>JAUPFT010000025.1:4154103-4561603 GCA_036936625.1 Parnassius smintheus behrii
TAGGGTGAAATATCGATTCATTAGATCGATTCAGTACTATATATCGATATGACATTGATAGATGAAACGTCAAAAACGTAATTAATTAGTTATTTACCAATATTTTTAAAAAATAATTAAAAATACTTCGACACTGCTCCGGCAGAAAAAATCGAGTGGGGGTGCTTCAGATAACCCCCTTGACTCCCCCCCAGTAACAGAATCTTCAAATTCAGGCGAACGAATTGTAAACCCAACCCTGCAGTGTTAAATAAAGAGTCAAATACAACCAGAATCTGAAAAACAATAATTTGGAATCCTGGGCCGCACATAATCTGTACTATCATGAAGTATATCTACTATGTACTAAAAGTGACGACGAGACGTCGTGTTTGCAACACGCATTGGGGCCTGCGGGCTCAAAATTACTGAGTCTGTTTCCTCCTTCCAAGCGACCCACACTGCTGCATAGATTTGTTTGCGGTGTCTGTTCTAGTACATTTTACTTCAACGAGTATTATTGTGATGTTGTTCCAAAGAATTAACATCCACCTTAGTTTGGTGTTTCATCCACTTAAAGCAGTTCTATCAAACTTTTAAACTGGGAGATTACGAGTGCACAGAAATTCCCTCATATTTCTCATATTCCTATCAGACAGAAATCAGAAGAGGGAATAATCTGCACATTTAAGTAAATATATACTTGAAGGTCAAATTCTTAAGCGTAATTCAGTTGCAAAAGACTTAGGTGTTTACTTTGATGAAAAACTTAGTTTCAGAAATCATTATGATTACATTATTTCTAAGTCATACAAAACATTAGGTTTTATTACCAGAACAACCAAACATTTCAAAAAACCATCCACATTTATACATCTCTTCTATGCTTTGATAAGAAGTACTCTTGAGTATGGTTCTGTTGTATGGTCTCCATTTTACGAAGTGCACTCCAAGCGTCTAGAACAGATCCAAAACAAAGCTCTTAAGATAGTTAGTTATAGGCTGAAAATAAGTCGCAAGCTACCGTCTTATCAGGAGAGACTACTTACATTTGGAGTTTCATCACTGCGTAATAGACGTGCTATACAAGATATTCTTTGTTTACATAAACTAATACACTGCAAAATTGTTTCCCCAGATCTTTTATCACAAATCACTTTCAATATTAAGTCTAATCCCAGGCGTCGTCTTAATACGTTTATATTAAACGTCTATAAGAACAATACTTCAACACGAATCCTTTAACACGAATGTGTCGCTCTTATAATGATATAGTTCTAACGGAGTCAGGTAAGGACATTGATGTCTTTGACAATAATGTAAATAAGCTACGTACTCAACTACTCCACTAATTCAAGTCAACTCCACATTAATTATTTATCGTCATAATAAACTTTTACTATATTGTAAAATTTGTTAAATTTATAAATTGTTTTTTTTTTTGAGTAAAATATAATACATAAATATGTTTACGGATAATTCATGTTGCAACTGTATGTACGCGTTTTTGGTTTGTATTCCAGTTCAAAACTTTGTATATAATAGGTATTTATGTTACATAAAATTGAATGTAAACTGTTGTGTACATCCAATAAAAGAAAGAAAGAAAGAAATAAATATAGGAAGTCTTCACATGTGCTCACTTACACACACATGCAATATAATCCTGTCCTGCACTGATGTATAGTCTCTGTTGTGACCAAATGCTGTCTGTAGAAGATTATTATCATTATGGGGGTGTTACCATGTGCTCACGGAATACCAACATGAAATAGCAGCTTAATGCTGTTCCAATGGTGAGTGTAGAGAATTGGAGACCCTATATACTGGTAGGTAGTGAGGCGTTCCGTCTTGGTCTTGAGGGGTAACAATTAATTGGGGATAAATGTAGATGTCTATGGGCCACAGTATTCACTTACTATCAGATGGACTGTGTGCTTATGAAATATTGCAATTACATATATTTAAAATGCAAATACAAACTGTAAAATACCTATTTTTATATTGCATTTGATATTCTTTTTTTTTTTCAAAATCTATTTTGTATTTTATTTGAAACACTGCATTAATATTTAGCACATTGTAAAATGCAACTTGGTTTTGTTAAATTTTTAATATTTTCAATCTTTCCTTGAAAATTAGTTTATTTATATAAGCCAGCCATTCTAAATGTTGGGGACAACAATAATAATGCCAACATTGCAAGTCAAACAAACTCTTGGAACTGCAGCTTGGCTTGGAACTTTCTGTGTATTTGTCAATGTCAAACAAAACAACCAATGTTTATATGTATATAAATGATATAAATGATGATGTGATCCTCGATATAAAAAAGTCATACTCATTACACATGCATATTCAAAAGCTCTTTCTTAAATATAATAATTGCTTACCAAGTACTGCACCTGTTGAACGACTGTTTTTGTTTGGTGAAATGATTACGAGGGGCCACATAGATGGAATATGAAAGGTCAACTCTTTAAACAAATACTAGTGTCAAAATCAATGAAATATGGTATTTTATTTAAAAAACTTTGCATTTTATATTTTTAAATACTTTCATTGAAAAAATAACTAAGCATTTGCATTTTGAATTTAAATACAGTAGAATCCGTTTATTATGACTCCGCCTATATTGACCAGCCGGTTATTATGACGTATTTGCACTACGAAGTTTGGTTTTCACATTGAGTTATACAAGACTAGAGGAGCAAACCACATTACCGCGCGTCGAAAAAAGTGTAACCACTATCCAAACAAGACGACGTAGCTTTGAAACTAATAACAATTTTAAGTAAACATATATCTATCTCACTTACACAAGTTGCGAAAACAATATCGTCGTCGTAAGATTAGAAAAAGATAGACACACAAACATGCAATGGCGGGTTGGTGTGGCTTACTATATGAAATTTTACCTAAAATACGCAATAAAAATGAGTTTTTTTTAAGCTGCAGTTAATTGTTTTTATATTAAACAACCAGCCAAGAGCGTGTCGGGCCACGCTCAGTGTAGGGTTCCGTAGTTTCCCATCCGTCACAATAAGTGATCCCACTTATGAGTTTAAAGGTGGGTATCCATTATGTTCGCGCTCCAGCAGCGCTCTGCGCTCCTGCAACTGCTACCGGTAGTGGGTACTGTTGTTTCCATCCAAGTTCAAAATGATTTTCCTAGTAAGTCCTTATAAAGTTCTACGTTTCAGATTTTTTTCATATTTTCTAAACTTATGGTTCAAAAGTTAGAGGGGGGGGGGACACATTGTTTTTTACTTTTGGAGCGATTATTTCCGAAATTATTGACATTATCAAAAATGATTTTAGTAAACCCCTATTCATTTTTAAATACCTTTACAACAATATATCACACGTTAGGGTTGAAATTAAAAAAAAATCACTTCCCACTTTACATATAGGGGGGCTACCCTAATAAAACATTTTTTCCAATTTTTATTTTACCACTTTGTCGGCGTGATTGATACACATATTGTTACCAAATTTCAGCTTTCTAGTGCTAACGGTCACAGAGATTAAGCGAGGACGGACAGACGGACAGACAGACATGGCGAAACTATAAGGATTCCTAGTTAACTACGGAACCCTAAAAAGTATATTTTATTTTAAAATCTTTATTACGTCCCCTTAGAAAAAAAGGGATACAAAGCTTATCAGATAAATAGAAGTAAACATAATGATGAAATAAAACGTGTTTTTATGGTTCTAATAAATCAAACAATAAAAATAGGTATCTAATAAAATATAATTAATATAAAATGTATACGAAATTATAAATAATATAAAATTATTAATATAAAATAGGTAATAAAATATATTTAAAAGATAATTCAAGAATAAACTAAAATAAGAATAATTAATTATATTGTATGAAAGTTAAAACGTAGTTTTTATTATAATTTCCAAAATATTTAAAATCGGAGGTAACAAATTAACTTACTCCATTAATTATATAGTCTCCCATTAATGTAGGATAATCACAAATGCGGAAAAGTGGCAACATTGAACCTAAATGGCAATATTCGATATTTTATTTAATTTTTTAGTGTTTTAAACGTTAATATGAATATATAAATTAAAACTTACGTATGGAAAGTGATTCCGCTTGATTTATTATGTTTTTGTGACCTTGAAACGCATTCTTTCACTACGCATTTACCCATTTTTTGTTGTGAATCGTTCGGCTTAACTCGGACGGCGTCACCTTGAACACTGAACCGACGTTCGCTGAGTATAAGGCTGTGGCCTTATGTGAAGTGACAACGCTTTGGCGCGGAAATTACTTATCTAGTGTAACATATAAATCAATGGGTTTTCATATAAAATTCTTTATAACAAAGTCGGATATAATGACTTCCCTTACAGTGACATGTCGCTTATTATGACCCATTTTTAATAAATTATGTCCGGTTATAATGACCGACATGATTCTTTACACCTTCGGTATTGTTCGTTGATTCCCGACGACGTTCGGCACGTGGCTTTTTTTTGTTTTGATTCTCAGTGAGTAATTGACGGTTGAAGGTCATGCATTGTTTTTCGTTTGCTACTGTGAAAAAAATGTCATCTCAACGACGTAAAGCATTTACAATTGAGGAGAAAGGTGCAATAATATGCAGATTAGAAATGGAATGGAGAATCTAACTCATGTCTCGCAAAGGAATTTGGCGTGGGTCATTCGACAATCTCAATGATTTTTAAAAACAAGAACCGCATAAAGGAATCGTTCAATTCAAATGTTTTGAAACCGAAGAGGCTTCGAAAATCACGACAAGAAAATGTTGATCAAGCATTAATTCAGTGGTTTAAAAACATGAGAAACAAAGGAATACATATCAGCGGTCCTATGCTACAGGAAAAGGCAAATGGTTTTGCCGCGCGTTTTGGTATTCTCGACTTCAATTGTTCTGCAAGCTGGATCAGTCGTTTTAAAGTTCGACATAACATTGTGGCTGGAAAAATTGTCGGTGAATCTTCATCTGTAGATCAAAATTCAACAACAAACTGGTTGATATCTGTGTGGCCGAATTTACGAAGACAATTTTCTGATGATGAGATATTCAATGCTGATGAGACTGGACTTTTTTACAAATTAATGCTGGATAAAACTTTAAAATTTAAAGGTGAAAATTGTAGTGGAGGTAAGTTATCGAAAGATAGAATAACTGTCATGGTAACAGCGAATATGAGTGGCACAGAGGAGAAGAAAGTGCTCATTATTGGAAAGTCACAAAAACCAAGATGTTTTAAAGGTGTCAAATCATTACCTGTCGATTATGCTAACAATCGTAAAGCTTGGATGACGTCAGAACTTTTTGAAAAATAGCTTCGTGATTGGGATCGTGATTTGGTGAAGAAGAAGAAAAAGATTCTATTGCTGGTTGATAATTGCCCGGCGCATCCAAATTTTTCTGATTTAAAGTATATAACACTTGCTTTCCTTCCGCCGAATACAACATCAGTACTACAGCCAATGGATCAGGGAATAATATGTTCACTCAAAATGAATTTTAGGAAGAACCTTGTGCTCAAAATGATTAATTGTCTTGATGCTAATGAAAACCACTCTTTTACAAAAGTAACGGTGCTAGATGCAATTCTGATGGTTAATGATGCCAGGAATAAAATGTCTCAAAGTACCATTCATAACTGTTTCAAACACGCAGGATTCATTGAAAGCCACAACGGTTTACCTATTCAAATATCAGAACATGAATTCGATGAAGAAGATGACATTCCTTTATCTTTGTGGTCACGAAACCTAAACTCAGATTCTTTAGCAGCACCGGAAATGTGGGAAGATTATGTTGACATCGATAGCGGTCTCCTCACATCCGAAGAACCCACCGATGAAAATATCGTACAGAACATTAGTGCTAAGGAACAACTCGAAAGTGATGGGGAAGAGGAAGTCGAGGAAGCACCATTACCTACCGCAGAAGAGGCATTAAAAGCTGCAGAATTATTATCACGATTTGTTCACAGCAATATTGAAAATGATAACTTGACCATAGCTATGTCTTCTATACACAATAGTATTAGAGACTGTTTTTACAATAAAATGAAAAAACAAAAGCAGACAAAAATTACAGATTACTTACAGTAAAAAATACACTTGTACATACAATGTGTTATTATAATAATGTGCTGATTACGTGCAATTTTGATTTTGGTTTAATATGTATATATACATACATATGTAATTACATATGTACTATGTATGTTTCTGTATTAAAATACTTAAATACATACACATTTACATAAAAAAAGTTTTTCATTTCACATAACGCTTTATATGACGTCCGCTTATTATGACGTGTTTGTCAATTCCTTTCGAAGTCATTATAAACGGACTCTACTGTATGTTTAATAAACTATTTTGCATGTCTCTGGTTTCAAAATTTTAGTTGTTTCATTTTATTTATTTATCCAATCTGTTCTAAAATTGGTTAGTGATTTGTGATAATATCACTTTTAATAGCAATTAGTTTCATACTTCAACCACTTTTTGGTAATTTTGTGACCCGGCTTTAGTCAATTTGAAGTGATGCCTCTAAGATGTGTGTTAATTGGGTACTGGAATAATAGTTTGTCAAACATTTCTCGATCATAGTGTCCATGTATTATGTTTTCATCAAGTCTCCTCATTTTCTGTGGTCTTTCAGAGTTGTTAGTATAAGTGTTTTCAGACTTTCCTCATATGGAATGTTTTCAATGCTCTAGGAACTTTTGAATATCTGTGTTGAACCTCTCCAGTAACTCAGTATTGTGTAATTTGGAATGCATATTCCACAATAGGTTGAATATATGTTTTATATATTTTAAGAATTTGGAATGCATATTCCACAATAGGTTGAATATATGTTTTATATATTTTAAGAATCATTTTTGGTATCATTGTTATTTGCCACAGTAGCCACCCTAGGCTAGGTGGGTTGGCAACTGCAGTATTTTAATTATTCTGACCTGTTATGTGCAAAATGCTGCTGCCCATATCCATATGAAATAAAATAATTTAATATAACTTATCTGAAATTATACCGCAGTTGATTTTATACAGTTTGTGGCCCCGCCTGAAGGACATTGAGAGCCAGTATATAGCAGTAGGCTGTGAAGCATTACATCTTAGTCCTCAGAGGTAACATCGCATCTGTAGCCTTTGTTTGAAGTTCGTTTTAGGTGCTTATGTGCTGTGGCAGCCACTTACCATCTGGTGGATTGTAGGTTTATTTGTCACTTAAATGTTATAACAAAATGATGTTGAGAAGAGAGTTGTGGTGGCCAATATATTTTATTACAAAATTGTACAATTAAGTAGTTTCCTATATTTGTGATGAATTTTCATATTTTCAGATGGATGAGGATGAGGAGCCCATAATTGTCTGTTTCATCTGTCATGCTAGACTCATTCGTTGCAGGAGATTGCAACAACAGGCTATTGAGTTAAAAGCAGTTCTGGAGCAGTTGCTTGCAGGAGGGTCCATGGTATTATCTATTCCATCCATTAATACCTATGAAATTCCGTCAGAGATTGCTTCATAGCAGCAATGTTGCCAATGTAGTTATCAGGAAGATGCCGCTGCCCAACTCCTGTTCCTGATTCCCTCTGTCGGCTCTTACGACACCCGTCCCGTGGGTAGGTATATAGGGCAGTGGATATCCTGAAACCATCACTACAAGGTCCAGGGAATAATACTTTTCTTATTAATAAAAGTTCACTGCTTGATGGGTCATTACCATTATAATAACTATTTGCCTTAATCATCACTTGGCAGACAATTTAATGATCACTATAACATGTTATTTTAATATAAGTTAAGTACGTAATGTTTTTGTCTTTGCTGAAGGAGTCCCTAGTAACATCTGTTCACAAGAGTGGCGATGAGAAGGATATCGACAACTACAGACCAATTTCACTAAAAAGCTATATATTAAAGGAAATAAAGAAAAAAAAATCAAAAGTTACAGAAAAACTTATCAACAAGAGGCTCATAAGTTTCCTCAATAAGTTGCACATCTTATCCAGTTTGGCTTTCAAGCGGGGAAAATCGAATGAAGACGCTGTAGAAGCCCTAACATCTGTAGTTGTTGATAGTCTTTATAAAAATTTAAATTGCCTCGCGGTGTTTCTTGATCTTACAAAGTCATTTGACATTGTGTACCTCCATTCTGTTGCAGAAGTTAGAACATTGTGGGATTCGAGATGTGCTCTAGGAGAATATTACACACACACTACTCACAATATTTCTACTTTATACATTTCAAAAATATTTGTTGTTTACGTTCAGCGTTAAATTTAGTATATTATGCGATTCTTGCTTTAGAAAATTATACGATGTGGAGAGGGGGCTTACTTCTGATACGGGCGCATTTTGCATTGGAATGAAGAAGTCTACCATGTATATGTACTTGCATATGAATAAAACCTTCTTATTTATTTTATTTTTTATATGGGAGAATGTATTTTCTACTGCAAAGTTAAGTTTTTCTTTCAATCCAACTTACTTTATTGTAAGAGCAATGTTCTATATTTTATGAATTACTTATTTTTGCAAAAATAAGTAATTCATAAACGTAAGTAAAGTACTTATTTTTGCAAAAATAATTATCAAACTGTTTATAATGTTATGTATAAAAACGAAATAATATTTATAGGTGATAATTAGTAGAGATGGGCCGAATATTCGTTTTATATTCGGTATTCGGCACATTCGGCATTTTTACCGAATATTCGGCTAAATTGCCGAACATTCGTTAAAGTGGTACTCGAAGTATCTACTGTATTGAAATGTTGGAATCGAGTAATGCCAAGTCTTTCATAATTTAATGTTGAAAGTATATCTTATTTATGGGTTAAATCTACTTGTACAGCGTTACGTTTTCGAGGCATTGTAGATTTATTTTCAACTATAGCAAATAGAAGCTTGATGAAATGTTTTTGGAATTAAACAAAGAATTACTAAAGTACATTACATTACTAATGTAATGTACATGAGTACATTTCACTTTACTTTGGTCGTCAGTTTCCGTAAAATAAGGCCAAATAGTAGATCTCCTGCCACTCATTTTTATGGTACTTATATATTATAAATTTTCGGTAAGAACTCAATTAAATACTTTTTCCTCACAATATTATTCAAAACAAGCATGTGTCGGCAATTTGCTCAGTACTAGATGATGCAATAACATGTTTGGTGTGGCGGGGAAGCGAGGGGCAGGGTCCGGCGCTAATCCCGCGCGCTTTACGGTGACAAGTTTCGACATAAATTGCTTAGGTACCGAGGTGATCTTGCCGAATAATGTTCGACGAATATTCGGTTCGGTAAAAGGTTCACCGAACATTCGGCCGAATATTCGTATTCGGTAAAATCCATGTTCGGCCCATCACTAATAATTAGTAAACTTTTGTCAATTTACAGTATTTGTGAATCTGAATGGAAAAATTGTTTAGTCTCTATTCTAATTACATTTCTAAACTATCTACATTCTTATTTAAATTTATTGGGAACTCTCACTTTTGTCTGGTATTTATTATTATTTGGAGTTATTGTCAGGAAGATGCTGCTGCATCTGCGGTATGGTATGGAGTAGTATGGATTCTCCTACGCCACTACTAAACTGGCTTTTTCCTTTATTTAAAAGAGAGTTTGGTTTCAGTCAATACCAAACCCGCATGAGGATAGAGATAAGATTCAATTCACATCAATTAATCATATAGATATCTGGCCAGTAGAGTGTGATGTAGAAAATGATTGCAAGGACGACGTTTTTAGCCTTGAATCTGTTAAAGTTGAGGAAGAGAAAATCGAAAATTTCAAATTTGAAATAAACTGGAGTCATGAAATAGGTAAGATATACACATTGTGTGATATTATTAAATTAAGGTACAATTTACATAATGGTAAGGGGTTACTGTAGCCCATGGACACAAAATAAAAAGGGCTTCATGTGCAATGTACTGATTTGCCTTTGCTTAAATTCATCATCATCACAAAGTGCATGTAAAAAGCACTCATGGAGAAAGAAAATAACAAATTGAATAGTTATTTAAAAGATTTGTAAGACATTTTCTTTGACTTATGTATAAATATATTTTTAAATATTTTGATGTTGTATAAATGCAGCGATTATGAATGTACACTAAGATGTATTCACTTCATAGGAATTAATGATATACTTACAACTGGTAAGCTACCACCTATCTTTGCCAATTTTTTGACCCAGATGAACTCCTCCATCCTCCTGTTACCTATTTCTATCATCAAATAGCAGTGCGTGCACTGCTGTGTGCCAGTCTGAAGAGTATAGAGTCAGTATAATCACAGGCTGTGTAACATTGCATCTTAGTCGTCAGAGGTAGGCTTGTGAAAAAAAAGTCGATTATTTATTTAATCGATTTTTAAAGCGATTTTACACTAACAGTTTTTGATTTTTGCAGCAGAGAGTTAATGCTTGAAACAATCCCAATTTATGCTTTATCACAATCATTTTGTTCAAAATTTATGAAAAGCAATAAATATTAGTCTCCCATACAGTATTGTTGAAGGCGAAGGTTTTCGAAACTGATTAAGTTACTTGCACACTTGTACAATATACCATGTCGGAAAACAGTGACAGACATAATAGACAGAAAATATGAAGAGAAAAAGCCTACAGAAATTGCGTTCAGTAAACAATATATGTTTCACAATAGATGAGTGGGAAGACTTGCAGATGAGTAGTTGTCTGTTGTGCGATATATAAATCCATGCTATCGGTGATGATTGTAACATCTGGCTACCTCACCAAGAGTTAAAAGCTGCTTCACATATCGATCCGAAGACGCCGTGATGTCTGAGTTGGATTTATATGGAAGACAAAGGACCCCCTACATGTGTGGAAATTGTATGCGGGAGTGTATCCAAAACTCTCAGAATTGACCTGCAAGCACCTGGTCATTCCATCTTCATCAGCTCCTGCAAAAAGGCATTTCTCAAGCAGGAAATATTGTTCGAAAAAGTAGGAGTCTTATTTTGTGGAAACGATTACTACAGTTGTTATTTTACATTCTCTGCCAAGCCACCTGTGCTGATTTTCTTTTAATTTCTACTTTTTCCAAATCGGTTTTTAATAATAAAAAGAAAGTGATTTGTTTCATTCACACAATTTACAAATGATCGTCTTTTTTGTTACAAAATAGGTTATTTTTCTAAAAGAAATCGATTAAATAAAAATCAATTTAAAGAGGTGGACGAAAACATCGATGCTGTAAAAATGGAGTTTTGATGCCTTTCTTCACATCCCTAGTCAAGGGTGACAGCGCATTGTAGCCTTTTATGTTTGAAGTTAACACGTAAGACTACAGTACCCATTTACCTTCAAGATGATCAGGACTGTTACTTTGTTTGTCTCTTCATACTAAAAAATATATAGAGAAAAGATGCTCAAGGCATCTTTGTACTGGCAAGCACTCACCTACTAAAACAAGTTGTGGCAGAACACTCACTAAATGAGGTGAATGAATCATCTTCATCATTACAGTTCTTCACAAGTCCACTGCTGAACATAGGCCTCCACCAAGGAACACCACAAAGCACGGTCCTGAGCCACCTGCTTTCATCGACTTCCTGAATGTCTTACCAGTTTGTCACTCCATCTAGTGGGGGACCACCCTACACTTCGTCTACCGGCACGAGGCTGCCACAATTACGTCACGTTAGGAAAACCTTTCTTCTCCATCGGTTGTCAGTTCTTTGGCCTATTGCCACTTCAGATTATTACACATAGCTTATTAAACATGCAGTATAGTAATGAAAGTGGTTGGCTAGGGACCATAAGATGTGTGATGGACTGTAATGATCTAGTCGCTTGGACAAAACATCAGTTGTTATTTTATATATTGAGTCAGAATCTGTTTCATTCTAGATACTGCTGGAAAACAAGACTTGGAGATTGATGCTTTTGAAGATCGACATAAGGATTCAGAGAACGACTTGCTACTAATTTCATTAGGTGCAAAGAGTAAAAGAGATGACGTTGACATAGGTAAAATAATTTATTAAAAAAAACCGTATCAGAAAATAAAAAAAAACCTCACGTTAGAAATTTCTCTTGTATCATGTAGTTGGAGATGTGCTGTACATACAATATTTTGTTCTTTTATTACACATGAACAAACCAAATGATTGTTTGTGACCCAAATGAACCAAAATGATTATTTGTAGGCCATACAATTATGTTGTTTTAAGCAAGAACTGAATTCGCCGGTGGTGACCCAGGATGTTATTAAGATAAAACAGGAAAGGGAATTCACTGATTTGTTGATAGGGCTACTAACGTCTGACAAAGCTGTTGTTAGTACATCTGCTAATCATGAGATCCTGGGTTAGGCCAAAAACAAAATCACACAATAAAACAAAATTAAAAAAGAATTAATATTTGTAGCAATAGGAGTTAAAAGACTGTGAGAGGATGTAGATTTTCTCGATTTTTATAAATGCCTGTAATTTTTAAAACACATAGCAAAGATTTTTTAATTTTTCTGTTAACTATTGTGACTTAACCTATGACCCGACTCCGACTTGACGTCGATTTCTGGGGCAACCACGTGTATACTATATATACACATAGAACATTAACAATTTTGTGGGTGTTGGTGGAGAACGAACCTGGGTTGCTAGCATACTGTGAAATTTATGGCAAACTATTGGCTCCTGAGCTACCAGGGCTTGTTTTGAGTCTTTGTATGGCCTACAAATAATTCCTCTATCTTAATCGTCCCGTAAACTTCCACTGCTGCACATGGAAGGATCTCCCCCGATGTAGGGAGGATTTGCCTCAGTCGTCACGCTTGGCATAGGATTGACGATCGCAGAACCAGACGTGGGCACATCTGGCAATGATGCCTGTCGCCGGTCTGGATATTTTACATCTGAAGTGAACGAGGTGGTTATACCGCCATCTGTCGGAAAACTAAACCCAAAGTCGCCTCTTACGAAACCCACGGGATAAAATGTGATGATGAATTCTCTTATGCCGCACTTACACACCGACTTCGTCTGTACTGTGTGTGTAACACTAGTTCTGTGTAGAATTCGCAACAGCTATTATAAGAATAGATTTCCCTAGACTATATTCTTAATATCTACTAAATACTGGTCAAAATGTATGTATGTATAACACTCTGTGTGGGATTTGAACCAGCGAATATTATATTAATGTAACGATTATTATATTAATTATATTAATGTAACGGTCCGAAGAACGTCATCATTATTATTCGAATTTGATTATTTACCATTCTTTCCCACCAAAATGAATATGAGAGACATTATCCAGAGTAATTGGCTAAAATACTTTATATCGTACAATATTAAATGAGTGTAATGGAGAAGATAACCATTTTTTGTTTTATATGCCAAAAAAATCTACAAAAAATTACGAGAATAACCGTGTTTTTAATTTTTTTCTATCTTCAAAACTGACCGAGATATAAAGGAGCAAAAATAACATTTTCGGTCTAAGCCGCGGGCCGAGTGCGACATCGTTGATGACGTCACGGTTTCCATCTTCGTGCGAGAGACCCGACGCGCAATTAGAAAATCAAAACATTTACTCGAATGTGCCCGTCGCGCTTCTGACCATGTTATAATGTAATTATAACATGGTCAGAAGAAACTCATCATTATTATTCGAATTTAGATTCTTTACCAATTTTTCCTACCAAAAATGAATGTGTTATCCAGAGTAATTGGCTAAAAATACTTTATATCTAGCAACATTATTTAGTATAATTATGTAAAATATTATAATTTCTCTATATCTCCCTGTTAAGGCATAAATTCCGCCTGCTGTAAACCGTCTAAGGTATCTTACAATAAAGATACAATGTCTTACAATAAATAAAATGTTTCATTGATTTGTATTTCAGAACAGCCCTCCATACAAACTAATTTTTCAAAACCGTGTGAAGAAATGATTGAATCAAATCCTACTAATTGTAACGTAAATGATGTTCGTAAAGGAAACCTCGATTTAGAAAGCCCTACTATTAAATCAAAGCGTAAACTGAAAAGAAATACTCCGCCAGTTATTAAAAAAGGGAAGCATCCTGTAAAAATTATGAAAGAGAAAATTTTGAAACAGAGTGTAAATAAACTTACGAAAAACACATCTAAGGCATACACAAAATACATTTTTGAATGTGATAATTGTAGAAAAAAGATTTTAACAAAAGATATTCTCGCCGACCACATATCATACAGTCATAAGACGCAAAAGAACTCCGATGCAGTTAAGGCACAAGTTGAACAAACTCCAGTACCACAACTATTGGATATATATAACTGTGATATTTGCGAATTTGAAACATCTCAAAAACGTTGCATTTTAGCACATCTTAAAGCGCACGTCGCTAAGCAAGTGTACTGTTGTAATAATTGTGATTATAAATGTACAGATAAAGGACATTTGCAAAGACATATGAAAATACACACCGGAGAAAAACCTTTTTCGTGTCATATCTGTGAATATAAATCTATTACAAAAAAAGATTTGCAAAGACATATGAAAATACACACCGGTGAAAAACCTTTTTCGTGTGATATCTGTGACTATAAATCTATTACTAAAAGTGATTTGCAAAGACATATGAAAATACACACCGGTGAAAAACCTTTTTCGTGTGATATCTGTGACTATAAATCTATTACTAAAAGTGATTTGCAAAGACATATAAAAATACACACGGGTGAAAAACCCTTTTCGTGTTATATCTGTGAATATAAATCTAATAGAAAAAGTCGTTTGCAAATACATATGAAAATACACACCGGTGAAAAACCTTTTTCGTGTAATATCTGTGAATATAAGTCTATTACTAAAAGTAATTTGCAAAGACATAAAAATACACACCGGTGAAAAACCCTTTTCGTGTAATATATGTGAATATAAATCTATTACAAAATGTCATTTGCAAACATATATGAAAATACACAATATCTGTGAATTTAGATTTATTGAAAAAAGTAAGTTGCTAAGGCATATGAAAATACACACCGGAAACAAACCATTTTCGTGTAATGTGTGTGGATATAGATGTATTAGTAAAAGTGATATGATAGGACACATAAAAATACACACCGGAGAAAAACCTTTTTCGTGTAACATCTGTGAATATAGATGTATAAAAAAGTAATTTGCAAACACATATAAAGTACACAGCGGAGAAAAACCTTTTTCATGTAATATCTGTGAATATAAATCTAATAAGAAAAGTCGTTTGCAAACACATATGAAAATACACACCGGTGAAAAACCTTTTTCATGTGATATCTGTGAACATAGATTTATTGAAAAAAGTAAGTTGCTAAGGCATATGAATCCCATCCCATAATGAATTGGCCTAACTATGAACCAATGAAGGAAATGAAACGAAACCAATTTTATTTTTCAATATAATCACCATGAATACTAACACACTTCTGACATCTGTGAATCAACATCTCTAAACCTTTATAAAAATAATCACATTTTTTATCCTCAAAATGACTGAAGACGGCCGCCTGCAACTCTTCATCGCTTGAAAATTTTCTTCCTCTTAAGTCCCGCTTTAAATTTGGAAATAAATAATAGTCGGACGGGGCCATGTCTGGACTGTAAGGTGGACGTTAAACTTCTGTGAACCAGCATTGACGAACTGCATCCTTCGAAACACCAGCGGTGTGAACAGGGGTGTTGTCATGGAGCAACAGGACACCTTTAGACAGCTTGTCTCTTCGTTTTTCCTTTATCTTGTCTCGTAATTTATATATTAAAGAAGCATAATATTCGCCGTTCACGACTGTATTACGGTCTTTAAAATCCGCCATCAAAATGCCTTGAAAATCCCAAAATATTGTGCACATCAGTTTTTTAGTCGATTGTTGCACCTTTGCCTTTCTAGGGGGCTTTTCACCCTTATAACGCCATTCCATTGACTCGCGCTTGCTTTGTGGATCATAATACAAGATCATAGTTTCATCACCAGTCACTAGCCGCTCGATCACAGTCTTTAGATTTTCGCCACAAAGATCCAAAAACTCCGAAGCGCAGCGCACTCT
This sequence comes from Parnassius smintheus behrii, assembly GCA_036936625.1. Classification (NCBI taxonomy): domain Eukaryota; kingdom Metazoa; phylum Arthropoda; class Insecta; order Lepidoptera; family Papilionidae; genus Parnassius; species Parnassius smintheus. Next base: position 4,170,174 of record JAUPFT010000025.1, read on the forward strand.
TTCCTGTCTCTGTACCGCTGAAAGAAGTTTCGTTACCCGTCTTGCACTCACTTTTTTCATGTGAAGATGTTCATGGATCACGCGATGAACGGTACTCTTAGAGAGCCCAAGCCTTGCTGCAATTTCTCTAATCTTCAAACGGCGGTCACTCAGAACCTCCTCTTCGATAAGAGCAATCGTTTCGGGCGTGAGCACTTCCACAGGTCGACCGTCGTGGCCAAAGTCTTCGACGGTTTCTCTCCCGAGGCGAAACTCTTTCACCCAATTTTTCACTGTGCTATAGGAGGGGGCAGACTCCTTATACACGCCATCCAATCGTTCTTTTATTTGGGCAGGGGATAAACCTTCGTTAAACAGAAACTTAACAGAACTACTATTTAATGCAACACAACATGTCGCGTTGAACTATATCAGGCCAGTTCATTATGGGACCGCCTGGTACCATTTTCGTGTAATATATATGGATATAGATGTATTAGTAAATGTCATTTGAATCGGACACATAAAAATACACACCGGAGAAAAACCTTTTTCATGTGATATCTGTGAACATAGATTTATTGAAAAAAGTAAGTTGCTAAGGCATATGAAAATACACACCGGAGACAAACAATTTTCGTGTAATATATGTGGATATGTGTAGATGTATTACTAAAAGTAATTTGATAGGACACATAAAATACACACCTGAGAAAAACCTTTTTCGTGTTACATCTGTGAATATAGATGTATAAAAAAAAGTAATTTGCAAATACATATGAAAGTACACAGCGGAGAAAAACCTTTTTAGTGTAATATCTGTGAATATAACTCTAATAGAAAAAGTCATTTGCAAACACATGAAAATACACACCGGTGAAAGACCTTTTTCATGTGATATCTGTGAACATAGATTTATTGAAAAAAGTAAGTTGCTAAGGCATATGAAAATACACACCGGAGACAAACCATTTTCGTGTAATGTGTGTGGATATAGATGTATTAGTAAAAGTGATTTGATAGGACACATAAAAATACACACCGGAGAATAACCTTTTTCGTGTAACATCTGTGAATATAGATGTATAAAAAAAGTAATTTTTAAACACATATGAAAGTACACATCGGAGAAAAACCTTTTTCGTGTAATATCTGTGAATATAGATGTATTACCAAGAGTGCTTTGCAAACACATGAAAATACATACCGGCGAAAATTCTTTTTCGTGCAACATCTGAATATAGATGTATAAATTAAAGTAATTTGCAAACACATATGAAAGTACACTGCGGAGAAAACCCTTTTTCGTGTAATATCTGTGACTATAAATCTAATAGAAAAGTCATTTGCAAACACATATGAAAATACACACCGGTGAAAAACCTATTTCATGTGATATACTTGGACATAGATTTATTGAAAAAGTAAGTTTATTTATTTATTATGACACATCAACAGCATAACACACAATACATTTATATGCAAATCTTACATAAAACAAAGGCCTGGTATGTACGCCAATAAAAGACGTGTACAACATTCTCTTAAAATCTAAGACATGTTATTATAAATACGAATATTAGAAAACAAAAAAAAGCACAAAAATAGTACGCAGATTATCAAAATAATTTTACAAAATTTTAAGAAATTTTAAGAACCTGCTTAGAGAGCAGATACACAGATAACTTCTTTCTCAAACTAATGCATGAGTCATGAAAAATGTCAATGTCAACAAATGCACATACCCGGTTGTATTCGGCGCAGATTTTTGATATAGGCGAATTTTTTAAGAGGTTTGTTCTACTGGCAGGGATGTAAAAGATTTTAGTAATAGGATGGCGTGGATAGTTGCATGGAATGTTAAGATTAATGCACTGAAGTAGGTCATTACAATCTACGGCACCGGAAATTATTTTTTTTAAAAACAATATATTCAGCAATACACGACGGTTACAAAGTGACATCATTGCGAAATGTTTGAGACGAACGTTATAGGTGTTACGGTGGGAAATGCCCGAAGAATGGAACGCAAGATGTCTAGTAAATGAACGCTGTATGCTTTCAATGCGTTGGGAATAAGTGATAAACTGAGGACCCCAAACCACCGATGCAAACTCTAGGTGACTTCGAACCAAGGCGTTATATAAAATTATTTTGGTTTTGGCTGACATAAAACCTTTGCAGCCCTATTAATAAACACAGACTTGAGCAAGATTAACTTTACTCCTAGTTTAAAGCTTAAAATATCTAATTTCAGTATTAATAAACATGGAGTAAGGAGGGAGTAAACTAATCCGAATCTACTCTCGGAATAAAAGTTAACCCTTGGCGGTACCTAGTTTAACGACTGAGTAAGCATAGACTAGTCGCGTATTTTGACATTTTGTAAAACTTTACGTTTACGCGCGTTGTTACCCGTGTTAAATTCATAAGTTGTAAGCACTAGTAACAAAAATAGCATAATGGATTAAAATGCCAAGAAGTGATGTGGAGCAGAACTAAGTGATTGCAGGTTTTTATTCATTATGTGGATTTAGACAAGTGATTGGGGCTATTGATTGCTACATATTCTAATCCCGAAAGTCGCTGAAAACATCGGACAATACTACATTAACAGGAAAGGATACAGTTCAATAAATGTACAAGTAAGTTTTATAGCACTTAGCTAGCCCATCTCTGCCGTATAGGTACTTAGTTATTTTCTCAGATTCAATGCAATCACCTCAATCTATTACTTCATGTTAAAGAAGATGAGTGCTTTGTTCCAGGTTGTGTCAAATGCAAATTTAGAGTTCATGCATACAGTGGCACATTGGCAAGGCAGCACACATGACTCAAGAATATTTAATTATCGTCGCATTAAAACAAATGTTTGAGCAGTCAGAATTTAAAGGCAGACTTCTCAGAGATTCTGGTTATGCTTGTACTTCTTATTTATATACTCCTATCCTGCGTCCTAATAAACAAAAGGGAGAATGTACAACCGGTCGCACATCTGGTGGCCCCGTTACACTGTAGAACAATGCTTTGGAGGGAAGCAAAGGTTTCGGTGTTTACTGCGAGGACTAAATACTAAATAAGAGCATACAAAACAATATATACATTGCAATGCAAAAGCAAGATCTGTTTGAGGATGTAGTATAAGATGATGAAAATGTATCACACACAATTAGTAACTAACTCCGTTAGAGGAAATTGTGTTCGGGCAGCATTTATTAACGATTTTTTTTAAAATAAATATACAATAATTACATGTACAAAAGATTTTATTTATCCCCAAAAAACAAAACAAAATGATTTTAATTAATTTTGCCCTTTACGCTCTTTTCTTAATTCTAAAATTTTGTTACAAATAATATTAACAATGATTACATTTAGAACTTAGTTTTTCCACCGATTCCGAAAACAACACGAGGAACAAGGAACAACCCGTAACATTTATCTCTTGTCAAACTCTAAATATTGCCTGTCACTGTCATTAATGTCATCATCAAGCATTGAATTCATTCACTAATTATTCACTGACTTACTCTCTTTACTTTTAAAATAAGTGGGTTGCCATAGCGCAAGCCTTAGTCCCGGCGTAAGGAATGTATAGTTAGTCCGAGGTTACTCCATGCTTATTAATAACATTGTAATAACGAAGTAAATAGTCAGATACTCTGAGATTAGCTAGTCCAAGTGTAACTTCGAATTAAGCTTGGAATAAGCAATTTTTATTAATAAGGCAGTTAGCGTTTCGTTTTAGGAAGCCAAGCATTCTTCCAGCTTTTTGGACGGTAGCATCAATGTGAGACTTAAAATTTAATTTGCTATCCACTATTACGCCTAAATCTCGAACTTCTTTAACCTGCTCCAAGGTATCAGAGTTCATCTTATAGGAGGACGTGAAAGGTATAAACTTTCTTGAGAATTTAATATGATATGATTTTTTAGTATTAAGTATCATACCATTTAATTGACACCATGTACTAATTCTGTTTAAATCACTTTGGATGAGTTGCACGTCTACAGTAGATTTTACTGTTTTGTATATTTTTAAATCGTCAGCAAAAAGACAGAATTCAGAGTTGCGTATTTCAAAAGTTATATCATTGATAAAGGCAGCAAAAAGGACTGGACCCAGATGCGATCCTTGCGGGACGCCTGAGAACGCTATATAACTTTCTGATTTGTAACCATTCACTACCACAAACTGGAGTCTTTTTGCTAAATAAGACTGGAACCATTCTAGCAAAGATCCACATACCCCATATCTTTTTAGCTTGTTAATTAAGCGCGAGTGACAGACTTTATCGAATGCACTAGAAAAATCCATATATATAGCATCAACTTCCTGTCCTTTGTCAATTTCTTTACAGAGATACGACATAAATGATACAAGGTTAGTTTCAATCGAATGGCCCTTCCTAAACCCATGTTGATGGTCTGATATACATGTGCTTAAGTGACGCGTAATAATTGGACATATCAAGGATTCAAACAATTTAGGAATACATGAAATAATTGAAATCGGTCTGTAGTTACTAACGTCATTAATAACGCCTTTTTTAAATACCGGAACGATCTTTGAATTTTTCCAAATATCAGGAAATACTCCATCACGCAAAGATTGATTGAAAATAATAGCCAGTGGTAACGCTAAGGCCGAGATACAACGTTTGACGAAAACAGGGGGAATCTCATCTGGGCCAGATCCCTTGAAAATGTCAAGCTTTTTAACTGCACCTATAATGTCTCTTTCAGTTAATTTTACAGAATTTAAACATGAATTATTGAACATAGATACGTCACCGCCGTCGTTTGAAGCCACTTTACTAAAAACAGATGAAAATTTGTTTGCAAACATTTGGGCAATATCTGGTCCGGTGTTTGCGACTTGATCAGCTTGATACATTATAGCTGGGATATTGGGTACGCCATTGCGCCTGTCCTTCACAAAACGCCAAAAGCTTTTTGGATTTTTAGAAATATCGCTTTCAATTCTTTTTTTAAAATTAAAAAGGCATTGACTACTTACATTATGAGCACGTTCGCGAAGAAGCTCGTATTCAAGTTGATCACGAGGGTTCTTATATTTTAAATATTTTAATCTTTTTTTGCTTTTCTCGGAAATTATTTTAATTTAGGGAATTGCTAAACCACGAAGGAAATTTAGTTAGTTTAGGTCTTGTTTTAGGAATATAGGATGCTACGGCTATATTTAAAAAGTGGTAAAATATATTAGTCATTTCGTTAACATTTTGACATTTTTCTAGCTCCACTTGCCAGTTAATGCTCTTTAAGTAGGGTACAATATTGCCATAGTCTGCTCTAAAGTAGTTGTAACGATGGCTTATTATCGGCTTAAGGTACTCGGAAGTAAGTTTTGGGATCGATATCAAAATTGGAGGATGTTTTTGATCTACTTTGCTAAGCATACTTATAGATTTAGTAACATTTAAACAATCAACATTGGATAGAACTAGATCTAGTATTCTACCATCAACATTAGACACATCGTTCATTTGCGATAAATTATTGACAGCCATAAAGTCAATAAGAGAGAGTCCTAGTTTCGAACCATAATTTGTTGCAATACATGGGTCACTATCCAACTTACGGGACCAATCAATAAAACCTAAGTTAAAGTCGCCCAATATTATGACTTTATCTGATATATCTATGATATCAGTAGAGTTTTCTAAAAAGCTAGATAAAGTGTCAGAAGAAACAGGAGGAGGTAAGTAAACGGCGCAGATAGAAATTTTTTGGAGTGTGTCGTTAGTTTTAACATCAATAGATACCCATAAATCTTCTGCATTACTTTCCCAATTTGATTGTTGAGAAGAAGGAATATTTTTAGATACTGCAACCATCACACCTCCTCCGTCTTTCTTTGAACTCCCTGAGCATGATCTATCCTTTCTATATACAACGTAACGTTTATCTATAAATTCACTGTTCATTATATTACTATTCAACCATGTTTCAGTAAATACAATTAAGCTATAATTATTCATAAGTATATTTTTAAGAACATCCTCCGTTTTAGTCCTCAAACCTCGTACGTTTTGATAGTAAATTGTTACAGACATTTTAAAGGATAATCTATCGTAACATTGAGTTTCTAACACTAGACAATTAATTTCAAGCTTTCTTCATGTTTAATATAGATGGCATGACTCTGTTCATGTTTCCGAACAAAGATCCTACCGTGCCGCACCCAAACAAATTTGGCGCCGGTCTCTTTTGCTTTTTTTCGAGCCGCCGCATGTAGGTGCTTATTTTTCGGTGTTAAATGTTCGCTAACATTTACAGGCACTCGACGTCCACCAATTCCCAAATGCTCAGAGTTTAATTTGTTATCGGGATTCTTTTTATTAAACTTTGTTACTGCTGCTAACAACTCATCGCGACGGCGTTGACTACGTAGTTTGACAATTACGGAGCGGGGTCGGTCGCTCTCCTTGTTGAGCTTCGCAATACGGGATACGTGCAAAACATCATTGTCACCGAGGGGGTTTTCAATCGCAAATCCCAGCTGCTCTATAGTTTTTAGAAGATTTTCCGATTTATGCTCTGGGATCCCATTGATTTCGACGTTAGGTGCACGCATGTTTTGCTCCATTTGCTCTATCCTCTCTGTCAAACTCCTTACCTGCGACGATAGATTGTCATTTTTCTGAATTAAACTCTGTATTATTTCGTTTCTTTCCTTCACAGTTTGCATAAGTTCGTCATATTGTTTACTAAAGAATGCTAGAGATTCGTGGAAGCCAGTCACCTGAGACGCGATATTTGCTAGGTGTTCAGAAACCAATTGCTTGATGGTGTCAGTTATCTCCTGCTTTATTATTGAACGTAACGAATCTTCTTTAATGTAGGAATCGTTGCTATCGGATTTAGAGCGCTGTTTTTTTGTCCGTACAGTGATATTACTCTCCTCTTCAATATTGTTATCATCGCCAGATACCATGGGACGATATGTTGTGCGCACAGGTGTATTTGTATTATCGGATTTGGGTTGTTTACTAGAGCATTCCTGACATCTCCAATTATTTTTCCGCTCTTGATCCATAAGGTAGAAGCGTTTAGGTGTTATATTAGCACAGAATAAATCGTACCCGAGATTACACGTGACACATACCATATGTTCCCTTTTTGGCAAATTGTTTTTACAGCCAGAGCACTTCTTTGTGGTAGAAGACATTTTTCTCAAAAAAAGTATAATAATAATGATACTAGAAAAAATATATCAGCAAACGGAATAATATTTTAAAAAGTCTGATATTATTGATAAAAAAAAATAAAGGGAAAAAGTTTATTCGGTCGGGATCGATCTTCCGACCTTCACTCTATGAGTAATACTCTTGCACCGCTACACCACGCCGTCTACGACGATGCGCTTGAATTTTATGAATGGTTCTAACTATGGTCAAGCACTCCCTGCTACAAGCTTATCGCGTCTAGTAAGTCCAAAGTCCAATCTTTTGTTCTCCGTGCAGTAAATAGTTTTACCAACGGAATATTTTAAAACAGTTTTTGGTTTTATTCACTTGTTTACACAATAATAAGCTATAACTTTTGCACAGATTCACCAACTTTAATTTTTTTTTTTTTTTTTATAGAAGAGGGGGCAAACGAGCATGCGGCTCACCTGATGTTAAGTGACTACCGCCGCCCATGATCAACCGCAACACCAGGAGAATTGCGGGTGCGTTGCCGGCCCTTTAGAAAGGAGTAAGCTCTTTTCTTGAAGGTCCCCAGGTCGTATCGGTCCGGAAAAATCGCCGGTGATAAACTATTCCACAGAGAGGTTGTACGTGGAAGAAAACTCCTTTTGAAACGTACAGTGGTGGACCGCCAAGCATCCAGATGGTGTGGATGGTATCGGGACGTTTGCCGTGTCGTGCGTTCACGAAATTTGGCGGCTGGGATTAATCCGAACAATTCCTCAGAGCACTCCCCGTGATAGATGCGATACAATACGCAAAGAGATGCAACATCTCTTCGCAACGCCAGTGAATCGAGCCGATCGGAAAGCACTCGGTCGTCGACGATTCGAGCCGCTCTGCGCTGGATGCGGTCAAGTGGAAGGAGCTGGTACTGGGGAGCCCCAGCCCAGAGATGGGAACAGTATTCCATGTGCGGTCGAACCTGCGCCTTGTAAAGTTGCAGGCGGTGTGCCGGCATGAAATACTGCCCCGCTCTGCTGAGCACGCCAAGCATTTTAGAGGCCAATTTGGCCTTCCCTTCCAAGTGACCACGAAACTGCACGTCACTCGATATGTCGACGCCGAGGATTCCGATACTGGCTGAGGCAACAAGGGGAGTGCCTTGAAACTGAGGGGATACGACAAAGGGGTTCTTTTTAGCGGTTAACGCGCAAACTTGTGTCTTCTGGGGGTTAAACTGGACTAGATTTAGTCGTCCCCAATCCGAGACTCTGTTCAGCAAAGACTCGACTTCAGACACAAGTTTGTCCCGGCACTCGGAGACGTTTTCCCGAGAAATATTGGCTCGGCCGGTGTAAAGAGCATCACCAGTGCTGTCATCTGCATAGCAATGAATGTTACGGGTATGCAACATATCATTGATATGCAGAAGAAACAGCGTTGGCGATAGCACGCAGCCCTGTGGAACACCAGCATTAATAGGCTTGCAATCGGAGCTTGCACCGTCTACAACGACCTTGATGCTCCGATCTGCAAGAAAGCTGGTGATCCAATCGCACAATTTCTCGGGAAGCCCATAGGAAGGGAGCTTCGAAAGAAGCGCTTTGTGCCAAACCCGATCGAAGGCCTTCGCAATGTCCAAACTAACGGCCAATGCCTCCCCCTTGAACTCTACTGCCTCCGCCCATCTGTGAGTGAGGTAGACCAGAAGATCACCAGCTGACCGACCACGGCGAAAACCGTATTGGCGGTCACTAATCAGCTGGTGATCCTCAAGGTACCTCATGAGCTGGCAGTTTACAATGGACTCCATTGTTTTGGAGAACAAGGAGGTGATGGCGATTGGCCGGTAGTTGGACGGGTCTGAGTGGTCGCCTTTTTTAGGGATCGGGTGGACGAAAGCAGTCTTCCATGATTTTGGGACTACGCCTAGGGAGTAGGAGTACCGGAAAAGACGCGTTAAAACCGGTGCCAACTCTGGAGCACACGTCCTCAGCACAATTGGGGGGATTCCGTCAGGCCCACTCGACTTGTGGATGTCCAGGGAGAGGAGTGCTTTGCGAACCGAGCGCTGTGTGAACTGCACTTCCGGCATGGAGCACTCACACCGCGGGATGGTCGGCGGCGTACTCCCCCCGTCATCGAGAGTCGAGTTAGACGCAAAGAAGGAGCCTAGAAGATCGGCTTTCTCCTTTGCAGTATGGGCCAGTGAGTCGTCCTCCCTGTGCAGAGATGGAAGAGATGGCTGACAGAAATTCCCCTGGACAGCCTTGGCGAGAGACCAGAATGCACGGGTTCCAGAAGGAAGGCGAACTAGTTTCTCGCCAATTCTGCCTATGTGCTCTGACTTTGCCTTGGCAATGACTCTTTTGAAGGACCTAGAGGCGGAATTATACTTCTTTTTTAGAGCGCTGGTGTTTACATCCCGGGACGCTGATGCATCAACCCAGGCTTGGTAGCACTCCTGCTTATAGCATGATGCTATTTTACAGGAGCGACCAAACCATGGCTGAGATTTGCCTCCAATGGGCACCACAGAGGAAGGAATAAAAAGTTCCATACCCTGAAGTACCACATCAGTAACAGAATCCGCAACAACGTTGGGATCATCCGGCGAGAAGCAAACCCGCCCCCAAGGGTAGGATGCAAAGAAAGACCGCATCCCATCCCAATCGGCTGACCTATAGTGCCAAACACGGCGGCAGCCTGCAGAATGCAACCGCGATTTCAGCGTGAGTGGCACAACACTCCGGACCAGACAATGGTCCGAGGAGCCTAAAGGGGCGTCGACGGAAATCTGATATCCGTCCGGGTGAGAGGTCAGCAGAAGGTCCAACAGGGAAGGTGCATGATCCTCCACATCTGGAATCCGCGTAGGCGAAGTAACCAGTTGTGTCAGACCATATGCCAAGGCAAAATCATGAACAGATCTCCCCGCATGATCGGTTAAACGTGAACCGAGCCATTCGGCGTGATGGGCGTTAAAGTCGCCGAGGATCACGATCTCTGCGGAGGGGATCTGCTGTAGCAACGAATCTGCAGCCATTTGGACGTGGTCGAAGAGTCGGTCTGTTTCGGCATTACCGCTGTGGGACCTATAGAGGCACCCGTAGACGCGCGGATGGTCGTCGCTGTCTACGCGTAGCCAAAGGATGGACAGGTCCGAACCTTCAAGTCTGCCGAGGCGTCGAGAACAGATGTCCTCTCTGACGTAAACGCAAACTCCAGCCCGAGGCACAAAGGAGTGTTCCAGTTTGTACCCCGGGTAGGAGAGATACGAAACATCAGCCGGAGAGGACACCTGCGTCTCGGTCAGAAAGAGCAGAGCCGGCCTCGCCGTCTCGAGATGGTAGTGGACGGCGTTTAGGTTAGAGTGAAGTCCTCTAATATTGCAGAAATTCACGGACAGCGTGGCAAGGGTCGCCTTGGTCTTGTTGCTCCGTTTGCCCCGAGCAGTTGTAGTCTTGAGCGGAATTTCGCCCCCCCCCCCAGAATACGCGGGGCAGCCTGAGCTCCCACGCTCAGAAGTGGAGAAACATGGTCGTGGATGCTCAGCGAGGGATTCTCCAGGGGTGCTGGTACCCTCCTGGGGTAGTCTATCTTTATTTAATTCCGCTACCATGTTGATGGGGTGGGGGGGGGGGGGATTTGGGCCTCCGGCCACCTGCACTCACCAGACGAAACGCGGAAGCAGAACTTCCACTTCACGCCGGTATTCTGTGAGGTCGTGGTACCACCCCGGTTTGAGCCGGCCCATACGTGCAACAGCAAAGCTGCCGCATGGCTCTACCACTGTTGGTTTAATACACTAAACACGGTGGTATAACTCAAAGAATGATCTAAACAGTTTTTGCACATTAATTAGATTAAAATCGCTCCGAATTACAATAACACGTCTATATCAACACACGCCTACGGTCACACATAAGTTGCTAAGGCATATGAAAATACACACCGGAGACATACCATTTTCGTGTAATATATGTGGATATAGATGTATTAGTAAAAGTCATTTGATAGGACATAAAAATACATACTGGAGGAAAACCTTTTTCGTGTAAAATCTGTTAATATAGATGTATAAAAAAGTAATTTGCAAACACATATGAAGATTTCTTATATTTACGCGAACACTACACATGATTAAAACTACTTTTACGGATTTTATCGCGTTTATTTTTACTTTTTATTTTTAATTCCCGACGTTTCGGGCGCTTTCCAGCACCCATGGTCACGGGGGACTGAGATGACTGACGTCCCGATGTCATTGTTAAACCCGGAGTACCTTCAGCTTTTTTAATTATTGTTTATGGTCCGATCTATGCAAAATGAACTGACTATGGCCTGAGGTCTTGCAGTGGTATGCTTGGGTTTAGTTTTAATTTTATTGATTATAGGATCCCAAGCAGGTGGTAGTACCCAGCCTCCTTCTCTATTGAAATTAGGATGTTTTTTAATTTCAATAGCCTCACGTATCATCCTTGGTAGGAATCGGTGTTCTTTCGCGAGGATTTTTGGTCTATCAAATCTGATGTAATGGTTGGGGCCGTCTAGGATATGATCACAAACTGCAGACTTCCCGGAACGTTGATACTTCACATCAGCTATATGTTCTTTTACGCGGGTCCTAATTGATCTTTTGGTTTGTCCTATATAAGAGAGACCACATTCACAATCAAGCTTGTACACTCCTGCATTTTGTAGAGGAATATGACACTTGACGGATGGTAGAAACTGACTAATCTTCTTCGGCGGCTTGTAGAATGTTCTAATAGAAGCTCGCTTCAAGATATAGCCAATCTTGTCTGTGACACCTCTGACATATGGTAGTACAGCAGGCACACGCTCGACTGTGGCCGGCTTCACTCGGTCACTGTGACGTAGGCGCGGGACCCGAAGCTTGTTGTCGTGCAGAACTTGCTTGACGTGCTGAAGCTCGGCGGCCAGGTGTTTGCTGTTAATTCGATAATACCTTCATGTGCCAAACCACCGAAGTTGTATGGGTTACCAAAGATACACAAACCGAATGCTCCATTACGTCCAATAGTGAGTCAGATTGATTTGCCAACTTACAGATTGGCTCAATACTTAGCTAAAATATTATCACCACTCAGACGACACACAAGAGCACACACTAAGGATTCATACCATTTTGTCAGTGAGATAAGAGACCTACATCTTACTGACAATGAAACCATGGTCAGTTTTGATGTTCAGTCTCTATTTACATGCCTACCTGTTGAAGACTGCATCTATTACCAAGAGTACTTTGCAAACACATATTATGAAAATACATACCGGCAAAAACCTTTTTCGTGTACTATCTGTAAATAATGGTGTACTAGTAAAAGTGATTTGATAAGACACATAAAAATACACATCGGAGAAAAACCTTTTTCGTGTAATATCTGTGAATATAGATGTATTTGGAAAGGTTATTTGCTAAGACATTTGAATATATACACTGGGGCAAAATATTCTTCGTCGGGTTTTTGGTATAAAGCGGACTGGTAAGCGCGGTGCGTGGTGTTTAATGCCCAGGCGCAGGGAACTGCATTCTAACGGTATAGTTGTTTAGCGTGTTTCCATTGCGCACTTGGTTTATGTAAATAATGATTTATTATTAAACATTATATATGTATTCTAATATGTAACGGTGGAATTCAGGTTATTTAATAATTGTAAATAGATATAATTCTGTAAATATATAAAATAATTAATATAAATATATATATTATTAATTAATAATAACTATTATAATAAATTATAAGTGTGTTATATGTATATATACGTATAATATACAATAAGTAGGCTACAAGACACATAAAAATACATACCGGAGAAAAGCCTTTTTCGTGTAATATCTGTGAATATAAATCTATTACAAAAAGTCATTTGCGACAGCATTTGAATATACATACTGCAGCAAAATCTTCTTCGTATCTGTTAAAGTACGTATAATAGCTGTGTAAACCCACTTTAAATTAGTTATTTTTTTAAATTAAGAACACATGACTTTTCTTGGTAATTTTGAAGTTTCCTTACATATGTTTTTATTCATTATACAAAAATACTTTAAAGATAGTCATGTACTGAATTTCTATGTTACAATACATTCTTATGCACCACATTTACTGACTTGTGTTCTGGCGCAGACATTAATAAAAAAAATCGGTCAAACGCGCGAAAAAGTACATTGATTTGACCACGTGAAAAACGGGATTCTCCCAAATTCACCACTATATTGGAACGTTTGACCTTATACCTTATTGATAAGTTATACTGTAAGCCAATCGTAGAGTGAACTGTAACCATATAAAACATAATAGTAAATCATTTGAAATTAATTGAATTCGTGGTATAAAAACGGATTTTCCTTTTTCTTTGTCAGTTAGAATTACTGCCTCAATAATGTCGTTGAGAAGTTGTTTTATACATAATCTTGTACCGTTACATAATTTTGGCGAATTAAGTTTTCATAATAATATGACTGGTGATCCAATTTTTAGCTTCAATGCATTCAAAGGCATACCAAGCGGATTCGGTAAATTTAAGAACTGTTGGGAAGCACACTTTCGTCTTGATTCATCATTGTGTCTATTGATTTATACAGTTTTTCATCTGGTGTCATATTCTGTATCCTTTCATTAATTTGATGCACTTCATCATTTTTGTATTTTGTAGCTAAAATTGTTCGCTCACACAACCATGTCAAAAATCCTTCGGTAATTTTAAAGAATGATATATATCCGAAACATTTTATTGGGCATTTATCAATCATCCACGCAACAATTATAGTAGGAATGACGTTCTTCCATTACAATTTATCAAATAGGTAAAATTCATAATATATTGTTACGAGCTTAGGGTTCGTGACATAAAAACTGCCGATTGAATTACCAAAATTGACACTTTAATTACCGAACACCAATTAAAACTTAAATCACATTAATAATTAATCACACTTACCACTTTAGTTCACTTTATTTCACTCCGAAAGCTTCGCTCGTATTGCCAATTCTATACTGCCCTGATCGCGTCTTTCAACGGCTTTAAATAGGCCTTTTCCATCGAAACATCCGGAATATTCCAAAAAATACCGGCCCCGACCGACCAGGGGGCCTAGACAAAATCCGTTTTCTGTGAGCGTTAACGCCAACGGAAAAATCTAATTGTATGGAGTTGACATTTGCTAACTAGATGTCGCGTGATTGCTGCTTAATTGGTAGACAAAGTCATTATTCCTCATGCGGAAAGGAACGTCGAAGTGAGCGTGACACGCTAACGACAAAAATGTTCATCAAAATGGTAGACAATTGCCACTTTTGACAAACGCCAATGATATTTTGACGTTTCCGCAACACGCTATATTAGCGGGAGATCGGACCCAGACGCTAACGCTAGAAACGAGTAAACAGTGATATTTTGTGTGTCTTTAATTCAAATTAATTAGTGAAAATGCATACTTTGAGATTATTATGGGCAGCTAATAATGAAACAACATTGCAAAGACGTCAAACAAGAGTAAATCGTCGTAAAATGGTGCAAATTGTGGAGATGGAGGAATTGGAATTTGGTCATCGTTTTAGGTTAGATAAACAAAGTTTTTGGCGTCTTTGTGATGATCTTCGGCGTTTAACGTCATTGAAAGGTACCCGGGAAATTAGTTTAGAAATCAAGGTAAGTTTATGCTGAGAAGGCTTCAAGAATTCACGACAAGTCATCGTTTACTTAAAGAGGAGCAATTTGGATTTAAACAGAATAGTACAACCTCGTTAGCATGTTTTAATTTGATTAAAATTGTCACCCAGGCCATAAATGATGGCCTTCCAGTTGCGGCAATCTTCCTGGACATGAGCAAGGCGTTCGATTTCGTGGACCATAAATTGCTCTTACACAAATTAGAAAAATATGGGATAAGAGGTAAAGCTAACGACTGGTTGAGAAACTATTTATGTGAGAGACAACAATGTGTGGAAATATCTAAAGTCAATAAAGACAAAAAAGTGTTTTACAGAAGCGAAAATCAGATAAATGACTTTGGCGTGCCACAAGGCAGTGTATTGGGACCATTCCTATTCCTCATGTATATTAATGATCTCCCTAATATCACTCGCCATAACACAATCTTGTTTGCTGATGACACAACCCTTATCGTGAAATGCGAAAATGCAGATACATATGAAACAGAGATAAATAAAGCAATCAAAAACATAGTAAACTGGCTTTATTGTAATAATTTACAGATTAATATGGAAAAAACTAAAATGCTCCAATTTCAGACATACCAGAGAAAACTATTGAATATTAATGTTAAATATAATGATAAGATCATCGAACAAGTAGCAAGTACTAAATTTCTGGGTATAATGTTGGATCAAAATTGCGACTGGAAAACACATGTCGATTACGTTTGTGACAAACTCGACAGATTTGTCTACGCAATAAAGAGATTACGAGTCACGGTATCAACCGATGCTGCTCTATGTGCATATCACGGATATGTTTCGTCAGTACTATCATATGGTCTTTTATTGTGGGGCAATTCAGTAGATATAATAAAAGTATTTAGAGTACAAAAAAAATGTGTGCGTGCAATCTATGGAGCAGGGTATACGGATAGCTGTAAGCCCTTGTTTAAAAAGTACAATATCTTAACATTAACATGCTTGTACATTAAAGAAACATGCATATTTGTAAAACAGCATCCTGAACACTTTGAAAGGCAAATAGATGTAACTGAACGAAATGTAGCTCCTAGAAATAAACATAAATTATACTTACCTCAATGCAGGCTCAAATTGTATGAAAGGAACTCTTACGTAAATGCTATAAAGGTGTATAACAAAATACCCAACGACTTTAAAGAGTTACCTTTAACCACGTTTAAAAAAAAGTTAATACAATGGTTAAAAGAAAAATGTTTTTACGATCTAAACGAATTTATGTCTTTTAGTGGAAAATAAATCCGAAGGCAGTAATATTGATATATATCTAATAATTAATTAATTACAAACAAAATGAAAGTATGGACATTAACACTTAAGAACTACCATTAAACAAAGTGGCATTTTAATTGAATTCCCATTTGTAATTTTTTTTTTTTTGCATGTATACTAATTAAATATTTGCACACCATATAAAATGGTAGAATGTAAATGGGCCATTATTCATAATTTAAGATCATACTTTATTGTACACATACATTCTGGCAAATAAATGAATTTGAATTTGAATTTGAATTTGTACCTACGTATAACCTTTCAACAGAGTTAAGTACTTAATGTCATTTCTCAATGAAATCATGTTTCAGGTTTTGTGTACTCTTAGCTTTTTAGCTACAGGTTCATATCAACGCATTGTTGGACTAACGCAGCATTTGGTACAAATAACAACTAGTAGGTGTATACGTCAAGTTGTTGAAGCATTGAGCCATCCAGCCATTCTAAATAAATGGATTCTGTTTCCAAGTTCGCAACAACAACGAGCCCAAATAAGACTTGAGTAAGTTATGATATGACAAAAGTATTTAAGTATAAATACATACTTGAAATACTTTTTATTAGTTACATATTCTTTGATGTACTAAACACTATACCTTCCTTAAGACCGATAGGTACTTAGAAAATGCCTCATTGAGCCTTTCATGCACACTAGGTTCAAAATACTAGTAAAAACATCTGTCCTTTTAAAAACAAAATAATTAAGTATTATATTTTCCAAAATTACAGGTTTCAGAGGCGATTTAGACTCCCGGGTATAGTTGGATGCATAGACTGTACCCATGTGGCAATAGTCAAGCCACCAGTTGAAGAATATTTATTTTTTAATGGGAAAGGTTATCATTCATTGAATGTACAAATTGTAAGTTTGCATTTGTTTGTGGCTCAATTATGTAAAAATAGCTTTAATTAGTACTTACAGAAACATATTCATAGGATTATTATCCATGTTCCATAATTTTTTCCTGTCAACAGGTATGCAACAGTAATTTAAAAATTACTAATGTAAATCCAAAGTTTGGCGCAGCTACCCACGACTCACTCACATGGGCATCTAGCAGAATGGAAACATTTACGCGAGAATTGCACCAAAATGGAGAACAAGTGTGGTTATTAGGTAGGTAAAAAAATAATATGGTATATTTTTAGATAACACTTTTGTTAAAACATTTTATTCACAAAGAGTTATATTGTTGCGTAGCAAATAATTATTACCTAATGCAAATATTTATTTATGTATTTTTAGGAGATTCTGGATATCCTCAGCGGCCATGGCTGATGACTGCCATATTAAATGCAGTTCCTGGCTCAGTTGAAGATACATATACTCAGCGACATGTACATGCAAGAAACTGTATAGAGCGCTGTTTTGGATTGCTAAAGTCACGTTGGAGGTGTTTATTAAGACACAGGACCTTGCATTATCATCCTGAGGTTGCTGGGAAAATTGTACTTGCCTGTTGTGTGTTACACAATATGGCTTTAGAGGCCAATTTACCTCCTCCATCTATTATGGAAGTAGAAGAAGATGATGCTCAACCTGACAATGCATCTGATAGCGTTGGTGCTGCTAGTGATCAAAGTGAGCTACTCCAGCAGTACTGAATAATCTTTTATCAAGACTAAAAGTATTTCTGAGTTTTTAGTGTATAATGGTATGTGTTGTGTGATTTTTTTATTCTTTTTTTTTTAATTTAGGGACTTACGTTATGTGATTTGTGAAAGCAATGTAACAAAACCTTATTTCTAATTTGAAGGTGTATATCAAAATTAAAGGTCAAGGTTTTCTGTCAGATATGTTCCATTAATAAAATTATACACTATCCAAATTTTATTGTGCAATTAATTTTATGTTAGTAAGTATTTGTTTTTGTAATTTTAATTTTATCCTTTTGCTGTGCCCAGGGTCTATGTTTTGTACCTAGCTTTAAATGAATATGATTATAAACAAATAAAATTTAATTACATTCTGCATGGAATACATGTCATAGTTTATGGGAGAATATCATGTTACTTAAATTGTAATTTTGTCTAGTGCTTGTACTAAAGTATTTCTTAGTTGTTAGTGTAATGGTATGTGATAAGTAATTTGTGAAATCAATGTAACAAAATTTCATTTTCAAGTAAAAAATCAAAATTAAAAAGGTACTTATTTTCTTTAAAATATTTTTCATTATTAGAATTATACACTATGCACTATTAAGTCTAAATTAAAAAATGAAAGCAAATAAAATGTAAGTAATATTAATTACATAGAACAGTCAAATAAAATTACATTAGGGGTAGAATAAATTATGTTACTTAACCTTTTGAGCGCCAAAGTCGTCTGTACGTGACCAGCACCCGCGTGCCCTGAGCGCCAACGACGTCTATAGTTGACAAAAAACCCGGCCCACAAAAATATGAAATATAGACATTGGAAAATTATTACTGGTATTTTAATTCTACACCCCTCAAAAAAGAATAACCCAGCAACATGTGAGTATAAAAAACAAGTCTCCTAGAGCCACAAGTACTTAGAAACATTGAACTAAAAAAAATGGATTTTTATCTAAGCAAATACTATGTTCAGCACGCCAAAGTCGTCTATGTTAGACCGCTAGTGTTGTAATGCGTTAGGCATAAATTTATTGAAAACTATTCAAAATTAAGCTCAAACGTGTTATTTTTCTCTATTATTATTGATATTTAAATAAAACAAAAGGTTAGAAATATAAAACTATAATTAGCTACATGAATTAAAAAAAAAATTTACAAATTATCTTTGCATAATAAATCTAATATCTCAACTCTGGCGCATCCTTAGCGCGACATCGAAAATCAGTTCACTGGGCGCCGTGGTCAAGTATAGACGACACGCTTATGACGTCATTAGCGATTAGCGGGAAAATTAGTGCAGTGCAACATGAACGATTCCTCAGAACTCATTCGGATTTTGGAAAGCGTCGACGATGGTGAATTTTCGGAAATTTAAAATTATCGTGAAACCAGTTTTTCGTTTTCGATTAACTCTACCTCAATGAGGTAGGAATACACTTTATAGTCTTTTTACGGTTAATTTCTTTTTTATGGCATAGGGTAATAAACGAGCACACAGTCCACCTGATGGTAAGTGGTTGCTGTGGCCCATAGACATTTACATCTATCCTCGATTACGAATCAAAATGCAGATGCGCTCTCACCCGTGAGGACTTAGATGGAATGCCTCGTTTCCAGTAAAGAGGGTCTCCGGTTCTCTACACTTACCATACGAAATACAGCAGCATTAAGCTACTATTTGACGCCGATATTCCGTGAGAGCGTGGTTCTTCCCCGGTTGAACCGACCATTAGTGCTACAACTACTCTCCCGTAATATAACTGCAGCATGGATCTACCACGTTAGAAAATTTGCTTTGGACAGCTAAACATTTATGTTTTATTATTCCTGGTGGAGCCACGTGTCTAAGGCTGCCGAAGTCTAGTTCCCCGGTCGAACCTTAAACCTATTACGCGAGATATTAACCTAAGTGGACTGTATCTACTAATGCTTCTATGTTTATATAACGACGACTATAGCGCGCGGTACAATGCACTGGCTCTTCCCTAAAGTGAACTATTATTTTGCCAAATCGATGAAAGGAATCCTGCTTGATTAGGAAAACACAAAATTGGAGCGGATTAAATCAATTATATCAAGCAGGTATAATAATGGATATTGACTCACCGGGATGTTTCTTCTATGCGGTCGATCACTATAACTGCGACTTCTGGAACACTCCGGAGAGAGGCGGTGCGCGACGATATCTTACACGAGGTGAGGCGGGTTCCCTGGAGCTCGACTGCTTCCAGGCTAAAGCGGTTTCTACTAGTGATGTGTTTCCAACAACGAGCGCGGCGGGAATAGGCTGCGCGTCGGTCGCGCGTGTCTTATATATCCTCGGTTCCGATGATTACGTGATGTTCTAGAATCATCTTCTTTCCCCTCCCACCCCACCACCCCGATGTGTCGATAGGAGGGTACGAATGATATCGTTTGGAAAGGGATAACGATTCGGCAAGTCCTACCGTCATATAAAATAAAATGCGAATGGTTTTCCGCGCAACCATCTCCCCCGCCCTTGAAGGATTTCCTTCAAAAAAATAACTAAAACAACTAGAGCTAAGATCAACTAACAAATAACTAACTAACGCTAAGATTACCTAAATTCAACTACAATTTTAATCTAGAAAGCTAATTTAAATTATGGAAGAGGCAAGGGGCACAAAAGGACAACAGGACGTAGGTAAGACCCAACCGTGGTCTTAAACGCGAGCTATCCTAATTACTCCGTCGGAACCGGGAAAGACCTCTTCGACAATTCCTAACGGCCAGTGGAGAGGCGCATTCTCCTTAGTGAGCACAACTACAGTTCCTACAGCTAAAGGCTCAGTCGCTGTGTTCCATTTTTGCCGAGACTGCAAAGTATGCAAGTATTCCATCCTCCATCGTTTCCAAAACGATTGCACTAACCGGTCTAACAATTTGTGGCGTGCGGAAATGCTAAGTCTGTTCTCATCCATATCTGCGGCGGGCAGATACCTTAGAGGCGTTAAATTCAAAAAATGTGCTGGAGTTAGAGCCAGCGGTTCCGAGGGGTCACTAGATAACGTCCGACAAAGTGGGCGGCTATTCATTACGCATTCAATTTGAGCGAGCACCGTACTTAGCTCTTCGAAGGACAAAATTTGATCTCCTATTACTCGGTATAAGTGGCTCTTTAGACTTTTAATATTAGTCTCCCAATTGCCCCCAAAATGACTCGCGGCTGGGACGTTCAGAGACCACTCAATGCGGTTCTCGGCTAGAATGTGAGCGAACTCCGAATTATAATACTTGCTAGCTAAGAGCTCATGTAGTTCCGATAGAATACGTTTTGCACCGACGTAGTTCGTACCGTTATCCGAATATAATTTACTTACAGGGCCACGGCGGGATAGAAATCTTTTAAATGCACCCATAAAGCTTGCTGTGCTTAGATCACCAACGAGTTCTATATGCACCGCTCGAGTAGTTAGACATACGAAAATGCAGACGTAAGCCTTTGTGGATCTTATACCACGCCCGCGAGTGAGCGTGACCTTAAACGGACCAGCGAAATCAGACCCGGTGTGCGTGAAGGGCTTTACCGATTGTATCACTCTACAAGATCTAAGTTCCGCCATTTCCGGAAATGACGGCTTGGGGCGTGCCCGAAAGCAAGCTATACATCTGTGCACCCGATTGCGTATTAAACTACGTGCAGAAAGAATCCAATAATTCTGACGCCAGATCGACATCAATAAATCGGGGCCAGCGTGCGAGTTCATTTTATGATGGTAATCGACTAATAAGTTCATGATATAGTTTTACCGCGTAAAGACCATCTTTACGCGGTAAAACTATAGGGTGCCGTTGGTCGAAACTCAATTGCGAGTTGGACAAGCGTCCACCTACCCTTACAATCCCATCCTGTAAAAATGGCTTAAGGCGTTGAAAGGCGCGACTACAAGCTCTATTCGATTGTAATCTTGTAATTTCTTCAGGGAAGTGCGCACGTTGAAGTTCACGTAATACTAGCGACTCGGCATAGTTGTAATCGGACGCCAAGACATACGAACGTCGCGGTAAAAGCTTCGCGAATCGACAAACGTAGATTACGCTACGCAATAATTTCGACCAAGAGGACAAGCGGTTCGCCAGAGCAATGATTGGAGAAACCTCGCTCGAAACGTTCGCCACTAGAGCGTGTCTCTTCTCTTCCGGCGGTTGTGACACTGACGAAGGTTCGAAATCGGTTATCGGCCATTGTGAGGGATCCAAGTGAACCCAAGAAGGTCCATGGAACCAAACCGGGTGGTCCATTATTTGCATCGGGGTGAGTCCCCGGGATAGACAATCGGCAGGGTTTTCCGTACCGGACACGTGATAAAAGTTCCGCGTTTCTAACTCGTCTTGGATCTTGGCCACTCGGTTCGCGACAAACGTATCCCAACGGTGGGGTGAAGAATGAACCCAGCATAAGGCGACGGTGGAGTCGGAAAAGGCAAATATCCTTTCTATGTGAACTCTATCCCTACATGCGCTGATAACTGCGGTAATAAGCTTGGTGAGTACTAATATTGCGCAAAGCTCTAAGCGCGCCAGAGAGACAACCTTACGGGGGGAGACTCTCGACTTAGAACTAATGAGGCTAATCGAATTTCTACCATTATTCTGGACATGGAAATATACAACGCCCCCGTAAGCCTTCTCGCTGGCGTCTGCAAATCCAACGACCGTTATGCTGCTATTTCTATCGACATTTATATGACGCGGTAATTTAATTTCTCTTAGTAAAGGAAGTTCCTCTCTAAAGCGCTGCCACAATCGAACAATGCTGTCAGGCGGCGAGTCATCCCAATCGCATTCAAATAACCAAAGTTGTTTAATCAAAAGCTTAGCGTATAATACCACCGGAGCTACGAAACCCATGACGTCCCATAATCTAGCAACGCATGACAGTATTGTGCGCTTTGTGCATTTCTCTACGGGCGGATTTACCTTAAGGCTAAACACGTCGGACTCTGGTGACCAACACAGACCGAGCACCTTGTGTGTATCAGAATCGTCGAATTCCTTTATCGCCGAAAGACGGTGTGATAGTGGGATTGTATCCAAAACCGGACGCGAATTACTAGTCCACTTCAGAAGATCGAATTGACCCGATTTCATGAGCCTTATAACCTCGGCGGTGGTTAGGGTGGCCTCCTCCACGCTATCGACCGAATACACAAAATCATCCATATATAATCCGCTCTCAATTGCCCTCTTAGCTTTAGGATAAGAGGGACCTTCATCGTGAGCGAGCTGTCTCACCGTGCGTAACGCATGAAATGGGCTCGACTTTAAACCATAACAAACGCGGTTAAATTCAAACACCATTAGAGGTTCCTTTGGATTGAAACGATATAAAATGCGTTGGAATCTACGGTCGCATTCACGGACCCCTATGCAAAGAAACATTTGGCGAATATCGGCGGATAGTGCTATACTAAGCAAACGAAAATTGACTATTATATTAAATAAACTGCCCTGTAAATTTTGCCCACTATAGAGGATATCGTTAAGCGACAGGTGAGTGCTAGTTTAAGCACTAGCGTCGAGCACTACACGTAACTTAGATGTAAGTTTGTCCTCTCTAATGACTCCGTGGTGTGGTATGAAATACGACGGTGTGTCTTCGTAGTTATCTAGTTTCGAAGCCACAAGCGATATGTAACCTTCTCTTATATATTCGTTAATGAGGCCGTCGTAAGCTTCCTTTAACTGGGGTGAAGCGAGCATCCTACGCTCCAAGCTGTAGAAACGTTATTCCGCCATTTGACGCGAATCGCCGAGAGATAAAACATCTCCTTTAAAGGGTAGCGCTACACTATATCTACCGTCGCGATCACGAACGGTCGTGCGGACGTAAATTTCCTCGCATAACCTGTCATCTGAGCTAGCTATGGGTGGGATGTTCACCTCCTCCATCTCCCAAAATTTGCGGACTAACGACTCGAGCGGTTCGACAGCCATACCACAATAAGAGGTTGCCGAAATACTATCTAGGATGGGGGCGGAGCCAAGGATCACATAGCCCAATACGGTTTCCAGTGCGTAAGGCGCGGTATGCGAGGAGTTGCCCCTGACCTTATTGTTTAACAAAAGATGAGGGAAAAGCGATGCTCCAATGAGCATGTCTATGTTTCCAGGAACGGCGTAAGTGTCGTCCGCCAGAGTCAAATTCTTAAATTCAATCATCGCCGAGGTATCAACCGAAACGGTTGGCAACCGTTCAGTGACCCTATCTACTACTAGTGCATTTATATCAAAGTTAACATTACGATCTATCCGAGAATAAAGTTTACTAGTACCTCCGATGCCTTTAATTACAGGACATGAAAGTGACCTATTTATTACTAAGCCTAAGCGCTGACAACATTTTCGCGTTATAAAGCTATTTTTGGCTCCGCTGTCCAGCAGTGCACGGACGCTTTGTTCGTTTCCACGCGAATCCCTAACCAAAATACGTGCCGTACCCAGTAACACGGTTGAAGGAGGTTGTGCTCCCATATTTGCCAATGAGCACAGAGCGACATCACCAGGTCGACCGCTAGAATCGTTGACCTTAGTAGGGGCGAATTCCTTGTCCGCTTTACTTGACGCCGCTATGTTGCTATTTTCAAAATGTAATAGCGTGTGATGTTTCCTGGCGCACTTGCTACATACGGAACTCGAATTGCATTTTGCAACTAAATGCTTATCACTTAAGCAGTTCAAACATAGGTTGTTTGTCTTTACTAATTTATAACGTTCGCTTGGTGAATATTTACGAAAAGTCGCACAATTATATAAATTACCGTGTCTATCTTTACATACTATACAAGTATTTTTATTACCGGCGTGAAGTGGAAGTTCTGCTTCCGCGTTTCGTCTTGTGAGTGCAGGTGGCCGGAGGCCCAAATCCCCCCCCCCCATCAACATGGTAGCGGAATTAAATAAAGATAGACTACCCCAGGAGGGTACCAGCACCCCTGGAGAATCCCTCGCTGAGCATCCACGACCATGTTTCTCCACTTCTGAGCGTGGCTGCTCAGGCTGCCCCGCGTATTCTGGGGGGGGCGAAATTCCGCTCAAGACTACAACTGCTCGGGGCAAACGGAGCAACAAGACCAAGGCGACCCCTGCCACGCTGTCCGTGAATTTCTGCAATATCAGGGGACTTCACTCTAACCTAAACGCTGTCCACTACCATTTCGAGACGGCGAGGCCGGCTCTGCTCTTTCTGACCGAGACGCAGGTGTCCTCTCCGGCTGATGTTTCGTATCTCTCCTGCCCGGGGTACAAACTGGAACACTCCTTTGTGCCTCGGGCTGGAGTTTGCGTTTACGTCAGAGAGGACATCTGTTCTCGACGCCTCGGCAGACTTGAAGGTTCGGACCTGTCCATCCTTTGGCTACGCGTAGACAGCGACGACCATCCGCGCGTCTACGGGTGCCTCTATAGGTCCCACAGCGGTAATGCCGAAACAGACCGACTCTTCGACCACGTCCAAATGGCTGCAGATTCGTTGCTACAGCAGATCCCCTCCGCAGAGATCGTGATCCTCGGCGACTTTAACGCCCATCACGCCGAATGGCTCGGTTCACGTTTAACCGATCATGCGGGGAGATCTGTTCATGATTTTGCCTTGGCATATGGTCTGACACAACTGGTTACTTCGCCTACGCGGATTCCAGATGTGGAGGATCATGCACCTTCCCTGTTGGACCTTCTGCTGACCTCTCACCCGGACGGATATCAGATTTCCGTCGATGCCCCTTTAGGCTCCTCGGACCATTGTCTGATCCGGAGTGTTGTGCCACTCACGCTGAAATCGCGGTTGCATTCTGCAGGCTGCCGCCGTGTTTGGCACTATAGGTCAGCCGATTGGGATGGGATGCGGTCTTTCTTTGCATCCTACCCTTGGGGGCGGGTTTGCTTCTCGCCGGATGATCCCAACGTTGTTGCGGATTCTGTTACTGATGTGGTACTTCAGGGTATGGAACTTTTTATTCCTTCCTCTGTGGTGCCCATTGGAGGCAAATCTCAGCCATGGTTTGGTCGCTCCTGTAAAATAGCATCATGCTATAAGCAGGAGTGCTACCAAGCCTGGGTTGATGCATCAGCGTCCCGGGATGTAAACACCAGCGCTCTAAAAAAGAAGTATAATTCCGCCTCTAGGTCCTTCAAAAGAGTCATTGCCAAGGCAAAGTCAGAGCACATAGGCAGAATTGGCGAGAAACTAGTTCGCCTTCCTTCTGGAACCCGTGCATTCTGGTCTCTCGCCAAGGCTGTCCAGGGGAATTTCTGTCAGCCATCTCTTCCATCTCTGCACAGGGAGGACGACTCACTGGCCCATACTGCAAAGGAGAAAGCCGATCTTCTAGGCTCCTTCTTTGCGTCTAACTCGACTCTCGATGACGGGGGGAGTACGCCGCCGACCATCCCGCGGTGTGAGTGCTCCATGCCGGAAGTGCAGTTCACACAGCGCTCGGTTCGCAAAGCACTCCTCTCCCTGGACATCCACAAGTCGAGTGGGCCTGACGGAATCCCCCCAATTGTGCTGAGGACGTGTGCTCCAGAGTTGGCACCGGTTTTAACGCGTCTTTTCCGGTACTCCTACTCCCTAGGCGTAGTCCCAAAATCATGGAAGACGGCTTTCGTCCACCCGATCCCTAAAAAAGGCGACCGCTCAGACCCGTCCAACTACCGGCCAATCGCCATCACCTCCTTGTTCTCCAAAACAATGGAGTCCATTGTAAACTGCCAGCTCATGAGGTACCTTGAGGATCACCAGCTGATTAGTGACCGCCAATACGGTTTTCGCCGTGGTCGGTCAGCTGGTGATCTTCTGGTCTACCTCACTCACAGATGGGCGGAGGCAGTAGAGTTCAAGGGGGAGGCATTGGCCGTTAGTTTGGACATTGCGAAGGCCTTCGATCGGGTTTGGCACAAAGCGCTTCTTTCGAAGCTCCCTTCCTATGGGCTTCCCGAGAAATTGTGCAATTGGATCACCAGCTTTCTTGCAGATCGGAGCATCAAGGTCGTTGTAGACGGTGCAAGCTCCGATTGCAAGCCTATTAATGCTGGTGTTCCACAGGGCTGCGTGCTATCGCCAACGCTGTTTCTTCTGCATATCAATGATATGTTGCATACCCGTAACATTCATTGCTATGCAGATGACAGCACTGGTGATGCTCTTTACACCGGCCGAGCCAATATTTCTCGGGAAAACGTCTCCGAGTGCCGGGACAAACTTGTGTCTGAAGTCGAGTCTTTGCTGAACAGAGTCTCGGATTGGGGACGACTAAATCTAGTCCAGTTTAACCCCCAGAAGACACAAGTTTGCGCGTTAACCGCTAAAAAGAAGCCCTTTGTCGTATCCCCTCAGTTTCAAGGCACTCCCCTTGTTGCCTCAGCCAGTATCGGAATCCTCGGCGTCGACATATCGAGTGACGTCCAGTTTCGTGGTCACTTGGAAGGGAAGGCCAAACTGGCCTCTAAAAAGCTTGGCGTGCTCAGCAGAGCGGGACAGTATTTCATGCCGGCACACCGCCTGCAACTTTACAAGGCGCAGGTTCGGCCGCACATGGAATACTGTTCCCATCTCTGGGCTGGGGTATCCCCAGTACCAGCTCCTTCCACTTGACCGCATCCAGCGCAGAGCGGCTCGAATCGTCGACGACCGAGTGCTTTCCGATCGGCTCGATTCACTGGCGTTGCGAAGAGATGTTGCATCTCTTTGCGTATTTTATCGCATCTATCACGGGGAGTGCTCTGAGGAATTGTTCGGATTAATCCCAGCCGCCAAATTTCGTGAACGCACGACACGGCAAACGTCCCGATACCATCCACACCATCTGGATGCTTGGCGGTCCACCACTGTACGTTTCACAAGGAGTTTCCTTCCACGTACAACCTCTCTGTGGAATAGTTTATCACCGTCGATTTTTCCGGACCGATACGACCTGGGGACCTTCAAGAAAAGAGCTTACTCCTTTCTAAAGGGCCGGCAACGCACCCGCAATTCTCCTGGTGTTGCGGTTGATCATGGGCGGCGGTAGTCACTTAACATCAGGTGAGCCGCATGCTCGTTTGCCCCCTCTTCTATAAAAAAAAAAAAAAAAAAAAAAGTATGCTGGAGTGATGTTGGCGTAGTGGTTACGTAAGTTAACGACCCTGCTATTTTAGATGGTTGAGTCTGTCTACGGTCGACGCACCTTTTAATCTCCTGTTTAACGTTCGGAGAGCGCTGCATCACCTTTATTTGATCTCGCACGAACGATGCTAATGAATGAAAGGAAGGCATCTCCGAGTTACGATGCTCCATTTCAAACGCACGCACGGTGTCGGGGTCTAATTTCTTTAATGCGATATGGAGGAACACCACGTCCATAAGGTCATTAAATTTCAAATTCTTAAGTGCAGCCACCGATGCCACAAATTTATCTAGAAACTGCTCTAAGCCGTTGATGTTCGCGGATGATATGGGTTTAAGATCGAATATCTGGTTCAAATATTCGGAAGCTAACATTCTCCTATCTTCATATTTAGTTTTAAGCGTTTCGAATATTAATAAGTAATTGTTTGCTGTAGGTGTAAAACCAGAGCAGATTGACTGTAGTAAACTTAGTGCCCTGCCACTAAGTTTACTAATTAAGTAATATAATTTTTCAGCGTCCGATAACGATGGGTTATTGTGTATATTGTTTTGAAAACTACTGAAGAAGAAGGGCCACGTCTTAATATCACCATTGAATACCGGAATATCTATTGGCGGTAACCTAATTGAGTCACGAGGACATACCTGTATTTCCGGCTTTGCTTCGCTTTGAGATTGTAGGGATTTCGCAGTTCTTTTCACGCGACACAACATATATTCGAATGCCAGCAGCGGTTGGTAGTTCACTATGTATTTCGGGTCGATTTGTAATTCCAAATGATTAATTTGGTTTAATATTCTTTCGTAATCTATCCGCAAAGAATCTACCGTTTCGATTTCATTCAAAAAGGTTTCCCGCGCTGCTTCTATATTAATGTTCTTTATATAATCACTTATATTCTGCATACGCGAAAAGAGTATGTCCCTCTTGGCATAAAGCGTTTTAATTTTGATTTCACTTCCACTAACTGCCATTTTAAATTATTATAATAAAGTTATATTAATCACAATTAATCTCACAACGCACAAACAATGAAGGATGGACACTCGGTATGCCGTATTACGTAATTAAATCGAACACCTGCGCAGCGGGTCGAGGTGACGCGTCGTTTGCTAAACCTAATAATTTTATCAAAATTGTGGGGTAAGCGTATCAAACGGTTGCTATCACACTGTTTCAATTTTAAAGCTTTAAATTTAACCAAATACGAGCGCTATGAAATAAACAATTCTGTTTGCGAGTGCCTAATCAAAATTTAAATTTAAACGAACACTATTTACACTATTTACGAAAACTAATTATTCGACCAGAAAATGCTTGGATAACCACTAAACACCAATCCAGATCCTGCCCGAAGTGACCATAAAATGGTGGAGCCACGTGTCTAAGGCTGCCGAAGTCTAGTTCCCCGGTCGAACCTTAAACCTATTACGCGAGATATTAATCTAAGTGGACTGTATCTACTAATGCTTCTATGCTTATATAACGACGACTATAGCGCGCGGTACAATGCACTGGCTCTTCCCTAAAGTGAACTATTATTTTGCCAAATCGATGAAAGGAATCCTGCTTGATTAGGAAAACACAAAATTGGAGCGGGTTAAATCAATTATATCAAGCAGGTATAATAATGGATATTGACTCACCGGGATGTTTCTTCTATGCGGTCGATCACTATAACTGCGACTTCTGGAACACTCCGGAGAAAGGCGGTGCGCGACGATATCTCACACGAGGTGAGGCGGGTTCCCTGGAGCTCGACTGCTTCCAGGCTAAAGCGGTTTCTACTAGTGATGTGTTTCCAACAACGAGTGCGGCGGGAAGAGGCTGCGCGTTGGTCGTGCGTGTCTTATATATCCTCGGTTCCGATGATTACGTGATGTTCTAGAATCATCTTCTTTCCCCTCCCACCCCACCACCCCGATGTGTCGATAGGAGGGTACGAATGATATCGTTTGGAAAGGGATAACGATTCGGCAAGTCCTACCGTCATATAAAATAAAATGCGAATGGTTTTCCGCGCAACCAATTCCATAAGATTTTTATTATTTTAAGACTAATTTTACCTATAATTTATTAATTATTTTTATTTGTTGTTTTCTATATTAAGTACTGATTGAGTTAAAGACCAAGATTTTAATATTTTGTGACTAGACCTAGTGCAAATAATTATTTACAATTTTTGATTAGTGAATAATTAAGTACCCTTTGTTGATTTCTGTAATAAGTACTGATTTTTTTATTCCATGACCAAGATTTTAATATTATAAGACTGATTTTTCTAGTGCGAATAATTACCTATATACAATTGTTGATTAGTGAATAATTATGTACCTTTTCTATTTTAATAATATAAAATTACAAATAATAAATGTGTTTTCTTTACCTAAGGTATGAAGAGCAATTTTTCATTTTGTGTTGTGCGATTTTCTTTCTCATTCTCAAAATCATTTAGCAACATCAGTATCATATGAAACCCCCTTTATCATAAGAGCGTAAGACTTTTCTTCTGTGATTCACTTGGCCTACGCCTTGCCATAAAATATTTTGAATAGATGTCTGTATATTTTGGTTAGATCGATTTTGAAATCGATACACAACGTGCGACACGGCTACATCTCTAAGAAAGTTTCAAAAAGAAAGGTCAGCTACGCCGTTGTCGTCCAGTCGTGACAGTGACGTCATCACGATGGAGAGTAGTGTTGTGGTTTACTACTATTTTATTGTTATTGTTTGTTTTTTATTTATGTACGAAGTACATATATAAAAAGAGTGGAAGAAATAAAACATACCCGATTATAAAGAGTCATTTATTGTATAAAAAACCAACAAAAAAAAGTTATTTTGTGTTATCGATATATCAACTCTTGGCAGCACTGTTTTTTTCGTAGGTATTTTTGTTTACTTTTCGCTTTGGCGTACAGGACACGGTAGTGAGTTTTTGGCGTGGCGCTCAAAAGGTTAAATGCTAATTCGGTCTCAAATCACGAGTCTCCAATAGTGACATCAGAGATGTTATTTTTAAATTTAATTCTTGGATGTAGTCACGTAGGTCTGCCTCTACACGGGTGCGGACTTCTTCAACCCGAACGCGCTCTCTATCAAGTTGCAGACGTTGTGCTTCTATTTTGAGTCGTTCAGTTTCAAGCTCGTGTTGACGCACATCCCTCTCCATTTCAAAACGCAACCGATTCTCCTCTATTGCTACAAACTCGCTGGTGGCTCGGTCAAATGGTGTTTGTCGCAGTCTTCGCTGTCTGAGATGGCGATGACGAGGTGTAAAAGGGCCGGCAGATACCGGCGACCTTTCTGAGAACACAGATGAAAGCTATAATATACTAAAGAAAACTAACGAAATATGGTGGTGATGGTGGTTCTATCTATGGTGGCAATGAAGTTATTTAATAATGTTGGTAGTTTCAATAACTCATAATAATGAATATTCAATAATTTTAATACCTTTACAAAATTAATTTTGTAATAATTACCTCCTTGTATAGTTCTACTAGTACCCGGTTGACCGAGCTTTGCTCGGTATTTTGCGCTCGATTTTTTTTAATTTGTGTGTTTTGGAAATTATATTTAGATACAAATTACATACTGATGAATTATAAATAATATTTTTTGATCTTAGTGACATAACAGAAAAAACGGAACTGGTTATTTGAATAAAAATCATGAGTGCAATTATTTTTATTTAAATTTTCGTGTTTTAAAAAAATACTAAAAAAGGGCTCGAAAAAATATATTTTCTCAAAAAAGAAAGGAACTTGAAAAAAAAATTAAAAAAGTCGGTCGGTCGGTCTGGGCTCTAACCGGGGTTTTACGATTCTGTGACCGCCCATTATACCAATTAAGCTATTTATAATCATTAACAACCTGTCAAAATTTACCTTCTTATTCTAACGATATTTTAGCAGTTTTTCATTGCCTAAAAACACGGACAAAAAGACATTTTCTAAAAATAAATCTTAGCTAGATCGATTTATTATCCCCGAAACTCCCTGGACATTGAATTTTGAGATGTTAGTAATTTTGAGAGATGTTACATTTGCTGGCACTGCTATGGGTGTATCTTCTGCAGCTGATGGTAATGCCAAGAGCTCAATTTCTGCTGGTGATGACATCCTCCCTGCTGTATCAGGTGTATTGCTCACTTGGGGTTGAGATGGTTCCTAATTACAAAAATATGATCAGTTGTTGACCAGAAATATGCAAGTTTTTATGAAATCAGCAAAACAAGAAAAACCATTAATATATGAAGGGTTCACTTACTTGAAAGCCTGCTTCTTGTATGGCTTGACTTCCAGTAATTGCGGTGACCCCAATTACACGTAACACCCTTTCCTCAAGTCGACTTAATGGTTTTCCCCTACCAGACCCACCACCAGTGCCATGAATGTCCCGATTTATAAGGGAGGCTTTCTTTTTTGTTTTGGTTTTCCAGTCAGACCATACCTGTAGCACAAAATATGAAATAATGCATTAAAATAAATGGTCTTCATAGGTACTATGCAACAGCAGTACATACTTTGCTTAATATCTTATTACCCTTTTCCATTTGTCGGAAGTTTTGTTAACACCACATCCACCCACTGAGTTTAAAATGTCACCTAACTCTTGCCACAGGCGTTCACTCCTTACCCTTCCTTGAAGTCCAATTTGTGGCCTTGAAAAATCACCATGGCTAAAAATAATATTCATAAGATTAGTATACAGTGAGAATAAGAGCCAGTAAACAAAGTTTGCTATTAATATTCTAATACCCTTACTAAGAAACAAGTATTAACACTCCATTAGTCGCGCGTTCTACTATTGTAGAACAGGCATGCATTTCGTGGGATTTTAACATTAATTGTGGGTGTCTAACGCACACACTCATAGTATTTCTCTATTACTAGCTGGTGATCACAATTAGTACCCTTTCGGCAGACTGCGCGATCGCACTTGTTAGAAATTTCGCACTAAAACTAAAATTCTACAATAGTAGAGCGCGCGAGCACTCGCGTGTCATTTTTGTCGGAAGTTTACCTATCGTTTTTATTATATTTTATTATGAATTTTTTTGTTTGATAATATTATTTTTAATCGAAGTAACTATATTTTGCACAATGATGGCACATATTTTGAGATGGTTGGAAGAAGTTATTACTGATGAAGCAACCAGCAAAGTTTAGGATAAACATATTTTTACTAACGGATACAACGGTACCCTATGCCTACCATATGGAAATATACGCAGGTGCTCAGCCAGATGGTCCTTATGCACAATCAAATAAAGTTGTGGACATTGTGCTACGAATGCTTACCCCATTGGATGGTTTAGGTTATAACGTCAAACGTTCACGAATATACTTCAATGCTTAGAACTCTTAGGTAGCAAAATTACTGTCGTAGGTACTGTGAAGAAAGATAAGCCACAAATTCCCAAAGAATTCAAAATCACATGAAACAGAAGCAAAAAGAGTCCAATTTTTGGCCTTCAATAACAAGGTACTTTAGTATCTTACATGCCAAAATCGAAGAAAGTGATGCTTATATACTCAACTATGCACTATGATGATCATATCGATTTACAAACAGCAAACGTAAGCCGGAAAGATATCAGATGGCGCTAGCTGTCACGGTAACATCGGGTCTGTGTTCAAAAAATCTTTAAAAATAAATATCGCTGTTTTTAAAACTATTAAGTTATAAATATTGTTGCTGAATTTATAAAGTATAAGTGAAAGTGTTATGCAGTGATAAATCTCACAAATAATTACATAAAACTCAAAATAAAATTTCAATAACATCCAGTCAGTAAACTACGTTTTTTACAATCAATAAAACTTTAAAAGAGAAAAATACTATAGTGTCAGTGAAGTAATTATAAGAAACCGTGTAACTACGACTTATTTAGTGCTAAAATATTAAGTGTTGTGAAAATTAGTGCAAAAATATTTTATCAATGAGTCACCATAACGAATTTGTTGAGTTCAAATTTCACACAAGCTGAACAAGATCCTTATATTCGATTAATTGTTTACAACGCGATTAGCTATTAATGTTTAGTGTTCTTGACATAGTATGAAGTATTGTAGAAAGCGAGTTCGAATCCTATCCGCGCGAACTTTTTGTGTATTATTTTGTGTATTCTTTAGAACTTTTTTAGAACCAGCTTTTTTATAGAACTGTTAAAAAGATAAAAAACCAGACATGGATTTCGAAAATATTACTTTAAGAAAAAATAAAACAATAATTAATTCGCCAAATTCTTCATTTGAGTCAACAAATTCCGAATATCTTTCGAAAAGCCTACCACAATTGTCAACCGGTCTAAGTTACGAAGAATTTGAAAGACTCAACGAGGAAATTGAACGATTGAGAATGCAATTAAATACGGCTAACAACGAAATAGATAACTTAACCATGGAAAACATCACTTTAAAGAAACAAACAGCTGAACAACAAAATACCATAAAAAAATTAAAAAAAAATTGTACCGTACCACCAATTAGTACAACACAACTTAATTAGCTACTTCTAATACCATAGGTAGCCTGTCATCACAAGTGCACAAACTTAATTTTAAAAAGTGCGATCAATACACAACAGATGGCGCTTTATTAAATCTGCATAAAGAAAACAAAGTAAACAGTAATCAGCAACTTTCTAAACCTATTGAAAACAAGCCAAAATCCCAATTAATTATATTCGGAGGACAACAATTCACAGGGTTGGCTACAATACTTATACAATCAAGAAATAATACTCAGTACAAAAATTACCAGATATTTTCAACTACAAAACCATATGCCACTACGGAGGAAATTCTTAAACCTATTTGGTGGAGCCACGTGTTTAAGGCTGCCGAAAATCTAGTTCCCCGGTCAAACCTTAAACCTATTACGCGAGATATTAACTAAAGTGGACTGTTATGTATATGCGATTGCTTCTACGCTTACGTAAAAGCGACTACTATAGCATGCGGTACAATGCACTCGCTCTTCCCTAAACTAAAACTATTACTTGCCAAATCGATGAAAGGAATCCTGCCTGATGAGGAGAACACAGAATTGGAACGGGTTAAAACAATTATTAAATATTAATCAGGCAGTAAATTAAGGAATATTGACTCACCGGGGTTTCTTCTATCCTGTCGATCACTGTAACTGCGACTTCTGGAACACTCCGGAGAGAGGCGGTGCGCGACGATATCTCACACGAGGTGAGGCGGGTTCCTGGAGCTCGAATGCTTCCAGGCCAAAGCGGTTTCTACTAGTGATGTGTTTCCAAACGAGCGCGCGGGAAGAGAGAGAGGCCGCGCATCGGTCGCGCGTGTCTTATATATCCTCGGCTCTGATGATTACGCGATGTTCTAGAATCGTCTTCTTTCCCCTCCCACCCCACCACTCCGATGTGTCGATAGGAGGGTACGAATGATATCGTTTTGGAAGGGAATAACGATTTGACAAGTCCTACCGTCATAAATAAAACACGAATGGTTTTCCGCGCAACCATCTCCCCCGCCCTTGAAGGATTTCCTTCAAAAAAATACTAAAACAACTAGAGCTAAAATCAACTAACAAATAACTAACTAACGCTAAGATTACCTAAATTCAACTACAATTTTAATCTAGAAAGTTAATTTAAATTATGGAAGAGGCAAGGGGCACAAACGGACAACAGGACGTAGGTAAGACCCAACCGTGGTCTTAACGCGAGCTATCCTAATTACTCCGTCGGAACCGGGAAAGACCTCCTCGACGATTCCTAACGGCCAGTGGAGAGGCGGCGTATTCTCCTTAGTGAGCACAACTACAGTTCCTACAGCTAAAGGCTCTGTCGCTGTGTTCCATTTTTGCCGAGACTGCAAAGTATGCAAGTATTCCATCCTCCATCGTTTCCAAAACGCTTGCACTAACCGATCTAATAATTTGTGGCGTGCGGAAATGCTAATCCCTATCCGCGGCGGGCAGATACCTTAGAGGCGTTAAATTCAAAAAATGTGCTGAAGTTAGAGCCAGCGGTTCCGAGGGGTCACTAGATAACGTCCGACAAAGTGGGCGGCTATTCATTACGCATTCAATTTGAGCGAGCACCGTACTTAGCTCTTCGAAGGACAAAATTTGATCTCCTATTACTCGGTATAAGTGGCTCTTTAGACTCTTGATATTAGTCTCCCAATTGCCCCCAAAATGACTCGCGGCTGGGACGTTCAGAGACCACTCAATGCGGTTCTCGGCTAGAATGTGAGCGAACTCCGAATTATAATACTTGCTAGCTAAGAGCTCATGTAGTTCCGATAGAATACGTTTTGCACCGACGTAGTTCGTACCGTTATCCGAATATAATTTACTTACAGGGCCTCTGCGCGATAGAAATCTTTTAAATGCACCCATAAAGCCTGCTGTGCTTAGATCACCAACGAGTTCTATATGCACTGCTCGAGAAGTTAGAAAATGCAGACGTAAGCCTTTGTGGATCTTATACCACGCCCGCGAGTGAGCGTGACCTTAAACGGACCAGCGAAATCAGACCCGGTGTGCGTGAAGGGCTTTACCGATTGTATCACTCTACAAGATCTAAGTTCCGCCATTTCCGGAAATGACGGCTTGGGGCGTGCCCGAAAGCAAGCTATACATCTGTGCACCCGATTGCGTATTAAACTACGTGCAGAAAGAATCCAATAATTCTGACGCAAGATCGACATCAATAAATCGGGGCCAGCGTGCGAGTTCAATTTATGATGATAATCGACTAATAAGTTCATGATATGGTCTTTACGCGGTAAAACTATAGGGTGCCGTTGGTCGA
Organism: Parnassius smintheus behrii; assembly: GCA_036936625.1. Classification (NCBI taxonomy): domain Eukaryota; kingdom Metazoa; phylum Arthropoda; class Insecta; order Lepidoptera; family Papilionidae; genus Parnassius; species Parnassius smintheus. The sequence goes on from JAUPFT010000025.1 coordinate 4,206,837, forward strand.
AACTCAATTGCGAGTTGGACAAGCGTCCACCTACCCTTACAATCCCATCCTGTAAAAATGGCTTAAGGCGTTGAAAGGCGCGACTACAAGCTCTATTCGATTGTAATCTTGTAATTTCTTCAGAGAAGTGCGCACGTTGAAGTTCACGTAATACTAGCGACTCGGCATAGTTGTAATCGGATGCTAAGACATACGAACGTCGCGGTAAAAGCTTCGCGAATCGACAAACGTAAATTACGCTACGCAATAATTTCGACCAAGAGGACAAGCGGTTCGCCAGAGCAATGATTGGAGAAACCTCGCTCGAAACGTTCGCCACTAGAGCGTGTCTCTTCTCTTCCGGCGGTTGTGACACTGACGATGGTTCGAAATCGGTTATTGGCCATTGTGAGGGATCCAAGTGAACCCAAGAAGGTCCATGGAACCAAAGCGGGTGGTCCATTATTTGCATCGGGGTGAGTCCCCGGGATAGACAATCGGCAGGGTTTTCCTTACCGGACACGTGATAAAAGTTCCGCGTTTCTAACTCGTCTTGGATCTTGGCCACTCGGTTCGCGACAAACTTATCCCAACGGTGGGGTGAAGAATGAACCCAACATAAGGCGACGGTGGAGTCGGAAAAGGCAAATATCCTTTCTATGTGAACTCTATCCCTACATGCGCCGATAACTGTGGTAATAAGCTTGGTGAGTACTAATATTGCGCAAAGCTCTAAGCGCGCCAGAGAGACAACCTTACGGGGGGAGACTCTCGACTTAGAACTAATGAGGCTAATCGAATTTCTACCATTATTCTGGACATGGAAATATACAACGCCCCCGTAAGCCTTCTCGCTGGCGTCTGCAAATCCAACGACCGTTATGCTGCTATTTCTATCGACATTTATATGACGCGGTAATTTAATTTCTCTTAGTAAAGGAAGTTCCTCTCTAAAGCGCTGCCACAATCGAACAATGCTGTCAGGCGGCGAGTCATCCCAATCGCATTCAAATAACCAAAGTTGTTTAATCAAAAGCTTAGCGTATAATACCACCGGAGCTACGAAACCCATGACGTCCCATAATCTAGCAACGCATGACAGTATTGTGCGCTTTGTGCATTTCTCTACGGGCGGATTTACCTTAAGGCTAAACACGTCAGACTCTGGTGACCAACACAGACCGAGCACCTTGTGTGTATCGGAATCGTCGAATTCCTTTATCGCCGAAAGACGGTGTGATAGTGGGATTGTATCTAAAACCGTACGCGAATTACTAGTCCACTTCACAAGATCGAATTGACCCGATTTCATGAGCCTTATAACCTCGGCGGTGGTTAGGGTGGCCTCCTCCACGCTATCGACCGAATACACAAAATCATCCATATATAATCCGCTCTCAATTGCCCTCTTAGCTTTAGGATAAGAGGGACCTTCATCGTGAGCGAGCTGTCTCACCGTGCGTAACGCATGAAATGGGCTCGACTTTAAACCAAAACAAACGCGGTTAAATTCAAACACCATTAGAGGTTCCTTTGGGTTGAAACGATAAAAAATGCGTTGGAATCTACGGTCGCATTCACGGACCCCTATGCAAAGAAACATTTGGCGAATATCGGCGGATAGTGCTATACTAAACAAACGAAAATTGACTATTATATTAAATAAATTGCCCTGTAAATTTTGCCCACTATAGAGGATATCGTTAAGCGACAGGTGAGTGCTAGTTTTAGCACTAGCGTCGAGCACTACACGTAACTTAGATGTAAGTTTGTCCTCTCTAATGACTCCGTGGTGTGGTATAAAATACGACGGTGTGTCTTTGTAGTTATCTAACTTCGAAGCCACAAGTGATATGTAACCTTCTCTTATATATTCGTTAATGACGCCGTCGTAAGCTTCCTTTAACTGGGGCGAAGCGAGCATCCTACGCTCCAAGCTGTAGAAACGTTTTTCCGCCATTTGACGCGAATCGCCGAGAGATAAAACATCTCCTTTAAAGGGTAGCGCTACACTATATCTACCGTCGTGATCACGAACGGTCGTGCGGACGTAAATTTCCTCGCATAACCTGTCATCTGAGCTAGCTATGGGTGGGACGTTCACCTCCTCCATCTCCCAAAATTTGCGGACTAACGACTCGAGCGGTTCGACAGCCATACCACAATAAGAGGTTGCCGAAATACTATCTAGGATGGGGGCGGAGCCAAGGATCACATAGCCCAATACGGTTTCCAGTGCGTAAGGCGCGGTATGCGAGGAGTTGCCCCTGACCTTATTGTTTAACAAAAGATGAGGGAAAAGCGATGCCCCAATGAGCATGTCTATGTTTCCAGGAACGGCGTAAGTGTCGTCTGCTAGAGTCAAATTTTTAAATTCAATCATTGCCGAGGTGTCAACCGAAACGGTTGGCAACCGTTCAGTGACCCTATCTACTACTAGTGCATTTATATCAAAGTTAACATTACGATCTATCCGAGAATAAAATTTTAAATTTATGTATCCCTGTGTCGCTTTACTAGTACCTCCGATGCCTTTAACTACAGGACATGAAAGTGACCTATTTAATTACTAAGCCTAAGCGCTGACAACATTGTCGTGTTATAAAGCTATTTTGGGCTCCGCTGTCCAGCAGTGCACGGACGCTTTGTTCGTTTCCACGCGAATCCCTAACCAAAATACGCGCCGTAACACGGTTGAAGGAGGCTGTGCTCCCATATTTGCCAATGAGCACAGAGCGACATCACCAGGTCGACCGCTAGAATCGTTGACCTTAGTAGGGGTGAATTCCTTATCCGTCTTACTTGACGCCGCTATGTTGCTATTTTCAAAATGTAATAGCGTGTGATGTTTCCTGGCGCACTTGCTACATACGGAACTCGAATTGCATTTTGCAACTAAATGCTTATCGCTTAAGCAGTTCAAACATAGGTTGTTTGTCTTTACTAACTTATAACGTTCGCTTGGTGAATATTTACGAAAAGTCGCACAATTATATAAATTACCGTGTTTATCTTTACATACTATACAAGTATGCTGGAGTGATGTCGGCGTAGCGGTTACGTAAGTTAACGACCCTGCTATTTTAGATGGTTGAGTCTGTCTACGGTCGACGCACCTTTTAATCTCCTGTTTAACGTTCGGAGAGCGCTGCATCACCTTTATTTGATCTCGCACGAACGATGCTAATGAATGAAAGGAAGGCATCTCCGAGCTACGATGCTCCATTTCAAACGCACGCACGGTGTCGGAGTCTAATTTCTTTAATGCTATATGGAGAAACACCACGTCCATAAGGTCATTAAACTTCAAATTCTTAAGTGCAGCCACCGATGCCACAAATTTATCTAGAAACTGCTCTAAGCCGTTGATGTTCGCGGATGATATAGGTTTAAGATCGAATATCTGGTTCAAATATTCGGAAGCTAACATTCTCCTATCTTCATATTTAGTTTTAAGCGTTTCAAATATTAATAAGTAATTGTTTGCTGTAGGTGTAAAACCCGAGCAGATCGACTGTGCTCTGCCACTAAGTTTACTAATTAAGTAATATAATTTTTCAGCGTCCGATAACGATGGGTTGTTGTGTATATTGTTTTGAAAACTACTGAAGAAGAAGGGCCACGTCTTAATATCACCATTGAATACCGGAATATCTATTGGCGGTAACCTAATTGAGTCACGACGGCGTACCTGTATTTCCGGCTTTGCTTCGCTTTGAGATTGTAGGAGTTTCGCGTCTCTTTTCACGCGACACAACATATCTTCGAATGCCAGCAGCGGTTGGTAGTTCACTATGTATTTCGGGTCGATTTGTAATTCCAAATGATTAATTTGGTCTAATATTCTTTCGTTATCTATCCGCAAAGTATCTGTCGTTTGGATTTCATTCAAAAAGGCTTCCCGCACTGCCTCTATATTAATGTTCTTTATATAATCACTTATATTCTGCACACGCGAAAAGAGTATGTCCCTCTTGGCATAAAGCGTTTTAATTTTGATTTCACTTCCACTAACTGCCATTTTAAATTATTATAATAAAGTTATATTAATCACAATTAATCTCACACGCATAAACGACGTAGGATGAACACTCGGTGTGCCGTATTACGTAATTAGATCGAACACCTGTTGCAGTCGCGGCAACGCGTCGTTTGCTTAACCTAATAATTTTATCAAATTGTGGGGTAAGCGTATCAAACGGTTGCTATCACACCGTTTCAATTATTTAATAAGCTTTAAATTTAACCAAATACGAGCGCTATTAAATGAATAATTCTGTTTGCGAGTACCAAATCAAAATTTTAATTTAAACGAACACTATTTAAGTCTATTCCATAAATTAGAGTGCGTTATCTAAACAATTAATTTAATAATTCGACCAGAAAATGGTTGGATAACCACTAAACACCAATCCAGATCCTGCCGAAGTGACCATAAAATGGTGGAGCCACGTGTTTAAGGCTGCCGAAAATCTAGTTCCCCGGTCAAACCTTAAACCTATTACGCGAGATATTAACTAAAGTGGACTGTATATGCGATTGCTTCTACGCTTACGTAAAAGCGACTACTATAGCATGCGGTACAATGCACTCGCTCTTCCCTAAACTAAAACTATTACTTGCCAAATCGATGAAAGGAATCCTGCCTGATGAGGAGAATACAGAATTGGAACGGGTTAAAACAATTATTAAATATTAATCAGGCAGTAAATTAAGGAATATTGACTCACCGTGGTTTCTTCTATCCTGTCGATCACTGTAACTGCGACTTCTGGAACACTCCGGAGAGAGGCGGTGCGCGACGATATCTCACACGAGGTGAGGCGGGTTCCTGGAGCTCGACTGCTTCCAGGCCAAAGCGGTTTCTACTAGTGATGTGTTTCCAAACGAGCGCGCGGGAAGAGAGAGAGGCCGCGCATCGGTCGCGCGTGTCTTATATATCCTCGGCTCCGATGATTACGCAATGTTCTAGAATCGTCTTCTTTCCCCTCCCACCCCACCACCCCGATGTGTCGATAGGAGGGTACGAATGATATCGTTTTAGAAGGGAATAACGTATTGACAAGTCCTACCGTCATAAATAAAACACTAATTGTTTTCCGCGCAACCACTATTTATAAACTGGACGATTCGGAAGATAATTATCTAATAATATGTATAGGAGAAAATGATACTAACCCTAACAAAATAATAATACAATTAGTAACAATGCTCAAATACTTTCAAAAAACTAAAATATTAGTATTCAATGTTTTACAGAACAGATATTTAAATGAAAATTTGTTAAATAACAATTTAAAAGTTATATGTAACAACTTTAAAAATTGCACATTTATAAATACAGAATGGGACTATCCGTATAAATATTACTACATAGATGTATGTAAAAAAATTAATTTTAAGATTGACTCAAACTATTATAAAAATAATTTTTTATGTGCCAAAAATATGTTATTATTTATGAAAAAGGCTAAAACAGAATGCAAAATTATTCCAAAGAAGGGCACAATTTTTCTACTTTAAGTCCTCTAAAAATGTACATTCAGGTAATAACCGCCAGGAATTGAACTCTCCTACTGCCTCTTTGAACAAAAAGCAAACCGAAACTTATAAGAAGGGAACAATACCCTATTATTTTAAAAAATCAATACAGTGTTTAAATGAACAACCTGACACACAGTTGCCTTTAGAAACAAATAAATGTTTTCGTCCCTAAATTGGAATTAAATTTTAGAATATTTCACCAGAATATTGCCGGCGCTATAAATAAATCAGAGGAACTAACATTTGCAATCCGAGAGTTTTCACAAAAAGGTTCAAAGATAGATATGGTGTGTTTGATAGAAACTTTCCTTAAAAAAGGTACAGAAATGCTTTTCAAAATACCTGGTTACAAATTAGTTGCATCTTATTCACGGGACAGTAAGCGAGGAGGGGTATGTATAATGTTAAATAACAATTTGAAATATAAAAACGTTACTAATATTAATGATTTGACATGTAAATTTAATTTTGAATGTTGTGGCGTAGAAGTAAATAAGATTACGATTATCTTTTTATATAGAACTCCTAATAGCAATCCACAAATATTTCTTGAAAAGCTAAAACAGTTACTAGGAAGAATTACTAAAAAGCATAAAAAATTATTCTTTGCGGTGACTGGAACTTGGACATCTTAAAACCAAATAAGAGTTGTGAGGAGTTACAAAGTATATTAAAATTTTTTTAACATTGAGTTGCACATTAAAACACCAACAAGAAAATTGTCATGTCTAGATCAATTAGCAAGCAACATCAAGCAAGTTAAAGCCGAGGTACATCACCTCGCCTTATCTGATCACGAAACGGGACAAACACTTGCGCTCAAAACGAACAAATCCTATGAAATATGCAGTTGGTATGAGGATGTTAGAGATTATAGTAAAAAAAACATGGATAAGTTATGTAGCTGCATATCGTCTCTTACTTTCTCAACTGTATACGAAAAAAATAACTTACAAGAGGCGTTTGTTGAATTTCATGATTTATTTAAACTTTTTTTTTGATCTTTGCTTCCCAATACACACAATAAAAAGGGCAACTAAAAAAGGGAACCATAAATGGTTGACAAAGGGCATTAGAAAATCATGTATAAGGAAAAGATATCTCTACCTTAGTCTACAATATGATAAAACAAAGGGAAAAATACTCAATAAACAATATAAATCATATAGTTCCATACTTAAAAAGTGCATATATAAATCGAGACAGATACAAAGTAAGAAACATATCGACAATAATAAAAATAAATGTAAAGCCACATGGGCGGTAATTAATGACAATATTGACGACCAAAATACGAAAACACAAATTGACAGAATAATAAAAAATAATAGAATATATGACGACCCAAAGAAAATAAGTGACATATTTAATCACTTTTATATAAACTGGATAAATAACAATAATTTTAAATATAATGTTGAGGAAATAAACAAAACTATCACGACTAATAATATCCATACAATATTTCTTAAACCTACTGATGCTATGGAAATATTTCGGATAATTAAAAGTCTTAATAATACGAACGCAGTAGGATTTGATAACATAACAACCACTGCAATTAAATTATCTGCACGATACATATGGCAACCGCTATGTTATTTAATTAATATGTCTTTTGAAGAAGGTACCTTCCCAAGTATATTGAAAAAATCAATCGTTAAGCCACTTTTTAAGAAAGGCGAAAAATACGAAATGAATAATTATAGGCCAGTCACGCGGATACCCATATTGTCAAAAATATTCGAGAAGATTATGCTGAGAAGGCTTCAAGAATTCACGACAAGTCATCGTTTACTTAAAGAGGAGCAATTTGGATTTAAACAGAATAGTACAATCTCGTTAGCATGTTTTAACTTGATTAAAATTGTCACCCAGGCCATAAATGATGGCCTTCCAGTTGCGGCAATCTTCCTGGACATGAGCAAGGCGTTCGATTTCGTGGACCATAAATTGCTCTTACACAAATTAGAAAAATATGGGATAAGAGGTAAAGCTAACGACTGATTGAGAAACTATTTATGTGAGAGACAACAATGTGTGGAAATATTTAAAGTCAATAAAGACAAAAAAGTGTTTTACAGAAGCGAAAATCAGATAAATGACTTTGGCGTGCCACAAGGCAGTGTATTGGGACCATTCCTATTCCTCATGTATATTAATGATCTCCCTAATATCACTCGCCATAACACAATCTTGTTTGCTGATGACACAACCCTTATCGTGAAATGCGAAAATGCAGATACATATGAAACAGAGATAAATAAAGCAATCAAAAACATAGTAAACTGGCTTTATTGTAATAATTTACAGATTAATATGGAAAAAACTAAAATGATCCACTTTCAGACATACCAGAGAAAACTATTGAATATTAATGTTAAATATAATGATAAGATCATCGAACAAGTAGCAAGTACTAAATTTCTGGGTATAATGTTGGATCAAAATTGCGACTGGAAAACACATGTCGATTACGTTTGTGACAAACTCGACAGATTTGTCTACGCAATAAAGAGATTACGAGTCACGGTATCAACTAATGCTGCTCTATGTGCATATCACGGATATGTTTCGTCAGTACTATCATATGGTCTTTTATTGTGGGGCAATTCAGTAGATATAATAAAAGTATTTAGAGTACAAAAAAAATGTGTGCGTGCAATCTATGGAGCAGGGTATACGGATAGCTGTAAGCCTTTGTTTAAAAAGTACAATATCTTAACATTAACATGCTTGTACATTAAAGAAATATGCATATTTGTAAAACAGCATCCTGAACTCTTTGAAAGGCAAATAGATGTAACTGAATGAAATGTAGCTCCTAGAAATAAACATAAATTATACTTACAGTTCTTACAATGTCTTCACTAACTTTTTTGTAATAAAACACTTCAATAACTTTCAACACAACACTTTTAAATAACATTCTAAGCGCGCGTTTGCGTTTGACAGTGACAGATGCAGACGCAATTGACACTTGCTACACACTATTCCATAGACTAATTAAAGAGTGTTTCGGGTAACGCTGCGGAATGGGCGTTCAGCGTTCTATGTGTAACTTGTCTACCAATTTCAACACGCTAACGTCAAGTCCTTAGCGTGAGCGGAAAACGCTTGCACGGGAAACGCTTGGATTTTGTCTAGGCCTACAGGTGTAGACAGTTCGAGTGTGCGGCTTTCTAGAAAGCTTAGTTCTTCCATTCGATACTAGATGGCACTGTTGGTGGAATGTTCAGGAATGGCATTTTCTAGAAAGCCATACTCGCTCTGTTCCTCGACACTAGATGGCGCTAGTACCAGGTACCAGACATCAACTTAGGCGCGCAACACTGCTCCCTCCCAAAGACATGCTCGTTTCGAGCATTATCGGCCCCATAGTAACGCGTCAGGTGATCCACATGGACTATCTTAGGAGTACTTCTCGCACCTTTCTGAAACGGCACCGCAACGTCAAGGAGTTTTTTTGTACGTGGTACGTGGTAGAGCCATGCTGCAATTATATTAGCAGTATAGAGTTATAGCACGAATGGTTCGGCTCGACCGGGGAAGGACCACGGTCTCACAGAATACCAGCGTGAAATAGTAGCTTAACGCTGCTGTGTTCCCATAGTGCACCAACTTTATACAATTTCAATGCACCTCTACTACGAGTCTGTGGCCCCTTCACAGGCACACAACTTGTACATTTGCGACACCAATCCTCAACATCTTCACGATAATGGACCCAGTAAAACCGTTCTCGGATCTTCAGTAGAGTTCGTTTAACTCCTAGTTGGACTCCATTATGGTACAGCTGTAGAACATCCGGCACTTTAGCTTTAGGGACAACCATTTGCAAACGACAGCTGTCTCCTCGACCATTTTCCCATTTACGGCACAATACTCCATCCTAAATCAGCAAGCTGTCCCATTGGGCCCGCTCACGTCGCTCCATTTGAGTTTGAGGGCACTGGCCTTCATCCAATCCAGAATCAGCTTGATGTCCGAATCTTCCTGCTGTGCATGTTGTAGGCTGTCCTTCCATTCGTTGCCGAAGTGGTCTGTCCTGAGAATCCTCACAGACACCACTTCGTTACCCTCTTGCCTAGTACTACTCGTATTCTTGCAATCATCAGCATCTGTGTTGCCATGCCATTTTCCGCGGCAGCTTTAGATAGTAAAGTCATATTTCTGCTGCTGCTGGGCTGTGCTGTAAGCCGCATTACCTTTTCGAGATCGATCACCTTCCCTTTTTACAGATCGCTTAGGGCAGCTGGGTCAAAGATGGCCCCTTTCCCCACAGCCGTAGCACCTTGGGCTGTAAATTTTATTGTATTCGCGAACTGTAGGTGCGGCAACCTCCCTAACGTGAGAACGATGATCCTGCCGCTACTGGACGGTGCCGTTAGTCGCACTACCCCCTCGAGATCGATCACCTTCCCTTTCTACAGTTCGCTTAGGGCAGCTGGATCGACGATGGCCCCTTTCTCCACAGCCATAGCACCTAGTGCTGTATCCATTATTGCGGTCGCGAACTGTTGCAACCACCCTGATGCGATGGGAACGATGATCCTACCGCACGGCTTCAACCTCAAGTGCATGGGCCAAGGATTCCTTAAGCGTCATGTGGTCCCCGAGCCTCACAGCAGCTCTGACTTCAAGGTTGCGGATGCCGTCGATGAATGTCTGCACCAGGTTCCTTTCAATGAGCGCAGATACAGAACGGTATGCTTTTCGCACCAGCTTGTCCACCTCAAGAGCTCATTGCTGCAGGCTTTCGTCAATGCTTTGTACGCGATCGACAGCCGTTCGCCTTCATAACAGCTTCGAACTGGATTTTGTAAGCTGACCAGAAGGAAGTCCTGTCGAACGGCGGCACTTTGAATCCACGTAGCGAAGGTGTTGCAGCTACTATTGGAGCTGCAATTTCATCTCCAAGTTTTAGTTCATCCAGCGTTTTCTTAACTTCATTGATTTGGGTCTCAGCTTCCGCCAGGCGGTTATCATGTTGAACAACCTTATCCTTCACCTCCCTTATCTCGAAAGTTCAGGAATGGCATTTTCTAGAAAGCCCTCCTCGCTCTGTTCCCCGACACTAGATGGCACTAGTGCCAGGTACCAGACATCAACTTAGGCACGCAACAATAGGTATATAATTTTTAAATTACGTTAAAACTATTGATCTATTTTATCTTACAATTGAATATACTAAAAACTAAATCAACAAGTAGGTATTTACAAAAAAAACTATTTACGTAAACAGCGTTAAAAAAAATCAAAACAAACATTCAATCCCCTACAACGAGCTAGCCCCGACTGCGTATGTTACCCTGGCTGCCTAGCGATTGTAGGTAATTAATTCACACAGGTAGCAAGAGTGACAGAGGGCTAGTAACAGTCAATTCAGTATCTGCTTGCTTCGTAATTAAAACACAACCTACATAAATACAGTCCACTCAGCTCTCATCCATTACACAATAGTTTCTTTAAGTTTAATTAGTCAGATAGATATCACAGTTTTTTAGTTTCTTCAGCACAAAGTAAATTACAATAAATAATTAGTCAAATACAGTCCACTTAGCTCTCCATCCAATACAATACCTATCGATGATAATCGTTAATAGCAGTTTTCCTTTTCAGGCTTACTTTATTAATTTCTAATTTTATAACTAGTTGTGGGGTAAATTTCCGCACACTTGTAACCCTAAATATACTGACGTATTTTTTTGTCTCTCTGCGACACGCTTTGCCGGTGTCCTACGAGCACTTAACCCTTAATGGGGTTAAGTGCTCGTAGCCGGTGTCTATAATATATATAATTTTTTTTATAATTCTATATCATTCTCGGTCTAGATAATAAGTATAAATACAGGAAACAGGAATGTTGTAATCACAGACTACTCAGAGGATACTACGCATATTTTAATCTAGTACCCGGTTGACCGAGCTTTACTCGGTATTTTTCGCTCGATTTTTTTTAATTCGTGTGTTTTGGAAATTATATTTAGATACAAATTACATACTGATGAAATATAAATAATATTTTTTGATCTTAGCGACGTAACAGAAAAAACGGAACTGGTTATTTGAATGAAAAATCATGACTGCAATTAATTTAATTTAAATTTTCGTGTTTTTAAAAAATACTAAAAAAAGGGCTCGAAAAAATAGATTTTCTCAAAAAAGAAAGGAACATGAAAAAAAAGTTTAAAAAAAGTCGGTCGGTCGGGGCTCGAACCGGGGTTTTACGATTCTGTGACCGACCATTATACCAATTAAGCTATTTATAATCACTAACAATCCGTCAAAATTTACCTTCTTATTCTTACGATATTGTAGCAGTTTTTCATTGCCTAAAAACACGGACAAAAAGACATTTTCTAAAAATAAATCCTAGCTAGATCGATTTATTATCCCCGAAACTCCCTGGACACAAAATTTTATGAAAATCGTTGGAGCCATTTCCGAGATCCCGAATATATATTTATATATATATACAAGAATTGCTCGTTTAATAGTATAGGATTGTAGCAGTTTTTCATTGCCTAAAAACACGGACAAAAAGACATTTTCTAAAAATAAATTCTAGCTAGATCGATTTATTATCCCCGAAACTCCCTGGACACTAAATTTTATGAAAATAGTTGGAGCCGTTTCCGAGATCCCGAATATATATTTATATATATACAAGAATTGCTCGTTTAATAGTATAGGATATATCTACTTATCTATAAATTTAATCTCCGTTATACTCCGATAGGAGTAATAGCACAGATTAGTAAATAGTTTACCAACAGATACATTACTCCCATACAAAGGCGAAAATACGTACGCTATAATAGCCTACAAAAATCTTAATAATAATATCTGCTGTCCGCAGCGAGAAGAAAATGTACCATAAATACGCGCCCAAAGAGTCCAGATTGTGTTTCCCGCCGTGCGACTCACGTGCAAGCGCGTCATGGCACGAATGCGCTAGGGTTGTACATAATATTATGATGATTATTGCAATAAAACGAATGTTGCGAAATAAACATATTTTAATAATCAAATATGGTTGTTTTAAAAATGGTTTATACATTTTTTTATTTCTCTGAATTCTCGGTTATTAAATTTTATCGATGAAAATATCCTAAATCGCGTAAATAATTTTAATAAGCAATCAATGTTTTGTAAAAAAAAACTCATAGGCAATGCCGTGCTGAATAACCACTACCTACATAGTTTCAATATCCACCATTTCGGTACCAGTTACTCGACTCCACAGAGTCAGTAATTCATTCTTATACGCTTTTACAACAAAATCCCAGAAAATACACAAGATTTGACGTAAGTACACAAAGTTCAAAAACCTTATTAAACTAAGTTTGTATAAAAGGGGTTATTGTAATATTAAGGAATTTACGGATGATAATAACCCCTGGGAAAGGTGATCGCTAACAAGCTATTTCTAATTTGTTTTGTGTTGTAAATTGTAACACGCATGATTGTAAGCTCTTATTTTTTTTAAACTAGTCCCGTTGGGTTTCTTGCTGGTTCTTCCCAGGACAGAGGTTTTTTTTTGCGAACCAGTGATAAATGAAAAAGTGACTTTCAATAAGTATTATTCATAATCTATATTGAATGAAAAAGTTTCTGTTTCGAGAGCTTACTGTGCGTAATTTTGTGATTTTGTGTATGTGTTCTTATTTTGTAACTCGGCTTTAACTTTTTGGACTGTTTCTTCTATATTCGTTGAGGCATGTGCCCACGTCATAAAAGATGATTGGGCAAAAGTGGTAGAAAAATCAAAAAAACTATTATGGATGGCTTTGAAAAAGAGATTAATTTCGACAGCATTTTTGAAAATCAAATATTATAATTAATATAAACATCGACATCTCTACTAGTTTTACTGAAAGTGATTGAATAAATTTATTTTTAATCTAGTTTCAATCTCAAATTTTTATAACTGTGCCTCTAGAAATAAGCAGTAACAACAAATACGAAGAAACTGATAAATCTTGTGTTTTAAATTGTCTGGTTTATATCTGTGGTTAATATCTATTATATTTTAATTTATTCTGGTATTATTCAAACCAAACTGCAAAAATGATTATCAATTCTGAATAATCGATATCGATTTTTTCAAGAATCGAATATTGTACGTTCCCATTGTTTGGTTGGCATGCTTGGTGCTTTGAGTATTCAACCAACTGGAGAGGCCATGCGCGTTAATTCATAAACAAAAATTCTGTCAACATCAGGGGGGCGCAAGAAAACCACACAACTTTATACTTAACTACAAATGCAAAATTAAATCGCGTCACTATAAACGCACACTACAGCATTTGTGTTTGTGTTCATCGCGTTTACGCACACCATCAAATTGTACACGTGTCGATACTGATGGCGCATAGCGTAGCGTCTAAATGCGTAAGCAACGTTAGGCCTGGACTATGTCGATGTTTTTTATATATAAACAAATCACCATAGTCCGCATAAGTTTTTATTTGATTATAAGTAATACATAGATAAATAATACTACTACTAAGGTGTTATTTGAAATTCTTTTTTTAAAGTATTTAAAAATGTTCTTCGGAAAAGAACTTAGAAATTATTGAAAATAAATTTATTATTATGCTACAGGTTTATTTTACATTATGCAGGATAAAATTTAAAACATTTAACAAATCGAAATAGGTTTAGTTAACTTATTTTAAAAATCAGATTTTTTGAAAAGAAAAATCCTATGTGTTTATCGTCTTAGATGGTGTTAACCAAGTTATTGTTTTTATTGTAAAGCTTCAATTACAAAACTGCTAATTAAAAATAGTTGTTGATTTTTAAGAGTTATTAAATGAACTGTCTGGAAATATTTAATAAATTAGGAAAACAAAAAAGTTTTACAATATATAATAGTTTAACAAAGTGAACAAATAAAACGTGACATCTACCTAGGGCTAAGTATTCCCCAGAAAAATGTTTTGCTTTAACTTTACATTACTATTCACCGAAAGCTTAACAATATGTGCGAAATATCCAAAGTTTTGAAATTGGTCTGCCTTCATCACATACTGACAAAGTGGTACAGTACAATTAATGGCCGACTTGCCTACACAAAAAAAAGCGTTAACTGTTTTAAAAATTAGACTAGAGAGTAACCCTGACAAGAAATTATATTATATATTAGTGATAGATGAAATGAAAATAAAATAATTGACGGAGTACCATGCAAGTTCTAAAAGATATTTTGGTTATATACATAATGCCTTTGGATACTAGCATGGTATTCTGTCAATTGCTTAATTTTCATTTCATCCATTACCAAGGTACAACAAAAAAGTTTATCAGGGTTACTCTCCGCTCTCAATTTTAATGCCGTCAGCGCTTCTTGAGTAAACCCTGGTCGGCGACCGATGGTAGTGTACCACTTAGTCAATGTACGGGTGCAAGCAAACATGTTCCAAAAGTTTTACGTACATAGCGATAGGCTTTTGGTGAGTAATAGTTTAGTTTTAGGGCATAGTATTTCTTAAAAACTTGTGTACCCTGTTTATGCTATTGGTTTTTATGTCAAGGCTATTTACATTTTAATTTTCCTTGGCCTAAGTGTTGGCTCGTACTCGCAATGGGAGTAGGACTAGTTCGTGCTATATAAGGATTTTTTTCGAATTGTGACTTTTGAGATAACTTATGGAATTTTGCCGGAACATCCAGCTTTCTTTTTTCGATGTAGACGATATTGTGCAATCACCACGATCACCCTAAAATAAATTATTTTATTTTAGTCAGAAAACTCAAGCTATATATACAACGTGTCCCAAAATTCAACGATAAGCCAACACCGGAGGATAGACCTGCCCCGGACTAATCGGGGAAAAAAAGAAAAAAAAATATCCCAATTATATTTTAAGTTATATAAAAAAATTAAATTCTTATGAAGAAATTAATTTTTTTCTTTTTCTTCTTTTCCCCGATTAGTCCGGGGCAGGTCTATCCTCCGGTGTTGGCTTATCGTTGAATTTTGGGACACGTTGTATATATAGCTTGAGTTTTCTGACTAAAATAAAATAATTTATTTTAGGGTGATCGTGGTGATTGCACAATATCGTCTACATCGAAAAAAGAAAGCTTGAAGTTCCGGCAAAATTCCATAAGTTATCTCAAAAGTCACAATTCGAAAAAAAATCCTTATATAGCACGAACTAGTCCTACTCCCATTGCGAGTACGAGCCAACACTTAGCCCAAGGAAAATTAAAATGAAAAATGCCTTGACATAAAAACCAATAGCATAAACAGGGTACACAAGTTTTTAAGAAATACTATGCCCTAAAACTAAACTATTACTCACCAAAAGCCTATCGCTATGTACGTAAAACTTTTGGAACATGTTTGCTTGCACCCGTACATTGACTAAGTGGTACACTACCATCGGTCGCCGACCAGGGTTTACTCAAGAAGCGCTGACGGCATTAAAATTGAGAGCGGAGAGTAACCCTGATAAATTTTTTTATTGTACCTTGGTAATGGATGAAATGAAAATTAAGCAATTGACAGAATACGATGCTAGTATCCAAAGGCATTATGTATATAACCAAAATATCTTTTAGAACTTGCATGTTACTCCGCCAATTATTTTATTTTCATTTCATCTATCACTAATATACAATATAATTTCTTGTCAGGGTTACTCTCTAGTCTAAGTTTTAAAACAGTTAACGCTTTTTTTTGTGTAGGCAAGTCGGCCATTAATTGTACTGTACCACTTTGTCAGTATGTGATGAAGGCAGACCAATTTCAAAACTTTGGATATTTCGCACATATTGTTAAGCTTTCGGTGAAGTTAAAGCAAAACATCTTTCTGGGGAATACTTAGCCCTAGGTAGATGTCACGTTTTATTTGTTCACTCTGTTAAACTATTATATATTGTAAAACTTTTTTGTTTTCCTAATTTATTAAATATTTCCAGACAGTTCATTTAATAACTCTTAAAAATCAACAACTATTTTTAATTAGCAGTTTTGTAATTGAAGCTTTACAATAAAAACAAAAACTTGGTTAACACCATCTAAGACGATAAACACATAGGATTTTTCTTTTCAAAAAATCTGATTTTTAAAATAAGTTAACTAAACCTATTTCGATTTGTTAAATGTTTTAAATTTTATCCTGCATAATGTAAAATAAACCTGTAGCATAATAATAAACTTATTTTCAATAATTTCTAAGTTTTTTTCCGAAGATCATTTTTAAATACTTTAAAAAAAGAATTTCAAATAACACCTTAGTAGTAGTATTATTTATCTATGTATTACTTATAATCAAATAAAAACTTATGCGGACTATGGTGATTTGTTTATATATAAAAAACATCGACGTAGTCCAGGCCTAACGTTGCTTACGCATTTAGACGCTACGCTATGCGCCATCAGTATCGACACGTGTACAATTTGATGGTGTGCGTAAACGCGATGAACACAAACACAAATGCTGTAGTGTGCGTTTATAGTGACGCGATTTAATTTTGCATTTGTAGTTAAGTATAAAGTTGTGTGGTTTTCTTGCGCCCCCCTGATGTTGACAGAATTTTTGTTTATGAATTAACGCGCATGGCCTCTCCAGTTGGTTGAATACTCAAAGCACCAAGCATGCCAACCAAACAATGGGAACGTACAATATTCGATTCTTGAAAAAATCGATATCGATTATTCAGAATTGATAATCATTTTTGCAGTTTGGTTTGAATAATACCAGAATAAATTAAAATATAATAGATATTAACCACAGATATAAACCAGACAATTTAAAACACAAGATTTATCAGTTTCTTCGTATTTGTTGTTACTGCTTATTTCTAGAGGCACAGTTATAAAAATTTGAGATTGAAACTAGATTAAAAATAAATTTATTCAATCACTTTCAGTAAAACTAGTAGAGATGTCGATGTTTATATTAATTATAATATTTGATTTTCAAAAATGCTGTCGAAATTAATCTCTTTTCCAAAGCCATTCATAATAGTTTTTTTGATTTTTCTACCACTTTTGCCCAATCATCTTTTATGACGTGGGCACATGCCTCAACGAATATAGAAGAAACAGTCCAAAAAGTTAAAGCCGAGCTACAAAATAAGAACACATACACAAAATCACAAAATTACGCACAGTAAGCTCTCAAAACAGAAACTTTTTCATTCAATATAGATTATGAATAATACTTATTGAAAGTCACTTTTTCATTTACCACTGGTTCGCAAAAAAAAAACCTCTGTCCTGGGAAGAACCAGCAAGAAACCCAACGGGACTAGTTTAAACAAAATAAGAGCTTACAATCATGCGTGTTACAATTTACAACACAAAACAAATTAGAAATAGCTTGTTAGCGATCACCTTTCCCAGGGGTTATTATCATCCGTAAATTCCTTAATATTACAATAACCCTTTTTATACAAACTTAGTTTAATAAGGTTTTTGAACTTTGTGTACTTACGTCAAATTTTGTATATTTTCTGGGATTTTGTTGTAAAAGCGTATAAGAATGAATTACTGACTCTGTGGAGTCGAGTAACTGGTACCGAAATGGTGGATATTGAAACTATGTAGATAGTGGTTATTACAGCACGGCATTGCCTATGAGTTTTTTTTTTTACAAAACATAGATTGAACTAAAAAATATCAAATTATACTACATTAAGTTTGGTACTGCAGTGTCAGATTCATGGTTTCTACAAGCTACAATCCAAGTGTGCCGCCTAAGAGGATCTCTTGGAAATCCCTAATAACAAACCAATGATAGAAAATGTACTACTTTTGTAATACTTTATTATAAAATCTAAATAAAAACTACAAACCGGTTCGGCAGACGAATCCGCATGGTTAATTAACTTATCGATAGCTAAAGTTGCGGCGTTCATCACTATAGTGCAATACTTGCGGTTGCAGTGATACCAGTTTATTTTTATAAAAATTGCAAACTTTTGCTGCGAGGTAGCAAGTTTTGATTTGAATTATTTGGCCTGTATTTTGTATAATATTTTAATAAATACTACTTATCGATTATATTTATATAATATTCAGTATCGTGTTAAAATTGAGCTGAATATATAAATCATTTAACAAAATCCACTTACACATCTATATGTAATGATTATTATTCCTCACAAACTCATTTAGTTATTAGGAAATATATTTTCGTTAATATATATAACTTGTGTAGTAAATTATATTTATTTAAAAATAGATTATTTTTCACTTTATGAACTATGATGGCCACACGGTTGGACGATAATATTCACAAAGTAAGAGTTTTAATGATAAAATTACTTTAATATTATGTTAAAAATACTCACAGATGAAGTCACGTTGTCCTTTTGTGTACTTGACGTTTTTGATTGTTTTTTTCATGTAAATACACTGCAATTCGGCATTTTGTCGGAGCTCGATTAACTGGCACGATCACTTCGAAATGACGCACGACGCGGAGCAACTAGTTTTATATAACGAGTATGAGTCGGACTCTCGTACCTTTTACACAGGGGTATGCCTTGCGATGCCGTCTCCTTTGGTTTAATACTCAAAGGCTTGGTGCAATAAGTCTGACAGCTATCAAAAGGTATTTCTTTGTTTTTTTTATTAACTGGCTTTACGGCTCTGGTTTCTAGACCTTCTGATCCTATCCTTTCTTTTGGAATCTTCATTTTATGTTCTTTTTCTTCACAATATGCCGATGCATCACATTGCGAAGCCCTTGTAAGATTTTGATGACAGCTCAACCTAGCGGACAGTTGATGACGACAGCCACTCAAGTTCATGAGGCGCCCAAGCGATCAAAATAACTTGAGGTTTATATCGACAGCAAAGCACTTGTTTCGTCGTTTTCTCTAATAGTTCACACGCGCGGACACTTAATTCACAAAATCGCATCACTTTTACGAATCAAAATCCACTTAAACCATTATTCAAGCGACAAAACAGGAGCGACAATCCATCTACGGCCGAGTTCCCGCCAAAACTCGTATTTTTTTGGTTTCTTCTTTATTAACTGGCTTTACGGCTCTGGTTTCCAGACCTTCTGAGCCTATCCTTTCTTTGAGTGAGACTTTTGAATCTCTATTTTACGTTCTTTTTCTTCACAATATGCTGATGCGTCACATTGCAAAGCCCTTGGGAGATTTTGACGACAGCTCAACCTAGCGGACAGTTGATGACGACAGCCGCTAAAGTTCATAGGGCGCCCAAGCGATCAAAATAACTTGAGGTTTATATCGACTTCAAAGCACTTGTTTCGTCGTTTTCTCTAATAGTTCACACGCGCGGACACTTAATTCACAAAATCGCATCACTTTTACAAATCAAAATCCACTTCAAACTATTATTCAAGCGACAATCCTTCTACGGCCAAGTTCCCGCCAAAACTCCGTATTTCTTTGGTTGACACTTTGAGTATAGAAAATAGAGGAGCTGCCCAGAGGCCCAGAGCGTCTATATGATTTATTGGGTATACAAATATGGTTAAATTCGACATTGAATTATCAATACGCTGCCTGTCTCTTTTTAACTCAGCTAAAAGTGTCATTAATAAAAGAAATAGACGATAGAAATTGTTTCGTGTACCAGTAAACATTTTTACGATGACGTCGATCATCGTCATCGAAATTGATTAGTGAATTTACTAATTCAGTATAATTTAAGCCCGGTATACAGGGCAACGATAAAACTGCGCAAACGAACTGCACAGTTCGTTTGCGCAGTTTATCGAACGTCCGTAGTGCGTCCACACGTCTACTATATCTGCGTCGATCGTCATCGTCAGTTCTCGGCAGAAACTCAGAAGAAAAACACGTCATTCGTGATGAAGACGATGAAGCGCTTGCGCTAGCCTGGCTTGTTTTGTGCAAAAAGAAAAGAAAATCACGTAGAGTGTGGTGTAATGATCGGCTTCTTAAAAGAAAGTCATACTCTCATATAAATTTATTAAACGAGTTGAAAATTTCCCAAAAAGACTGGCACAACTATTTGAGGACGAATGAAGAGACTTACTTACATCTCCTGTTTTTAGTTACACCGCTTATACAAAAAAAAGCAATACCGTGATGAGAGAAGCAATAAGTTCTCATGAAAGATTGTCTGCAACTCTGAGGTTTTTAGCTACAGGTCGCTCGTACGAATGTATGAAGTGTTCTACGTTAATATCAAAACAGGCTCTCAGTCAAATTATTCCAGAAACTTGTGATGCTTTGTACAAAGTTCTACAGAAAGATTACTTAAAGGTAAGTTTTGCATAATACGAGTATATAAAAATATTATAAGTAATACCGAAATCTGTTTAATTTTGCTAAATCTTTGGTTTTTTGCTTATATCTTTTGAATAAAGCTAAAAATTTTTGGCAGTTCCCTAAATAAAACGGTAAAGATTTTTTAAAGAGGTAAAACTCGCTGCAAAAGCTTTTCTTCAATTTAATGACAAAGTACCTAACATAACTTTTTGGAAGGAGATTCACCTATGTATTATCTAAGGAACTACATACATACCTATTAGATAACATTTAAGATAATATTGATGCTATGAAGGAAACACAATTGTGATCGTATGTAGTTTTTATTAATTAAATTATAAAAATGAAATAGTGATCGAAAATTATGATTCAAGAGTGAATAAATACAATCTTAATATACAATACAAATCAATCAACACCAAAACTATTTATAAATGAAGCAGCCGTAGAGAATCGTGACAGTTTGAACGTTTGGTTGATTAGATGATGCTTTAATGTCTGGCTGAGTGGAAAAGGTTTATGTGCATAGTTGATTATATGATGTTTGAATGACTGGCTGAGGGGGAAAAAATGTGTTAGTAAAATCTCTGGTTTTGACAGTATGTGAGGTAGTTAAATCACCCATTTCGGCTAAGAACAATGTCTCGTTAATAATTTTCTCGGCTATGATTCGCTGCTGTTTTGGTAATTCTTGTAATTTCATGCCTACACTTCGTCTATATACTTCAAAACGATTTCCCGGAAACCTCGGACGTTTAAAATGCTCATTCACATTTCGAAGTGCCTCTTCATACGCATTCTTCGTGGATTTTAAACGATTTGGTCGTAGCGTGCGTCTTTCAGAATCAGATCGGCCTGGTGTTGGTGTATCTTTTTCGACATCAGATCGGCCTGAGGTTGGTGTATCACAGTCGACATCAAATCGGCCTGGAGTCAGTGTATCTATTTCGACATCAGATCGGCTTGGGGTTGGTGTTTCTCTTTCGACATCAGATCAGCCTGGGGTTGGTGGGTCTTGTTCGACGCTAGAATAGTTGTATTGCGATGAGAAGTGTTCCTGTAAAAAATAAATACAGGGTTTGGTATTCTCTTAGTCAATAGGCAAGACAATAGTCAATAAATTATTCATTTTGTAGATTAAATAATCAACACTTGCACCATATACCAGGCCGCCTCTCGTACATTCTTTAATTGTTTATGTTCTCTCTGTATCTTTGTCTTTTTCTTATATGCAATAAAGAATATTGTATATTATTATATATATTATGTATATTTAAAAGTTAATAATGAATCTACTATTTTTGTTTCAGGTACCACAAACAGAAGGTGAATGGAAAACAATAGCACGGGAATTCTATGAACGATGGAACTTCCCTCACTGTTTAGGTGCCATTGATGGCAAGCACGTTGAAATCGTGCCTCCACCTAACAGCGGTTCTTATTATTTCAACTACAAAAATAGAGATAGTATGGTTCTCATGGCAATTGCTGAAGTAAAATACAAATTCTTGCTGTATGATTTTGGTACAAATGGCAGAGTATCAGATGGAGGAGTGTTCTTGAATACGAAGTTTTACGAAAAGTTGGAAAATAATGATTTAAACATACCTGAACAAGAGACATTGAGCGATACTTTACGAACGCTGCCGTATGTTTTCGTAGTTGACGACGCGTTTCCTCTTAGAAAAGATATGATGAAACCATTTCCACAAAATGAAATTGGATAGTAGAGCGAAGAAGATTTACAATTACCGAACATCACGAGCACGCCGCATTGTTGAAAACGCATTTGGCATACTAGCAGCAAGGTTTAGAATTTACAGAACACAAATTAATATGTCAACTAAAAACATAGAGTCCATTGTTAGAGCAACTTGTGTTTTGCACAACTATTTGATGACCAACATCATTGTCTACATATGTTTCGTCAGATTATTTTGATAGAGAAAACTTTGAAGAGGGTACAACGTCGTCAGGACTTACAGCAAGAAGATCAACGCTTGAACCATTACAACGTACTCGTCAAGGAGATCCTGAGAGAACAGCAAAACAAATAAGAAATGAATTTATGAGTTATTTTGTGAACGAGGGAAAAGTCACCTGGCAGGATAATTTCATACATTAATTAATAGGCATATATTAAACGTATTAAATATGGCTGCATGTTGTTTATTTCTTCCTTCAAAATCATTTTAATATATAAAATACAAAAAATACCGTTTCATTTATTTATTCTACTTTTTTAATAGGATAGGGTAACAAACGAACACACACTCCAACTGATGGTAAGTGGTTGCTGCGGCCCATAGACATCGACATCTATCTTCGATTACGAATCGAAGATAGATGTCGATGCAGATGCGTTGCCACCCGTGAGGACTAAGACGGATTGCCTCATTTCCAGTAAAAAGGGTCTCCAGTTCTCTGCACTCACCATACGAAACACAGCATTGAGCTGCTATTTTACGCTGGTATTCTGTGAGAGCGTGGTCCTTCCCCGGTCGAGCTGACCACGTATGAAAGAGAATATACTTTAATCATACCTAAAAAATTATTATTAAAAAATAAATACGAAAGTGTGTCTGTCTGTCTGTTTTAAACATACATACACTAGAAAAATAAACAACTAACAAAAATAAAAATAATTGCAATTAATTTATAAAAAATATTTCAAAATTGCTAGGTAAACATAACATAATGCAGACATACTTTCGTGTAAATAAATTAAAATAATACATAAGACGTCTACCTAAGCAATAACTAACATTTAATAATAAATCAATAATAAAGTCTTAACTAATTTTCATCCTCCATATTTGATGTAGACAGCCTTGGTATTTCTTCATCATATAAAAAATTCATTAAGTCGAAGTACCACAAACGAGAAACATAGACTTCATCGGTTCCGACTCCGGATTTTAAGGACTTTTTGGCTTTGTTGAGTTCCTTCTTGTAAGAAGTCCGCAGGTTATTTATTTTCTTTTCTTTACTCCCATCTCCCTATTGACATTAGGATCAATAGGTTTGTACTTAATAATTAGCCTATCGTACGCAGCATTTTTCTTGTTGCGGTCGTGATAATCCTTACTTTTCTTATTCCACAAACAAACTTCATTCTTATAGCACTGGATAAACTCTTCCAATAACTTACGGACTCCGCTACAATCTTCCGACATATTTTAACGTGCGCGAACGCGTCCCCCTACACCAAGCCATGCGAACGAACTGACGATTGGTACGGCTTCCGTATACACACTACGATAAAACTGTGCAAACGCGATCGACAACGATTTATCGAATAGATTTTAAACCTTGCACCGATGGCTTGCACCAACCAAAAAATCTGCGTCAATTTCTGTACACACGTACGATAAAACTTCATAAATGGTCTGCGCAGTCAGTTTGCAACGATAAATCGTTGTCGTGTGTACCGACCATTACAAAGATGAAGAATTGTGTAAGAGGCTGTGCCTAAAAATATAGTCAAAAATCACGCGAATTATCATTTCATAGGTGAGTAATTTTGTTTTTGCTCTAAATATAACGTAAAAAAGTTTATTTCTTGTCGCAAAGTAAGTAGATGGATGTTATTATTTACCTTACACCTTTAATTCATATTATTTAATTATTTCTTATCATTCTTTGTGTTCCTATAAAATTTTGTTGTTCGTAAATAGTGATGTTACATTGTTAACATAAATTCTTTCAAATAGGTACTTTAATAAGGTGTTTATTGTATTATGCATTGCATTATTTCGGTGTCATGGGTGTGAGCAGTGAGCATAAATGATTAGATAAATTTTACGGAAACGGAGTCACATAATGTTAGAAACCTGCTCCTGTATAATATAAGTGTAGCAAAGCAACAAAGACTACTATAATCATGCGCCTGCAATCTCCCTCGGTTGGCAACCATGCATTATATATGCAAATACCTCAGAGGGACTTTATTAAAAAACTTTATTAAAATTTTTTAAAAAAACGTGGGATGTAATTAGATCTGTTGCCAAATTAAACTTAAAAGTACATCATAATAATAGTGAGTTGCTTCAAATTGCTGAAAATCCTAATGTCTCAATTAATCAAGTAAAGACAGACATACTTTGCGAATGTAGGGAAAAAACTAGCAGAGAAGATTCCTAGAGATATTCAGCCTATGCCGTACGAAATGGATAGTTCTATTTCTAACTCATTTGTTTTAACTGATACCGATTTTCTTGAAATATATAATACTATTACTGAACTTAAAAATAGTCCAGCAACTGGAATAGATGATATACCTACTAAGGTGCTAAAAATGTCTAGTCACGTTCTAGTACCTCCAATAACACATATATGTAATAGAAGCTTCATAGAAGGCGTATTTCCTGACTGTTTCAAGATAGCAATCGTTAAACCAATTTATAAAACCGGAGACAGAGCCAGTATCAGTAATTATAGACCCATTTCTATTTTGCCCTCATTGTCGAAAGTTCTAGAGCGATTAATGAACAAACGACTTACTGATTACTTAAATAAATATGATTATTTCCAATAATCAATATGGCTTTACTCGTGGAAAGTTAACCGAAAATGCTGTTAATGACTTAACATCGCATATAGTTACGCAATTGGAACAAGAAAACAAATGTCTGGCAGTGTTTTTGAACTTGGCTAAAGCGTTTGATACTGTTTCTGTCCCGTTGTTGTTGAATAAGTTGGAAAGAATAGGGATAAGGGGAACCGCTTTAAATTTATTTGGTAGTTATCTAAAAAATCGAACCCAACGTGTAAAAATTGACGATGTGACAAGTGACTCCAAATGTATTTCTTACGGAGTTCCCCAGGAAAGTATCCTTGGTCCTAGCTTATTTTTGGTCTACGTGAATGAATTATGTAATCTGAAACTAGTCGAAGGGAAATTGTTTGCTTTTGCAAACAATACAGCTTTGGTATTCCATAGTTCATCTTGGGATCAACTAACACGTAACGTAGAAAATGAGCGGGGTCGAGTTATGAAATGGCTACAGCATAATTTATTAACTCTTAACTTGGAAAAGACTAAGTATATTACTTTTACCGAACTACAGCGTCTTCAACCATCTAATATTAAAATAGTGGCTCACACCTGTCGACAGTCCCCCCATCATGATTTCTGTTCGAATACGTGTACCACTATAGAATAGTTACAAAAAATAAAATACCTTGGTGTATACATTGACTCAACACTTTCCTGGAAATATCACGTTGAGATTCTCACCAAAAGGATCCGTAAATTAATATTTGTTTTCAAACGACTAAGAACTGCTACAGACTTTAAATCGCTTATAGTAACATATATCGCATTATGCCAATCAATAATTGCATATTGCATAACTTCATGGGGAGGAACGTTTAAAAATTATATCCTGCAAGTTGAAAGGGCACAAAGAGCAGTATTAAAAGTAATTCTTTTTAAACCCTATAGCTATTCCGCTTCTCTGATTTACTCAAATACGGGAGTCCTGTCAGTTCGACAACTGTATATCTTAAAATCAATATTACACAATCATGCTAATACTACCTTCGATCACGTTATTCACACGAATAAAAGACAGAAAGATCTAATATTCAGGATTCCTAAATAGACATCACCGTTTGCAAAACGACAACATGTTTTTCTGGGACCTTAACATTAATAAATCAGGCTGTGAACATCTACTCTAAACCACGCTACACTTGTAAAGAAATAGTAGCCAAATTCCTACAGTTAAAATCTTACTCTGAAACAGAAGATATGCTAAAAACAATGCAATAAATAACGAATGGAATGTAAGTAAAATTAACATATTGTAATAAAATATTTTTTGAAAACACACCCACACACACACACACACACACACACACACACACACACACACACACACACACACACGCACACGCGCACACACACACACACACACACACACACACACACCCACACGCACACACACACACACACACATACACGCACGCACGCACGCACGCACTCACACACACACACACACACACACACACACACACACACACACACACACACAATTATAGCAGATAAAGAATGTTTTTTTTAATCATACTAACAATTATTATACTTGAAATATATGAATCAAGTCCGAGTGTGCGGGGGTCGGAACACTGTAACACAGGGTATCCTACTACGGATTCCGCTCTCTCTCAATGGTCAATTTTACAATAATTGTATCATAGATTTAAGACAATAATCTAAGCATTTTTTTTTGTTTTATGTACCATTGTGATTGGAAATAAACGATTATTATTATTATTGTTAGGGGTGTCAATATAGTTTTCTCATCTGGTTGGGTTCTATAAATATGTAATTATAAATGGAAATCTAAAGATAAATATACATAAATATCAATAACATAAAATAAATAAAAAAATACATATATAAATAAAAGCCCAACCAGATGAAGGCCCTCGGCAGGGGAGACCAAACGGCCGAGGGTTAGGGGGAAAGGGAAAGAAACCGGTGGACGATGCGGGCGGTATCGAGGAGCACCCCCTTCTGCATTTGAGCCTGGAGCGGTCCGCCACGTAGTCCCAGCCGCCTCAGATGACCCGAGAGGCTGACTGGGATTAGCCCGTTTGCAGAGACGACTACAGGAATAATTTCGGTCGGCAGACCACCCCACATGTCGGTCACCTCGTGAGCCAGGTCCAGATATTTTGTTTGCTTATCTGTTTCGGCTTTCACGAGGTTCTCGTCACACGGAATGGTAATGTCGACCAAAAATATCCTTGACTGTGCCCGGTCCATCAGCACAATATCAGGCTTATTCGCAAGAATAGTCCTGTCTGTGATGATGGCCCGGTCCCAATAGAACCTGGCGCGATCATTTTCGAGCACGGCTTCCGGCAAGTACTTGTAGTACGGCAATTTTCGATCCACGAAACCGTATTTCAGAGCGAGCTCCTGGTGTAGAATTCTGGCTACTAGGTTA
This sequence comes from Parnassius smintheus behrii, assembly GCA_036936625.1. Taxonomy (NCBI): domain Eukaryota; kingdom Metazoa; phylum Arthropoda; class Insecta; order Lepidoptera; family Papilionidae; genus Parnassius; species Parnassius smintheus. Next base: position 4,234,559 of record JAUPFT010000025.1, read on the forward strand.
TGCCTGTGCAAGTACTCAGAGTTAGAAAGCGCCGAACAATCGGAGATGACATGCCTAAGTGACTCACCGGGACGGCGACAAGCTCGACAGATGTCGATGGTGCCATCCTTTAGGATGTATCTCCGATAGTTGTTGGTCTTAGTAACCTGATCCTGTATTGCACAGACAAAACCCTCGGTTTCCCCGAAGAAGTCACCAAAGCGTAGCCAGTGGAGGGAGGTTACTGTGTCTACGAAAGGCCCATGTAGAGACTTGTAGAACCTCCCGTGGAGCTCCTTCTCCTTCCATACGGTATCCCGGTCGGAAATTGTCTGCACTGCCGGGTCTTGCCATTGCTCGTTGGCTAAGGATAGAGGGGTAAGTCCCATATCACAATAAATGACGTCCTTATAGAATGGATCATCCGATCTCGCCAGGAAGTAATTACGGAGGCTGCACACTTCGCGATTATGCATGGTGAGCGCGCTCAAGAAGCCACGCCCACGCCACGTAGGAGAACACATACTGCCCCGTACCATCCCGCAGATGTCGTAGCAAGGGACGGAAGGAAACTGAAACATGAGATGGGCAGCAGCACTCCCCGACAACAAGTACTAATAAAGATGAAAACCCGATAAATGTGAATATTCAGAATAAAGTTAAATATGAATGTAGATAGTTCATCCATCCCAAGTATTGAGTCTCAACAATCAATCGTTTCAGACTTATGAATGTAAATTGACAAATATCAATATTTGTTTACTGAGTAATATTACCTATATGTAGATAACATTTTATTTGTATATATATTACAGTGGATTTCATTTATTACGACCTTGGTTGTAGCGACCAGTTACCTGTAGCGACGTTAAATCTAAGTCCCTTGAATTTAAAGCATACTTTAGTACAAAATTCATGCGGCTATAACGACTTTGGATGTAACGCCGAGTTCGGACATAGCGACTGTTTTTGATGAATAATTTGTAACAAATTCTTAGAAATCTAATGCAGATATTGCAACCTGAGTCGGCCGCCAAAGACACAAAGATTTAATTTTTTCACAAACATTTCTTATCTTTTGTTTACATCTACACAGATGGTCAGCAAGTGTGGAGACCTTTACCTTTTGTTTATATATATTAGCTAAGTAGGTATGGAAGCGTGTACGTTTCGGAGTTAAATTTATGGTTCAGTTACAAAGTGATATTCTGAGTAGCATTTTGAAATATACCCGTGAATAACTATGTCTGCCAATATTTTCAATAATAAATGAATATAAACTATATACATGTGTACGTGTCGGTATCTCTTTACCTTTGCCTGTAACGACTTCCGGATATAACGACGAAAAAAGAGTGGTCCCTTCATCGTCGTTATACCCGAAATCCACTGTATATGATATATAAAATAATAAAGTTACATAATTAGTGTTAAAAAACTAAGTACTTGACTCACTGTAATTCGTAAAATATAGAACGTTCCTTTAATAACATTAACTTTTGTGTAGAAAAAAACATTCCCTCGTATGGCAATGGGAAGCAGCCTTGAAGGCACATGATCGGTAGTGATCATCAAGGTGCCTGCCAAGTGATGATTAAAGCAAATACTTCATTATAATGGGAATGAACCATCAAGCAGTGAACTTTTATTAAAAAGAAGTATAATAACGTGGATCACGTAGTGGCGGTGTAAGAATTTCCACTGCCCTATATACCTACCCATGGGACGGGCGTCGTAAGAGCCGACAGAGGGAAACAGAAACAGGAGTTGGGCAGCGGCATCTTGCTGATAACTACTCACACTAGTATAAGCTGCAGTTGCTAACCTGCCAAGCGAGGCAAATTTGGAAAAATCTACGAGGGACGTTTACAGGTTTTAATGGATGGAATAAATAATACCATGGACCCTCCTGCAAGCAACTGCTCCAGAACTGCATTAGACTCAATAGCCTGTTGTTGCAATCTCCTGCACCGAACGAGTCTTGCATGACAGGTGACACAGACAATTATGGGCTCCTCACCCTCATCCACCTGAAAATATGAATGTTCATCATAAATACGGAAAACTACTTAAATATACAAGTTTATAATCTATTGGTTACCACAACTCTCTTCTTCAACATCATTTTGTTATAACAACGATTCCCTGTCCGACTAGATTGCCACTATCAAATAGGGGGCCACTCAACAATTTGCTTACCAGTCTGGGGCTGCTGCTCAAGAATTGTCCTACCCATCTGTTGATAGTTCTGCAAGCTACTAGCTGCGCGCAGAGTTTGCCTGTGACTACTCCTCTCTTTCCTCTGCCGACTGCGTCCCGTGCTCGCCTGATTAGTACCGTTAACAACACAGTCGTGCGCTCGCGTGTGCAACGTTTTTGAATTTATTGCTCTCAATTTGACATTAGTCACTATTTTCTTGTTAAGTTTTCCTAATGATCCATAAGTGACGTTATGATTTCATCGGCAAACTTTCTGTGTGCGGTTAATTAATTGTGTTAATTGCTCTAATTAATTTAAAATGTTATGAGTGTCAAGTAAGTAGGAGTCTGAATGACATTAACAGATAAAATTTTTAAAGCAGTAGAGGTATTTCAAGTTTGGGCTCTCAAAATTCTAACCTAATAAACCTTCATTTATATTTTAACTTTAAACTACTGGCCTCACTATTAACTTTTCTTATTTGCTACACGTAAACTGAAAATGCTTGCACTAGGAGTAATTTACAACAATAATCAAATGGCAGATATGAACTTACTACTTTCTTGAGTTTGCAGTCTGCATCCTAACTATTAGGTCACTGTCAATTAGTTTCAAATGAAGTTAATAACAATATACGAGACTTCCCCGAGCAGTTTTAACCTTTTGGATTTAATGTCAACTGCAGTATAAATTTAAGTTCCAGATAAGTTTGGACATTTAACAATTAGGATTATTTTATTTCATAAGGATATTGGCAGCAGCATTTTGCACATAATAGGTCAGAATAATTAAAAAAACTGCAGTTGCCAACCCGCCTAGCCTAGGGTGGCAACTGTGGCAAATAATAATAACACCAAAAATGATACTTAAAATATATAAAACATATACACAATTATATTAACCTGTTTTGGAATTTGCCTTACAAATTATACTGAGTTACTGGAGAGATTCAATGCAAATATTCAAAAGTTCCTAGAGCATTGATAATATACTACGTAAGGCTGCACTAAAAGTATCGGGAATGGAATATTTTCACTGTACCTGTCATATTAAAATCTTTTTAATTGAAAACTCCTTGGTTTTAAAAATCGAATACCATTCACTTATTAAAAAAAAGATTCTCGGTCTTGTCACAATGTTTTGTCAAACTTGTTTAGCACTGGTCGTTTCTGAACTCCGTAAAGGGAACTGCAACCGCCGCATCATCCTCCATCATGACAATGCGAGTTCTCACACCGCACACAGAACAAAAGAGTTTTTAGAGCAAGAAAACATAGTATTATTAGACCATCCGCCGTACAGCCCTGACCTAAGCCCTAATGTTTACTATACTTTCCCTAAAATGGAGAATAAATTGCGTGGACCGAGATTTTTATCACCTGAAGAAGCTGTGGATGCCTACAAAACGGCCATTTTGGAGACCCCAACTTCCGAAGGGAATGGTTGCTTCAATGATTGGTTCCATCATATGGAAAAATGTGTCAAATTTCGCGGATAATATTTCGAAAAGCAATAAATACATTTTTAAATAGTAATGTTGTGTCACTTCCTTGATTCCCGAAATTTTCAGTGCCGCCCTCGTATATGAGGAAAGTCTGAAAACACTTGAACTTACAACTCAAAGAAAGATCACAGAAAATGTGGAGACTTGATGGAAAGATAATAGATGGACACTATGATCTAGAAATTTTTGACAAACTATTATTCCAGTACCTAACTACACACACCTTAGAGGCATTAAAATTAAAATGTGTAGTGTTTACCGTTTCTTGCCGGCTTGTGGGACGTAATGTAAAACTGACGATTTCTAAGAATTAATTAAAGCAATATGTGTATAAAATTGTATAAAACATGTGTATAAAACAGTGCTTTCAAATTATCAACCAAGTACGATCGGTTGTTTTTGCGTCCCCCAACAGCAAAAAATTAAAAAACTGTGGTATCTTTCCCCAGCCAGTTTGGGAATTTTAGCTAGTTCTTGAATCAAATGAATCAGTCCGATTCAATAGGTTTTTGGATCGATTCAGTGAATCGATGCGTTGCTTCGAATCGATCTAAAAAATCGACAATTTTACTCCAAAGAATCGATTTTCGATTAATCGACTTTATATCGACATGCCTACTGTATATATTACAGCAGAAAATGTACAAAATTTGCTCATCGCGGTCTTCTTCGATATAGCCAAAGCTTTCGATAGAGTCTGGCACACAGGCCTCATCTACAAGCTCTACAAAATAGGTCTCCCCGATCATCTAGTTCGTCTCGTGGCCTCCTATTTGAAACATCGTACCTTTCGTTTTAGACACGAAGGCACGCTATCTTCACAGCGAACTATCAAGGCTGGTGTCCCTCAGGGCTCAGTACTTGCTCCTCTGCTGTACATCCTGTTCACCAACGACATTCCCATCCCGTCGAAAGGTGTTCAACTCTCCCTCTTCGCAGACGACACTGCCATCTACTGCAAAGGTGTCTCACTACCCTTCATACGGAACAAGTTCCAAAAGTCAGTTGATGACCTAGGAGCTTGGTTCAAAAAATGGCGCATCGATGTGAACCCGGAGAAGAGCTCCGCCGTTCACTTCGATTATAAACGACGCCGTCTTAAAAACACCCCTCCAATACGTATGCTAGGGACCCCTGTCCCCTGGCATACGACCGCCAAATATTTAGGTGTCACTCTAGACACAGGGCTCACTTTTAGGCCCCACGTCAAACGAGTCACCCGTCACGCACGGTTTTACCTGAGTAGGCTCAACAGTATGTTGGGCAGACACAGTAAAATGTCCCTTCGAAACAAGCGAACCCTTTATAAGGTCTGTATACGACCCGTCATGTCCTACGCGGGCCCCGTCTTTGCCCACGCAAACCCTAATATTTTAAATGAACTCCAAATAGTTCAGAACCTCTTCTGTCGTCGAGCTGCGAACGCACCTTGGTACGTCCGTAATGCCGACCTTCATCGGGACTTAGAGCTCCCAACAATTCAACAATTCCTTAAAAAACTCTCTGAGAACTTCTTCAAAGCCTCAGAGTCGCACCCAAACAATTTAATTCGTGAGGCGGCTTCTTACGCAGCCCCACCCCCCTCTCGCTATCGTGTCCGCAGGCCGAGAAACTCTCTCTCGGACCCGCCTAATAAACTGTCAAACGACCTGAAATGCCTCCTGGCGGCTCAGGCCAACTCTAATTAGTTTAAATTATTGTATTAACCAACATTAATTTGCCTTCGTAGGCACTCCCTCAGCGGCTCTTAGCCGCCTGCGCCCTCTTTTCCCAAAAGAGGGTCGCTCATGATAAGGCACAATAGAGCTTAATCAGCCGGCTGCCTGTCCCCAAAGGCGGTTTTTAGAGGGTATCACTTAGGGTCCCCGGTAGGACAGTGAGTCCCTCATAACCACGATAGACCGGCTATCGTGGTATGCGTAATGCATTTTCCGCCTCCCTACGTACAGGGTAGCCCTTTAATTGCTTCGGGCGCAAAAAAAAAAGTACAAAATTTGTCAATTAACAACTTGAAATGTTTTATGAAAGGAAAAATGTACAAAAAGTGTTATAAATAGCTTTTATAAGAATAAATATGTTCAAACTTTAAACACTAGGAACAAACATAAGCTTGTAGTACCAGTTACTAGAATCCACTGAGTCAGTAGTGCTTTATGGGGCAATGTAATTATACGCTTTCACAACAAAATTTCAGAAAATGTTCAAAATTTGTCAATTAACAATTTGAAATGTTTTATTAAAGGAAAAATGTACAAAAAGTGTTATTATAATATCAAAGAATACATAAAATAACTCCTGGGTATGAGGTGATCGCAATCATGCTTGTATGTACTATTAAAATTTATTTAAAAAATGATATTGCAAAGTGAAATATGTTTAAAAAAAAGTCACGCTGGGTTTCTTGTTGGTTCTTCCCAGGACAGTGGTATCGGTGGTAAATAAAACACGATTTCCAATAAGTATTATGTAATAATCTATATTTAATTAAAAAAATGTTCTATTCTCTGTAATATAAGATATTTACTAACTAGTAGGGACATTGTATAAAGAAATCAATTGATATTGTGCAAATACTGTTAAATTTAACCATCTAATGTTATTCAATAATTACTAAGCAAAGAATTTTTAAGCAATAAACGTTTTAAAAATAACCTGTTTTTTAATTTTTTGTATAGGAACTTACAATTACCACGAGAAACATAAACAACTATTAATTACATTGCAGCACTTGCGCAATGTAATTAGTGGTTCTATATAAAATAAAAAAATTAAAGTGCAAAAAAAGGGCGAGCCCAAAGCACCAATATTTTAACGCCATCTATTAGGCAAAACAAGAACTTTAACTAAAATTAAACTTGAGTCGCACGTCTATCTCTAGTATGTATACAGTAATCTATGATATATTACTTTACTCTATGGTGTATTGAATATAGGTTGAAAATTTTCTACTTCGGTTTATTTTGGAACTAAAAAAGAGAATTTAATTATATTATACCAATAAGAAACAGGAATGGCTTTTAGTGAAATTTGTAGAATTAGTTTAAGCGTTAATGTACGCATGTGTGTATTAAAAAAGACTGGCCTCAAAATTTTGTATAAAACATTGACGAACGGTTTTGTAAGTTTGTTATTACTTCTTTATATTAAATTGAAGTTGCAGTAATTTCTTACTATCGCTGGAGAAATATATTATATCTTGCCTGTGTTAAAATCATTGATATATTAAAAGGGGAAGATAGGTCACTAAATCAAAGCGCCCGGTCCTACATAACTACGGGATTGCCCGTACTTGGCTCGTTTGTAAGAGCGAGAAAACATCCGTGAGAGACACGATACGCACGTGATGCCCGATTTCGCGATGACGCGATTTCGCTCGCACAACTACGACGTTTCCTATTTCTGTCCTTGTCTATCGTTAAATATAATTTTGCGTTTAAGATAACAGATGTGTAAGTTTTGGTGCTTGTAGTCGTGCGCCGAGCCCAGGTTTAGTGATTGCGATATTAGCGTGTAACATATCTTCCCTTTTAATATATCAATGGTTAAAATGTGTTTTTTTAAACCTATGTATTTTTAATACTTTCATTAAAAACCATTTTGTATTTTTATTTGAAATAATAAAAATAACAAGCATTTGTATTTTGAATTTAAATATTTTTAATAAACTATTTTGCATATTTATACATATTTTTGTAGTTAAGGTGCAGCTTATATGTCAAATTTTAAATGTCGGTGGCTTGTGGTACACAGTGTAGTTTTCGGTACTTCTTTCCATTGACGTCCGTCGAATTGGAGGTGGGAGGGGGGTGGGGGGAGGGCGGGGGAGGTTTACTACTCCCCCTTAAAAGGAAAAGTTGCAGAGCCCCCCCCCCCTTTTGAGTTTTTTGAATTTTAATTCTGAGGAAATTTTATTTTTTTATGGATAAATATTAAGTGTAAAAAACCATGGGGATCTCTTGGGGGGGAAGGGGGTATCCCCTAAGGAAGGGGGAAACCCCTTCACCAAAAATAAATAGAGGGACTCATTCAGAGGGATTTCTGTATCTATTTTGAGACTGCAACGTCTCCGGCGCTGCGGGAAGAGCAGCCTCTACGCCTTTGCGTAAAAAATCGTAGGCATCCAGCCTCGCCTCCACTGCTTCGGCTTGTTGGTCGCCGTCAGCCTCAGCCGCTCCAGCTCGTCCGATGCCTACGATTTGTTACAGCAGGCGGAGACTACTCTCCCTGCGCCTCCGGCTCTATAAAACCACTCTAGGGGTAGGACAGACTCGTACCACGTGGAGTCGGGGTCTATTAATTCGGTTCCTTGACATAAGTTGAACCTAACCTATTTTATTTGTTATCTGTCCTAATAGGTGGGCACTGTTTTATACACATGTTTTATACAATTTTATACACATATTGCTTTAATTAATTCTTAGAAATCGTCAGTTTTACATTACTTCCCACAAGCCGGCAAGAAACGGTAAACACTACTCATTTTAATTTTAATGCCTCTAAGGTGTGTGTAGTTAGGTACTGGAATATTTATTTATTTATTTATTTAAAACTTCATATACACAAGTGGTATATAGGCGGACTTAATGCCTAAGGCATTCTCGCCCAGTCTACCTTGGGATGATGCAAAGATAGAATGAAGTAGGTGTAATAAAAAGTTAATATGCGAATACTAAAATAAAATAACAAAAAAAATGTAATACATGGAAATAAAATACATAAGATATAAATGGTATATCGCAAAAAATAGATAAAATTATATTAATATTCATACACATATATGTATATAAAATATATAATATACATAATTACAATAAGAACAATAAGAATATATATATATCTATACATATAAACATACATATATACATATATATATATACATATACATACATACATATATACACATATACATACATATACACATGTACAACTAGTGCGTGTTGCCAGTGATGTCTTATGGATCAGAGACGTGGTCCTTCACTGCTGGCCGTATGAGGACGCTGGTTCTGCCAATGATGAGGATGATGATTCTGCCAATTTATTAAGTAAGTGTTCCCGAACCTTCATCTTGAACGCGTACCGATTGCTAGCCGTCCTGATTTCGAGAGGGAGTGCGTTCCAAAGGAGAATAGATTGAATGTGGAAAGAAGAATGAACAAGTGCTGTGGGATGGACATAGGAGAAGAAGGTTGTTCGTAGAGCGGAGGTTTCTCTCATGACTAGCACTAAGCAACTGAAAGTGAGGAGATAAGTAGGTAGGGGAAGTTGGAGACATCAGGATAGAATAAAGGGTGGTGAGTGCACGCAAACTACGGCGTTGACGAATAGGTAACCATTTTAATTGTGATCGATACGTGGATACATGGTCATACTTTCGAAGATTGAAAATGAATCGAATGCAGTTATTCAGAAGACGGTCATATTTGTTGAGAAGGTCTGCATTCAGGTCGAAATAACACACATCACCATAGTCGATTAGGGGAAAAATTAAACTCTGCACAAGCATTGTCTTAATTTCAGATGGTAGAAAATTTTTTAGGCGATAGAGAGAACGCAGGGTACCAGTGACTTTCTGGCTAACGGTCGGAATAATAGTTTGTCAAAAATTACTAGATCATAGTGTCCATCTATTATCTTTCCATCAAGTCTCCACATTTTTTGTGATCTTTCTTTGAGTTGTAAGTTCAAGTGTTTTCAGACTTTCCTCATATACGAGGGCGGCACTGAAAATTTCGGGAATCAAGGAAGTGACACAACATTACTATTTAAAAATGTATTTATTGCTTTTCGAAGTATTATCCGCGAAATTTGACACATTTTTCCATATGATGGAACCAATCATTGAAGCAACCATTCCCTTCGGAAGTTGGGGTCTCCAAAATGGCCGTTTTGTAGGCATCCACAGCTTCTTCAGGTGATAAAAATCTCGGTCCACGCAATTTATTCTTCATTTTAGGGAAAGTATAGAAAACATTAGGGCTTAGGTCGGGGCTGTACGGAGGATGGTCTAATAATACTATGTTTTCTTGCTCTAAAAACTCTTTTGTTCTGTGTGCGGTGTGAGAACTCGCATTGTCATGATGGAGGATGATGCGGCGGTTGCAGTTCCCTTTACGGAGTTCAGAAACGACCAGTGCTAAACAAGTTTGACAAAACATTGTGACAAGACCGAGAATCTTTTTTTTAATAAGTGAATGGTATTCGCTTTTTAAAACCAAGTAGTTTTCAATTAAAAAGATTTTAATATGACAGGTACAGTGAAAATATTCCATTCCCGATACTTTTAGTGCAGCCTTACGTAGTATGTTATCAATGCTCTAGGAACTTTTGAATATTTGCATTGAATCTCTCCAGTAACTCAGTATAATTTGTAAGGCAAATTCCAAAACAGGTTAATATAATTGTGTATATGTTTTATATATTTTAAGTATCATTTTTGGTGTTATTATTATTTGCCACAGTTGCCACCCTAGGCTAGGCGGGTTGGCAACTGCAGTTTTTTTTAATTATTCTGACCTGTTATGTGCAAAATGCTGCTGCCAATATCCTTATGAAATAAAATAATCCTAATTGTTAAATGTCCAAACTTATCTGGAACTTACTTTATACTGCAGTTGACATTAAATCCAAAAGGTTAAAACTGCTCGGGGAAGTCTCGTATATTGTTATTAACTTCATTTGAAACTAATTGACAGTGGCCTAATAGTTAGGATGCAGACTGCAAACTCAAGAAAGTAGTAAGTTCATATCTGCCATTTGATTATTGTTGTAAATTACTCCTAGTGCAAGCATTTTCAGTTTACGTGTAGCAAATAAGAAAAGTTAATAGTGAGGTCAGTAGTTTAAAGTCAAAATATAAATGAAGGTTTATTAGGTTAGAATTTTGAGAGCCCAAACTTGAAATACCTCTACTGCTTTAAAATTTTTTATCTGTTAATGTCATTCAGACTCCTACTTACTTGACACTCATAACATTTTAAATTAATTAGAGCAATTAACACAATTGATTAACCGCACACAGAAAGTTTGCCGATGAAATCATAACGTCACTTATGGATCATTAGGAAAACTTAACAAGAAAATAGTGACTAATGTCAAATTGAGAGCAATAAATTCAAAAACGTTGCACACGCGAGCGCACTGTGACTGTGTTGTTAACGGTACTAATCAGGCGAGCACGGGACGCAGTCGGCAGAGGAAAGAGAGGAGTAGTCACAGGCAAACTCTGCGCGCAGCTAGTAGCTTGCAGAACTATCAACAGATGGGTAGGACAATTCTTGAGCAGTAGCCCCAGACTGGTAAGCAAATTGTTGAGTGGTCCCCTATTTGATAGTGGCAATCTAGTCGGACAGGGAATCTTTGTTATAACAAAATGATGTTGAAGAAGAGAGTTGTGGTAACCAATAGATTACAAACTTGTATATTTAAGTAGTTTTCCGTATTTATGATGAACATTCATATTTTCAGGTGGATGAGGGTGAGGAGCCCATAATTGTCTGTTTCACCTGTCATGCAAGACTCGTTCGATGCAGGAGATTGCAACAACAGGCTATTGAGTCTAATGCAGTTCTGGAGCAGTTGCTTGCAGGAGAGTCCATGGTATTATTTATTCCATCCATTAAAACCTGTAAACGTCCCTCGTAGATTTTGCCAAATTTGCCTCGCTTGGCAGGTTAGCAACTGCAGCTTATACTAGTGTGAGTAGTTATCAGCAAGATGCCGCTGCCCAACTCCTGTTTCTGTTTCCCTCTGTCGGCTCTTACGACGCCCATCCCGTGGGTAGGTATATAGGGCAGTGGAAATTCTTACACCGCCACTACGTGATCCACGTTATTATACTTCTTATTAATAAAAGTTCACTGCTTGATGGTTCATTCCCATTACAATGAAGTATTTGCCTTAATCATCACTTGGCAGGCACCTTGATGATCACTACCAATCATGTGCCTTCAAGGCTGCTTCCCATTGCCATACCAGGGAATGTTTTTTTCTACACAAAAGTTAATGTTATTAAAGGAACGTTCTATATTTTACGAATTACAGTGAGTCAAGTACTTAGTTTTTTAACACTAATTATGTAACTTTATTATTTTATATATCATATACAGTGGATTTCGGGTATAACGACGATGAAGGGACCACTCTTTTTTCGTCGTTATATCCGGAAGTCGTTATAGGCAAAGGTAAAGAGGTCGGTATCTCTTTACCTTTGCCTATAACGACGTACACATGTATATAGTTTATATTCATTTATTATTGAAAATATTGGCTGACATAGTTATTCACGGGTATATTTCAAAATGCTACTCAGAATATCACTTTGTAACTGAACCATAAATTTGACTCCGAAACGCACACGCTTCCATACCTACTTAGCTAATATATATAAACAAAAGGTAAAGGTCTCCACACTTGCTGACCATCTGTGTAGATGTAAACAAAAGATAAGAAATGTTTGTGAAAAAATTAAATCTTTGTGTCTTTGGCGGCCGACTCAGGTTGCAATATCTGCATTAGATTTCTAAGAATTTGTTACAAATTATTCATCAAAAACAGTCGCCATGTCCGAACTCGGCGTTACATCCAAAGTCGCTATAGCCGCATGAATTTTGTACTAAAGAATGCTTTAAATTCAAGGCACTTAGATTTAACGTCGCTATAGGTAACTCGCTACAACCAAGGTCGTAATAAATGAAATCCACTGTAATATATATAGAAATGAAATGTTATCTACATATAGGTAGTATTACTCAGTAAACAAATATTGATATTTGTCAATTTACATTCATAAGTCTGAAACGATTGATTGTTGGGACTCAATACTTATGATGGATGAACTATCTACATTCATATTTAACTTTATTCTGAATATTCACATTTATCGGGTTTTCATCATTATTAGTACTTGTTGTCGGGGAGTGCTGCTGCCCATCTCCAGTTTCAGTTTCCTTCCGTCCCTTGCTACGACATCTGCGGGGTGGTACGGGGCAGTATGTGTTCTCCTACACCTCCACTGCACTGGATTTAGTAAAATAATTTGGTTTCAGGTAATACCAAAATCACATGAGGCTAGAGATGACATTCAATTCACACCAATTAATCATGTAGATATCTGGCCAGTAGAGTGTGATATAGAAAATGATTGTAATGATAGCATTTTTAGACTTGAATCTGTTAAAGTTGAAGAAGAGAATTTCGAATATGAGAATTCCAAATTAGAAGTTAATGGGAATCATGAGAAAGGTAAGATTCCTTTTTTTGATATTATTAAAATGAAGTACAATTTATCTTATGACAAGTGGTTACTGTAGCCCATAAACATAAAATAAAGATGGCAAAGTGCATCTAAAATGCAATCATGGAGAAATAAAAAAAACAAATGAAATAATTATTTAAAAGATAAGCGTACATGGACATCATAATGAGCATTTTTAGACATTTTCTTTTACTTATGTATAAATATATTTATAAATGTTTTGACCCTGTTGACAACTGGTAAGCTACCACCTATCTTTGCCAATTTCTTAACCTTGATGGACTCCTTCCTATTTCTCTTACCTATTTCTGTCATCAAATAGCAGTGCGTGCACTGCTGTGTGCCAGTCTGAGGAGTATAGAGTCAGTACAATCACAGGCTGTGGGACATTGCATCTTAGTCATCAGAGGTGACAGCGCATTGTAGCCTTTTATGTGTGAAGTTAACTGCAGGCAGTTCCTGGACTGCAGTACCCACTTACCATCAGGAACATACCATAGGGTGGACTGTTAGTTTGTTTGTCACTTCATACTAAAAAATATATGGAGAAAAGTTGCTCAAGGCATCCTTGTACTAGTAAGCACTCATCTACTAAAAATAAGTTGTGGCGAACACTCACTAAATGAGGTGAATGAATCATCATCATTATTACAGCCCTTCACCAGTCCACCGCTGAACATAGGCCTCCCCCAAGGAACACCACAAAGCACGGTCCGGAGCCACCTGCATCCATCGACTTCCTGCATGTCTTACCAGGTCGTCACTCCATCTAGTGGGGGACTGCACGACACTTCGTCTACTGGCACGAGACTGCCAAAATTATGTCACTTTAGGAGAACCTTTCTTCTACATCATTTGTCAGTTCTTTGTCCCATTGCCACTTCAGGATATTACACTTTTTTTTTTATAGGATAGGGTGACAAACGGGCACACAGTCCACCTGATGGTAGGTGGTTGCTGTGACCCATAGACATCCACATCTATCCTCGATTGCGAATCAAAATGCAGATGCGTTGTCACCCGTGAGGACTAAGATGGAATGCCTCGTTTCCAGTAAAAAGGGTCTCCGGTTCTCTACACTCACCATACAAAATACAGCAGCATTAAGCTACTATTTCACGCTGGTATTCTGTGAGAGCGTGGTTCTTCCCCGGTCGAGCCGACCCATTCGTGCTACAACTATACTACTAATATAACTGCAGCATGGCTCTACCACGTATAGCTTAGCTTATGAAACATGCAGTATGGTAATGAAAGTGGGTGGCTCGGGCCCATAAGCTGTGTGATGGACTCTAATGATTTTTCGTTTGGAAAAAATATCAGTTTTTACTTTATACATTGAGTCAAAATCTGTTTCATTCTAGATACTGCTGAAGAGATTGATGCTTTTGGAGATCTACGTGAGGATTCATAGAACGAGTTGCCACTAATTTCATTAGGTTCAAAGAGTAAAACAGATGAAATTAACGTAGGTAAAAGAATTTATTAAAAAAAACATATCAAAAAATAAAAAATAAAAATCAAAAAAACAACACATTAAAAATTTCTCTTGCCTCATGTAGTTGGAGATGTACTGTACATACAAAATTTTGTTCTTTTATTACACATGAACAAACCAAATGATTGTTTGTGATCCAAATGAACCAAAATGGTTATATGTAGGCCATACAATTGTGTTGTTTTAAGCAAGAACTGAATTCTTCGGTGGTGATTCAAGGTGTTATTAAGATAAAACAGGAAACCTGGAAGGGGGTTCACTGATTTGTTGATATGGCTACTAACGTCTGAGAAAGCTGTTAGTACATCTGCAAATCATGAGATCCTGGGTTAAGCCAAAAACAAAATCACACAATAAAATAAAATTAAAAAAAGAATTAATATTTGTAGCAACAGGAGTTAAAAGACTGTGAGAGGATGTAGATTTTCTCGATTTTTATAAATGCCTGTAATTTTTAAAACACATAGCAAAGATTTTTTTTTAATTTTTCTGTTAACTATTTTGACTTAACCTATGACCCGACTCTGACTTGACGTCGATTTCTGGGGCAACCTGTATACTATATATACACATAGAAAATTAACAATTTTGTGGGCGCTGGTGGAGAACGAACCTGGGTTGCTAGCATACTGTGAAATTTTATGGCAAACTACAGGCCCCTGAGCTACCAGGGCTTGTTTTGAGTCTTTGTATGGCTTACAAATAATTCCTCTATCTTAATCGTCCCGTAAACTACCAGTACTGCACATGGAAGGATCTCTCTCGATGTAGGGAGGATTTGCCTCAGTCGTCACGCTTGGCATAGGATTGACGATCGCAGAACCAGACGTGAGCACCTCTGGCAATGTTGCCTGTCGCCGGTCTGGATATTTTACATCTGAAGTAAACGAGGTGGTTATACCGCCATCTGTCGGAAAACTAAACCCAAAGTCGCCTCTTACGAAACCCACGGGATAAAATGTGATGATGAATTCTCTTATGCCGCACTCACACGCCAACTTCGACTGTACTGTGTGTGTAACACTAGTTCTTCTTTCTTTTGTGGCGGTTTGATAAAATTCGCCAATGACGTATTGAGTGGAAAATGAAAGCTTATGAGTTTAATTAAAATAAGAGTCTGTGATAATACAAGGATTCAGTTTTCCTCCGAGAATTTTGACAAATCTATTTGTTGAATTACCTAGAACAAATATGACAAACACAGGTGTTAGACTCTTACCCGTATGTTAAAAGTGACAAGGATTTAAAGTTTCATATTATTAATAGTACCCGGTTGACCGAGCTTTGCTCGGTATTTTTCGCTCGGTTTTTTTTAATTCGTGTGTTTTGGAAATTATGTGTATTTAGTTACAAATTACATACTGATGAAATACGAATAATATTTTTTGATCTTAGCGACATAATAGAAAAAACTGAACTGGTTATTTGAATAAAAAATCATGAGTTTAGTTTATATAGTATATTATAGAGTATAGAGTAGAGTTTAATTAAAATTTTCGTGTTTTTAAAAAATACTAAAAAAAGGGCTCGAAAAAATAGATTTTCTCAAAAAAGGAACTTGAAAAAAAAATTAAAAAAGGCGGTCGGTCTGGGCTCGAACCATGGTATTATGATTTCGTGACCGCCCAATATACCAATTAAGCTATTTGTAATCATTAACAAACTGTCAAAATTTACCTTCTTATTCTAACCATATTGTAGCAGTTTTTCATTGCCTAAAAACCCGTGTTTTTAGGCAATGAAAAACTGCTACACAAAAAGACATTTAAGAATTGCTCGTTTAAAGGTATGGGATTAATAAAATCACATAAAATATACACAAAAGGAGTACTGATATATGTTAAAAGAGAATTAAAATCTATAGGTCGAGGAATATAAGGAGGAAGGTAATCATCAAGAGAGGAGGATGATTTGGGACAGTTGAAAAAAATATGGTATGTGGAACCTTCATCTAAGCCACATTCACAAAATGAGCTATCCCTTACTCTGATTTTTGCGAGATGTACATGTGTACAAGTGTGTCCAATTCTTAATCTACAAATGATTGAAGTTGCATGTTTATTTGCTTTGTTAAATTTAAAAAAACCAAGGCTTGGGAGGAATAACGTCTTGGATGGCAGCATAGTGCTTACCGTTAACATTTTTGGAAACTTCCCACAATTTGATTAAAACTACTTTTACGGATTTTATCGCGTTTATTTTTACTTTTTATTTTTAATTCCCGACGTTTCGGGCGCTTTCCAGCACCCATGGAGATGACTCATCTCAGTCCCCCGTGACCATGGGTGCTGGAAAGCGCCCGAAATGTCGGGAATTAAAAATAAAAAGTAAAAATAAACGCGATAAAATCCGTAAAAGTAGTTTTAATCATGTGTAGTGTTCGCGTAAATATAAGAAATCATTATGTTTCCCACAATTTATTCCAATTTTCATTCAGTTTCCTTTTAGCTAGCAAAATTAGGTCATGTCATTAAATTAAATTTTGTAGAATGCCATTAGCAATTACATCAGCTGTTTCGTTACCATGGATACCACTGTGGCCTGGAATCCAGGCCACTGAAACATGTATTCCTTTAAGATGGCATCTGAATAGGGTATTTTTTACTTTAAGAATTAGTGGACATTTATGTTTGTTATGTAATTGATTGGACAAAATAGCTAACAAACAACTTTTTGAATCTGTGAAAATAACTGTTTTATTAAGATTATGTGACTCGACATATAACAAAGCTTCACTGATTGCAGTTGCTTCACCGGTAAAAGTGGAGGATAGTGAGAGGCATTTAAAGTTAAGAATGATTTTGAACTTAGGAATCTAAACAGCAGCTCCAGTATAGTCTTCATCAGACTGTTTTGAAGCGTCTGTGTACATGACAAGCCAATCTTTAAAGGTGTTTTCTATAATTTCTTTTAATTTCAAATTTGCCATTGGAGAATCCTTTTCTATACCTAGATCTAGATGAATGTCGGGTTGGTAAACAATAGCCTCGTAAGGAACATCAAAGAGTGGATTTATTTTACATTGAAAGATTGGGTAAGGAAGCTGAAGAAAAATTACACAACTTTTGAACAAGCAAGGAGAGTCCTTATGGGTCCAGTATCGGTCAGATGAGATATACTCTGAAAGAAGATGCAATTTAGGAATTAGGGGATGATTTGAAAGTTGGCAGATCTTAAATAAGAATCTGTCTGAAAGGTATTGCCTTCTTAATCTTAAAGGAGGATCGACGCACTCAACCTGAAGAACATTTATTGGTGAGGATTTCATTGCCCCTGTAATAATGCGAAGGCATTTTGATTGAATTTTGTCCATTACTTTCAGGGATGATTTATTGCAAGGCTCCAAGAGAAAACATCCATAGTCAAGGTGGCTTCGTATTAAAGCATTGTACATTAATTTCTGAGAAAAAGGATGGGACCCCCCACCAAACACCAGACAAAGACCGAAGAATATTTATGTTTTTTTCGCATTTTTGTGTTATATATTCAATGTACGGACCGAAGGCCAATTTCGAATCAAGGATAACTCCCAAAAATTTAACATTGCCTCTAACTGGAATAGGTTGCTTATCTTATACAACAGATATATCGGGAACTGGACTTTGGCGGGAAAAGATCACCACACTACTCTTGGCCACAGATAAAGAGAGACCATGATTAGTTAACCATTCTTGTAAATAATCCATGGATGAGTTTAGACGGGAACATGCCACTGTGAAGTTGTTTAAGGAGATGTATAGAGCTAAATCGTCTGCATATTGAAGAACATTACAAAAAGAATTTACTGAAAGTTCTAAATCGTGAGTATATATAGAATAAAGGAGAGGACTAAGAACTGAGCCTTGTGGAAGTCCTTTCCATATAGTTTTTGGGGGAAGCAGGAGATTTTTAACATTTATAGATATTGATCTAGAAAAGAGAAAGTTAGAGACGTAATTGACTATCCTTACTGGAATGCTCAGATTAAGCATTTTCTGCCTGAGCAAAGGAAGAAGCACATTATCATAACATAACATAACATAACATAAACACTCACGCCTGTCACCCAGAGGGGTAGGCAGAGACTACGGACTTCCTTTTGGCACGATTCTGACATACCTTTTTCGCCTCCTTTACATCCATATATCTACGCATACATGCTCGTCGGTTAAGGGTACTTCTAACGTGGCCCATTTTCAAAATATCGCCAATTTGGTCGATAAACTTTTTTCTAGGGCGTCCCTTTCCGACTCGGCCATTCACATCTGCCATATAAATTTGCTTTGTCACTCTTTCCTCATTCATTCTTTCTACGTGACCAAACCACCGAAGCATTCCTTTCTTAATCCTGGTCGCAACATCATCTTGCATACCACATTTATCTCTTATCACGCAATTTCTCACCCTGTCATTCAGATTAAACCCTAGCATATTCCTTAAAGACCGCATTTCTACAGCATTTATTCTACTTTCGTGCTTCTTCTGCCACACCCAGCTTTCACTACCATACATTAAAGTAGGGACTAACACAGCATTATGAATTACCATACGTGCCTGTTTTGACACATTCTGGTTCTTCATAATAGAGTGTAGTGCCCCATTCACTCTATTCCCTGCATTTACTCGTCGTTCTATTTCCCTATCATATCTACCATCCCTGCTAAATACACATCCCAAATACACAAACTCATCCACTTGCTCAATTAACTCTCCTTCTATTCTTATTTCACATACCGTTTTGCTTTCTTCTCTTTCAAAAACCATCACTTTCGGCTTACTTGCGTTCACTTTCATTCCCCTTTCTTTCAATTCCCAGTTCATTAATGTAACCATCATTTGCAACTCTGCCGCCGATGACGCAAGTATGACTTGATCATCGGCATACAAAAGGCATTTGACGGTTAACTCGCCCATTCTTAACCCACATTCTTCATCTTTCAAAGTTTGCAAACACCGGTCCATAAATAGGTTGAACAGCCAAGGGGAAGCTACACAGCCCTGTCTGACACCTTTTTGGATGCCAAACCAGTCCGAGTAGACCCCATTGATCCTGACACAAGCACTAGAATCCCTATAAAGAGACCTTAATGCCTGTATCAAACCAGCGCCCAACCCATATGAGTTCAGTGTTTGCCATAACACATTCCTGTCCACTCTGTCATAAGCCTTTTCCAAGTCCATGAACGCACAAAAAACTTTCTGGTTTTTGGCCAAAAACTTCTCCGCAATCATGCGCATGTAAAAGACTTGATCTGTACACCCCATTCCATTTCTAAAACCCGCTTGCACATCCCAAATTTTTCCATCAGTTTCTTTCATAACTCTTTCAATTAACACCTTAGCATACAGTTTACCCACAATACTAAGCAAGCTGATACCGCGGTAGTTTTTGCAGTCCTGCTGTGACCCTTTTCCTTTATATATTGGTACTATAACTGCTTTACACCAGTCATCCGGTACCCGTTTTAATTCCCAACATAAATTAAACAAGGTGTACAGCAGGTCTGCCACCACTCCCTCTCCAGCCCTTAGCATCTCGAGTGATACTCTATCATATCCAGCTGCCTTACCTGCTTTCATGCTTTTCATTGCTTTCATTATTTCATCTACACTTATCTCCATACCCCTTTCCACTTCTTTCGGAATTTCTAGTTCATTTAATTCATACGACTCTTCACTCATAAACACGCTTTCAAAGTATTCCTTCCATCTGTTTAAATTCGAAACTTCATCATTCAGAATACATCCATTCTCGTCTCTTATAGCATTTATTATAGGCTGTTTTGTATTTCCCCTGGCAGTTCTTACGAGTTTCCAGAACATTTTTATGTTAGCCTGGAAATTATCAGATATCCTTCTATCATTCTTATCCGTTCTTTCTTTCTTTTTCCTTTCAACAACTTCTTTTACTCTCTTATTTAGACGTCTAAATTTTGCCTTTTTTCTTTCAATCTCATCATTCATACCAGAAGAATTACCAGCTTTGGTTGCTAGTAAATCTAACCATGCTTTCTTCTTTGATTCAACTTCCACCCGTACCTCATCATCCCACCATAACGTATTACTTTTCCTTTCATTTGTTCTCTTACTTACACCACATACTTCGGTGGCGGTATTCATATGCAGAAGAAATATCCAAGAAAACTCCTATGAGAAATTCATGTTTTGAAAAAGCAATATGAATATCTGTGACCAAAGTACTAAGGCTATCCATGGTACTTAAACCTTTTCGGAAACGAAATTGGCTTTTAGGTAAGAGATTATTCCTTTCCAAAAACCACTCCAAGCGATTTTTTATTAAATGTTCCAAGAATTTTGCCAAAGTAAAAGAAAGGGCAATAGGTCGGTAACTGGAAGGGTCATTGCTAGACTTACCTGGTTTGAGTATGGGCAAAATAATTTGGGTTTTCCATTCAGCAGGAGGATCACCAGTAATATAAATAAAATTTAAAATGGATAGTAAGACAGTTTTAGTGTTCTCACTACTATTAATTATAAACAAATAAGGAATCCCATCAATACCTGGTGAGGAGTCTAAGGCCATTGAGTACAGTAAACAATTCCTGAGAAGAAAAGGGGGAATCAAATTTATCGTTTGTTTTTAAAAAAGCAGAATTAAAAACTAGGCATTCATCATAAGACGGGACTGTTTGTGGTGCAAGTTTATTAGAGAATTCATCTATCCACGGGGAAGGATCATTAGAAATTATATTTTCACTAGAAACTGCACAGCGATATTTTTTAACATTTCTCCAGACCAAAGATGGGGGAGTCCTAGGTGACAGTGACTGACAGAATTTAAACCAACCAGTTCGCTTTTTGTCTGACAGTAATTTTAAGGTTTCTGCAGCAATTTTTTTATAGGAGATATAATTCTCTGCAGTCATAGAACGGGAGTATATTAATTCAGCCTCTTTTCTTCTCCTACAAGCTGCTGAACAATCTTGGTCCCACCAAGGAGGGGAAGGATAATTATTTTTGAAAGGTTTTTTTAAGGGGATTGACTTATTAGCAGCAGAAATAATTGCATTTCTGAACTCTATATATACAGGAGCAATATTATCATTGTTAATTGGGGGAAGAGTTCAAACCTCTTGTTCCAAAACTGTAGAATATAATTGCCAATTAGCTTTGGATAGATTATACTTTAGTCTTGGGCAAAATGTAAAATTTATTCTAGGTGAAGTAGGAGGAGTGATGAATATAGGAAAATGGTCACTGCCATAGCTAGAAGGTAATATTTGCCACAAAAGAAGGGAAGCAATATCTGGAGAACAGAGAGTTAGGTCAACGGCACTTCTAACATTTTGTAATGGGGATACTCGACGGGTAGGAGACCCGTCGTTTAGAATACAGAGATTAAAATTATCAATAAGATCTAAAAATAAGGGAGCCAATGAATCACACAGATGGGAGCCCCAAACAGTATGATGCATATTAAAATCTCCCAAAATAACCATAGGAGGTGACAGAAAAGAAATAAGTTTTGCAAGTTCTGTTAAAACATTTACATCAGGATTAGGAATGTAAACAGAGAGAATAGAGAGAGAGAGAGATAGGCCTTAATAGCAACAGCATTTACTGCTGGACTATGAGAAGGGAGAGGAATTTGTGAAAATGTAACGGTTCTTGAAATTAAAATAGAGGTGCCAGCACGACCATCACTCCTATCATCCCGGAGGCATGCGTAGCCTGAAACTCTAAAATGAGACTCAGGCCTAAGCCATGTCTCCTGGATGGCAAGAATGAAGGGATGAAGTTTATTAATAAGGTAAATGAGTTCATTTTTTTATTTCTAGTGCTCCGACAATTCCATTGAAGAATTGGCGGGACTGCGAATGTTACGGGCTAAAGAGGAAAGCTGTTGAAAGTTTTTGGTGTAAGCTGAGAGGAAGTTCCGTGTCACTAAAACGGGAGATCATGTTAATTAGTATTGATATCATAAGTTCGAAGAAATTATCATTACTAGAGGAGTTGTTGTCATTTCCCATTAGAGCACACCCATTAGGAAGGGAAGAATTAGGATTCTCAACAATTGCTTGATGGGCTGCCATATCATATCCAGAATTTAATGATTGGCTGCATGTACGTTGAGGGATAAAAATTGTTTTTTTATATGATGCAGTTTGTGAGAGCTGAGCCGAAAGACTGTCAGTTAAAGTATAAGGGGTCTGTTGAGAACAATTACGAGGCTGGATTCTTGTTGTATCAGCAAAGGATCTTTTTGTCTGAGGGAATCTAGCTGAAGCTTCTAAATATGAAATATTTTCTTGTGACATAACAAGTTTAATAGATTTTTGCCTTAGATGTTCAGGACACGTAGGGTTTTTTGCGGTGTGGGGACCAGAGCAGAATAGGCAAGTAGGAGTTTGGCGAGTACAAGATAAACCTTCATGATTTTGTGCACATACAAAGCAGCGAGGGGATGATCGGCACTGGGAAGTAACATGGCCAAATCTACAACATTTATGACACTGAATTAGTGGCAAAACATATTTTTCCACTGGCATTGAAGTGTAAAAACAGTAAATATGGGGAGGAAGTTTTTGTCCAGAAAAAGTTAGAACAACCGTCTGAGTTGGAACCCATGAAACGCTATTGCTGTCACTAACTGATCGTCTATTAAGTCGCCGTGCTTTAATTATAGAACCGTAGCCAGAGGGAATTTCTATAGCTGCTATTAATTCTTCTAGTGTCCACTCTATGGGAACTTGTCTAACTAGCCCCATACGAGTGATACTATATGAGGGGATGGTTGCTTCATATTTAGAAATTTGGAGAGCTGGGTGATCGATAAAGGTGTTTGCATCCGCTGCTGTTTTAAACTCCACTGATATTCTATTTCATCCAACTTTTTTGACTCCGTCACGGACTATATTTTTAATATTGTTATGATACAGAAAGTGACCGAATTTAATTGGTTTAAGAGTTACTCCAGACAGCTGATCATTTGAGATTTTACTTACGTGAACTAGAAAAGGAGCGGCATCATCTTGAGAGTACTTAACTTTTTTATTAATAAAATCAGGATGGGTATGTGAGGATTGTATTGAAGGAAACTGTTGATTTGGATCAGTAATAACTATTTTTGTGGATGGGCAGACTCGTTACTTACTTGGGCACGTTTACGGTTAATTAGTTCTACATTATCAATGTTAATGGGTAAGGAAAAGGAATCATTGCGAACCCTTCCGGTATCGGGAGGTTGGTCCTCCATTATATTAATACAACAAAAAATTACATAAAAACGGCACAACTACAAACACTTACTAATTTACAGATGTTAAAACCTCCATCAAGACAGAAAAAATTACTATAGTAAATCAACAACACTTAATAAAACAATAAATTTTAAGCAAAAAAGGCACGACACTTGTATCTCTCACTTCCTCCGAATCCAAAAGTATATTTTACTTTTGATATTAACCCTTGTGAGCTCGGCGTCTCCATATGGAGACGTCAATCCTAACACTAGTTCTGTGTGGAATACGAAACAGCAATTATTAGAATAGATTATATTTTTGTAGATATTAAGAATAGAGTCCTATGCCCTTGGTTGTGGCTTCAGACACAACCATTAGCCCGGCTCTGGGGGAGGTAGAGGCATCCTCTCTATCTCCCACTAGGGTAATTCCTGCCTGACGCGTCCACGCCGCGGGGGTGGGTGCCGTTTACTTCAGTAGGCCGGAGTAAATTGGTGGCCAAGTTCAGGCAGGGACCCAGTGCTGTGGGGTATAACACAGTCCCTTACCCAAGGTTACGGGTGAAGACTTCAACGGCTGTGAAGGCGAAGATAATACTTATCAGTACGGCGGAGCAGGCGGAAGAAGCACAAACCCAGTGGAAAGCTGCTCTCACATATTGAGACCCCAGGTTACACTGGAGCTGCAACACCATGCAGGGTGATGTAGTAGGGATGGCGGCGGAAGAGACCTCAGTCCAACGGCGGCTCCCAAGCCCTTCAGAAGGGTTACTGCATTGACGTCAGGTGGCAACCGGCCGTAAAACAAATAGCCAAAACATTTTTCTCCTCACATGAAAGCACAAGACAATAATACAGGGCAAAAATACTAGGGCGTACCCCCCAAGCGACGCAAATGCGAAATACGATGAATCAGATACTCAATGTCAAAACTGCTAGGGCGTCCCCCCGAAGCGACGATTACTTAGACAAGAACAAACATTCGCATTTACATACTTTTAACAAAATAAGACTGGCAACATGGAACTTGGGATCTCTTACAGGAAGGAGCCAAGAATTAAGCGAAATCCTAAAGAAAAGATGCATTAACATTTGCTGCATACAAGAAACTAAATGGAAAGGTTCAAAATCTCGAGACATAGGAAACGATTATCAGCTTATATACTACGGTATAGACAGTAAAAGAAATGGGGTAGCGATAGCCTTGGATAAAAACTTTAAGAGCCGCATAGGCAACATCATCCGGAAGTGCGCATTAAAAAAACTGTAGATGAAGTATTAAAAGTAGCAAAATTTAGAAACAGGACCACTAGGGATATAAAGACAAACAAATACATGAAAAGTAAAGACCAAAAATTGTTAACAAACAACTCACAAATTATGGATAGATGGTATGAATATTATAAACAACTATTAAATGAAGAATTTCCAAATGAAGACCCTACACCCTGCAAATCTACATCTGGACCAATACCTAAGGTGGATATAGCTGAAGTCAAACAGGCAATAGCCAAAATGAAAAACCGAAAAGCTACCTGTAGCTTTTGGGCCTGCCCAGACGAGATACCAGCGGATCTATGTAAAGGCCTTGGTACAATAGCGGCAGTATGGTTAACCAAGCTTTTTAACATTATTCTAACGACTAATCGTATTCCAGACTCTTGGCGTCAAAGCTATCTACTACCGTTCTATAAAAATAAGGGCGATGTAACGCAGTGTGAAAACTATAGAGGTATTAAATTGACCTCACACTTAAAATATGGGAACGAATTATTAGTAAACGGCTCACTGACATTGCTGAAATATCTCCAAATCAGGTTGGTTTTACAGCATCCAGATCAACTATTGATGCCATCCAAACGATTAGAATACTGATGGAAAAACATAAAATAAACAATAAAGACCTACACCTAGCATTCATAGACCTAGAAAAAGCCTTTGGTCGAGTTCCACGTAGGCTGGTATGGCAGGCACTTCGTGCCCAAAGGGTGCCAGAGTATTATATCGAACTTATAAAAGATATGTACTGGAAGGCCAACACGAGAGTCAGAAGCCCAACCGGCATGAGTAAAGCTTTTGAAGTCAAAGTGGGTGTCCATCAGGGATCTGCTCTAAGCCCCCTCCTATTCAATCTAGTGATGGACTACCTCACTAAGGATATACCTGCCCCATTGCCATGGACTATTCTATACGCGGATGACATTGTCTTAGCTGCTGATACCGCAAGCCATTTGCAGGAAACTCTTAATACGTGGACACACGCTCTTGAAAAGTACGGCCTGAGGGTGAGTAGGAGTAAAACTGAGTATTTGAAATGCCCTTTCAGTGGAAACACGGTATCTGAAACTATCTGTATTGGGACAACACCTATTCCTACAGTAGATAAATTTAAATACTTGGGCTCTATGCTTACCACAGATGCAAATGTTGACACAGACGTGGCCCATAGAATAAGTGCCGCGTGGCTGAAATGGCGATCACTTACAGGGGTATTGTGTGATCCACGTATTCCCATAAAAACTAAGGGCAAAGCATATAAAACCGCAGTACGTCCCGTGCTATTGTATGGTTCTGAATGTTTGACAACAAAAAAGACGCATGAGCAAAAGGTCCATACTAACGAAATGAAGATGCTGAGGTGGGCGGGAGGTGTGACTCGGCTTGACAAAGTCCGTAATGAACATATACGTGGCAGCTTTAAAGTCGCACCCATTACAGATAAAATCATTGAAAATCGCCTAAAATGGTATGGACATATTAAAAGACGCAGCGAAGATCATGCAGTTCAAATAGCTCTAAGCTTGCCAGAAACAAAGAGAAGCAGAGGACGCCCGCCAATGACATGGTGGTCTAATATCGCAAGAGACCTAAGGAAAGCCCAGTTGCCGGATGTGACAACCCAAGACCGTTTGTCTTGGCGCAGACAAGTGAGGAGACCCGACCCCAAATAACGGGATCAGGGATGGAAGAAGAAGAAGAATTAAGAATAGAGTCCTAGACTATATTCTTAATATCTACAAAATACTGGTCAAAATGTATGTATGTATGTATGACACTCTTTCTGTGTGGGATTTGAACCAGCGATTATTAGATTAATTATAACACAATGATAGTAATTATAACACGGTCTAAAGAACGAATTTTTTCATTATTATTCGAATTTAGATTCTTTACCAATCTTTCCCACCAAAAATGAATGTGTTATCCAGAGTAATTGGCTAAAATACTTTATATCTGGCAACATTATTTATATCTTGCAACGTTAAATGAGTGTAATTATGTAAAATATTATATTTTCTCTATATCTCCCTGGGTTGACTGATAGAGAGAATGCCATTAGATATAAACTCCGCCCATTGTAAACCGTCTAAGGTAATAATAATAATAATAATAGCCTTTTATTCCTAAACATAGGGTTACAAGAAGTCCCTAAGTTCGGTGTGCCTTTTGGCATAGGCCTCCTCCAATTCCTTCCAATGGTTCCTGTCCCTTGATAATCTCAGCCAGAATGGTCCCGCTGTCTGTTTCAGGTCGTCTTCCCATCTCCTGACTTGACGACCCCTGCCTCTTTTGCCATCTCTTGGTTGCCAGAGAGTGACTTGCTTGCTCCATTTGTTAATGTGGTGGCGTAGCAAATGTCCAGCCCAACTCCATTTTTGGACGTCTATCCGGGTAAGAATGTCTGTGAGTTTTGTTCTTGTTCTAATGTCTACGTTCCTGACTCTGTCTTTGATTTTTAACCCTAGCATGCTTCTTTCCATGGCACGTTGGCATTTTGATAGCCTTTCCCTATGGTGAAGTGTTGTTGACCAAGTTTCACAGCCATAAGTAAGAACTGGTAGAATGCAGGTCTCGAATGTTTTCTTTTTTATGTGATTGCCTAGATCCTTACTTTTCACCATTTCCTTCAGTGACCAGTATTTTCTCCATCCTTGGGCTATGCGCCTGTTTATTTCCTTTGTCATTTCATCTGAAAGGGATATTATCTGTCCTAAGTAAATATATTCTTTGACATATTCGATCTTGTTGCCATCTACCATAAAGTCTATTTCCCTTGAGTTTAACATTAATTTTGTTTTACTGGTATTGATTTCCAGACCAACTTCCCTACTTATATTTGCTAGGCTCTGCATCATTTGTTCTATTGCTACTGGATTCTCTTCAAGAAGCACCAGATCATCAATCATCATCAATCTTAGATGGTTTAAGCGAGCTCCGTTAATGTACACACCTAGGTGGTCCCAGTTTAGCTGTCTAAAGATGTGCTCGAGTACGGCGTTAAATAGTGCAGGGGAGAGTGGATCGCCTTGGCGCATGCCCTTTTTGATAGGAGATGGTTCTCCTGTTGATTCTAGTTTAATACTGGCCTTGCTCGATTTGTATATACTCTTAAGTATTTCTATATAGTTGCTCTGGACCAAACCGTCTAAGGTGTCTTACAATAAATAAATAAATAAAATGTTTGATTCATTTGTATTTCAGAACGGCCCTGCATACAAACAAATAATTTTTAAAAACCGTGTGAGAAAAATATTAAATCAAATTCTACTGAATGTAACATAAATGATGTTCGTAAAGGAAACCTGGATTTAGAAAGCCCTGTTATTAAAACAAAGCCTAAACTGAAAAAAGATACTAAACCGGCTATTAAAAAAGGGAAGCATCCTGCAAAAATCATGAAAAAGAAATTTTTTAAACAAAGTGTACTTACGGAAAACACATCTGAGGCATCAACAAAATACATATTTGAATGTGATGATTGTAGAAAAAAGTTTTTTACAAAAGATATTCTCGCCGACCACATATCGTACAGTCATAAGACACAAAAGAACTCGGATGCAGTTCGGACACAAGTTGAACAAACTCCAGTACCACAACTAATGGATATATTATATAACTGTGATATTTGCGAATTTAAAACATATCTAAAACGTTACATTTCAACACATCTTAAAGCGCACGTCGCTAAGCAAGTGTACTGTTGTAATAATTGTGATTATAAATGTAAAGATAAAGGAAATTTCGAAAGGCATATAAAAATACACACCGGTGAAAAACCCTTTTCGTGTAATATCTGTGAATTTAGATGTATTATAAAGAGTCATTTGCAAACACATAAGAAAATACACACCGGTGAAAAACCTTTTTCATGTGATATCTGTGAACATAGATTTATTGCAAAAAGTACGTTGCTAAGGCATATGAAAATACATACCGGAGAAAAACCTTTTTCGTGTAATATCTGTGAATTGAGGTGTATTACAAAAAGTGATTTGCAAAAACATATGAAAATACACACCGGTGAAAAACCTTTTTCTGTAATGTCTGTCAATACAAATGTATTAGAAAAAGTTATTTGAAAAAGCATTTGAATATACACACTCGAGCAAAATCTTCTTCGTGAGGTATCTGGTAAAATGTGTACAATGGCTGTGAAAACCCGCTTCGCTGGGAGAGTTTGTCGAATATTTATTCATGAATACATTCATTTTATTATATTAAATTGATAATTTTTTAAATCACATGATTTTTCTTGTTAAATTTTTAAGTTTTTTTCTTACTTACATATTTTTTTATTCATTATATAAAAATACTTTACAGATAGTCTAATCTTCTATTTCGAAACTTAATCGTATTCCTTTGTTTTTTTTTTGTTTTTGTGTGGTACCTCCTTGCTGCTATGTTAGCAAAATTTAAGTTCTTTTGTATCACACTGTTAAAAATATGTTCTTTTTGCATTACTATTTGTTTTGGTGATTTTTTTTGTCAAATAGTATCCATTAAGTTACCTTGTTAATTAAGTGACTAACTTAGTGATTAACTAACAGTAAACTTTGTCTTATTATGCTTTGATCAAGTGGTTTAGTGTTAATTGTTTTTTTTAATTCTTATTATCATTGTCATCATTATCATCATCATTACAGCCCTTCACAAGTCCACTGCTGAACATAGGCCTCCCCCAAGTAATGCCACAAAGCACGGTCCTGAGCCACCTGCATCCATCGACTTCCTGCATGTCTTACCAGGTCGTCACTCCATCTAGTGGGGGGTCGCCCTACACTACGCCTACCGGTACGAGGCTGCCACTCGAGAACCTTTCTTCCCCATCGGTCATCGGTTCTTCGAGCTATATGGCCGGCCCATTGCCACTTCAGCTTACTAATCCGTTGGGCTATGTCGGTCACTCTGGTTTTACTGCGGATATCCTCATTTCTGAGTCTATCACGCAGAGAAACTCCGAGCATAGCCCTCTCCATAGCTCGCTGAGCGAACTTGAGCGTCCTCATACGGCCAGCAGTGAAGGACCACGTCTCAGATCCGTAAATCATCACTGGCAACACGCACTGGTTGCACAATCTAGTTTTTAGAGATTGAGGTATACCTGACGAGAATATTATCATTATAAACTATAGATATTCCTTGGCAATCAGTCAACTGTTGGGTGATGTATAATGTGTATTGAGTCGTATTTTGTAGTTAGTGTAACAATAATAACGTATTATTATATTATCTAATAACATATTATTATAATGATTTCTTATATTTACGCGAACACTACACATGATTAAAACTACTTTTACGGATTTTATCGCGTTTATTTTTACTTTTTATTTTTAATTCCCGACGTTTCGGGCGCTTTCCAGCACCCATGGTCACGGGGGACTGAGATGACTGACGTCCCGATGTCACTGTTAAACCCGGAGTACCTTCAGCTTTTTTAATTATTGTTTATGGTCCGATCTATACAAAATGAACTGACTATGTCTTGAGGTCTTGCAGTGGTATGCTTGGGTTTAGTTTTAATTTTATTGATTATAGGATCCCAAGCAGGTGGTAGTACCCAGCCTCCTTCTCTATTGAAATTAGGATGTTTTTTAATTTCAGTAGCCTCACGTATCATCCTTGGTAGGAATCGGTGTTCTTTCGCGAGGATTTGTGGTCTATCAAATCTGATGTAATGGTTGGGGCCGTCTAGGATATGATCACAAACTGCAGACTTCCCGGAACGTTGATGCTTCACATCAGCTATATGTTCTTTTACGCGGGTCCTAATTGATCTTTTGGTTTGTCCTATATAAGAGAGACCACATTCACAATCAAGCTTGTACACTCCTGCATCTTGTAGAGGAATATGACACTTGACGGATGGTAGGAACTGACTAATCTTCTTCGGCGGCTTGTAGAATGTTGGACGACGCATGGAGATACTTATTTTCTGGCGACAGATTTTCTGTTATGTATACGGCAGTCTTTTTTTCTGTTCCGAAGCCGAGATGCCCCGTGTTCAGTCTATCTTGCGGATGATTTTTATTGAACTTTATAGTTGCGGCCAAAAGCGTATCTCGCCAGCGAGGGCTGTTTAACTTAATTAAAATTGAGCGGGGACGTGGACTCTCAGGATTCTTTTTCGGAATACGTGAACAGTAAAATATATCCGCTTCATTTACAGGACAAGATACGGTTTTATCAAATTGCTTAACAATGGACAATAGGTTTTCAGACTTCCTTTCTGGAACGCATTGGATTTCCAAGTTTGAGGCGCGGGAGATTTGTTCGAGTTGGTTAAAACGACTGATGGATAGAGTTTAATTCATTCCGGAGGCATTCCTTCTCCTTTAAGATCGTCTCAAAGTTGCTTTTACATGTAGTAATTTCAGTATTTAATTTGTCAAAAGAGTCGCTAATAAAATTTATGGAATCCTTTATAGGACCAACTTCGTTCCTAAATTTCCAATTTTCTGTTTAAGTCCTCCTTTATCTCCCTAATACATTCCTTAATGAAACCTCGAAGTTCCTCCTGCATAATGGTACGTAGCTCCACGCGCGACACACATGAGCCGGAACAGCCGCATTGCGCGGCTACGGAAGCGACTATGGCCGCTTGTTTGGAAGTTCCCTGCTTTCCACGGCGTGATGTCACATTGGCGTGACGCTACTAGTAGGTGTTGACGGACGGACTGGCGTATTTGAATTATCACTGCGCGGTTGGTTTTTGCTGCGACACTCAGGGCATATCCAACTCGTCTTGGTGTCAGAAGAGTGTCTCTCGAATTCGGTGGCCGAAACACCAACGCACTAGCCATGATAAAAACTACACATTGAAATAATACTAGTTTTTACTGCGTAAAGAATTTATTGCGTATATTTAACACAGGTACACGCTCGACTGTGGTCGGCTTCACTCGTTCACTGTGACGTAGATGCGGGACACGAAGCTTGTTGTCATGCAAAACTTGCTTGACATAGTGGAGCTCGGCAGCCAGGTGTTTACTATCACAGATCCCTCGTGCTCTCTGAAACAAAGATTTACTCACGGTAGCTAACTGTGAAGGATGGTGGTGAGAATCACCGTTTAAATATCTATCTGTATGGGTCTTTTTTCTATACACAGTATGGCTCAAGGTGTTATCAGGATTCTGAATTACTAACACATCTAGTAAAGCTAAGGAATTATTTGCCTTTAACTCCATTGTGAACTGAATTTTAGAATTTATAGAGTTAAGATGGTCTAAAAATGACAACACATCAACAACAACATCAGCTACTTTTTTCCGCGGAAAAACATCTCATTCCCGTGGGAAAATCGAATATGTTGCACAAGTTTGTCCTTCTTTCACATCGCAATAGAGCGTCGGCATTGCATGATTTTTTGTATGGGGATAGTTCGATGGCTGTCAAACATCTCATTCCCGTGGGAATATCGAACATGTTGCAAAATTAAATTCAGCTAGGTGGCGCCACTGTGATTCTACAAGACGGACGACGGTACGATGGACGAACACAGAAGGTCAGAATATCTGGATTATTATGTCTTTTTCCAAAATTAAGATAAAAAATGTATGAATCTGTATTTTTCCACACAGTACCGGGAAGAGAGCGATAAAAAACATAAAATACACCAGCTGATTTTCTTCAAACGTTTTGGTGCATTGTAATTCACAGAATAGGCGATAACCTCGCAGACGATATTAAGTAATCCGTTGATGCTCTGCCTACCCCGCAAGGGTTACAGGCGTGATTATAAGTATGGATCAGAAATACTATCACCACCTGTCACGCTTTCACCCTTAACTATTACTTAACTATGGTAGAAACAGTTCTTAGTAAGCCTTATTAATAAGCCTTGGTAATATTTATTGAACGGAAATGAATAGAGTTCTTATATGTGGTTATGAATGAATCGGTATTACAATAAGAAAAATTGTGCAAAATCATAAGAATAATATTTTTTGAGTTCTTATTAACTAACGTATACATAGTTTAAATTGATTCCGCTAGATGTCGTTACTAGGTTTCTAAAACGCGGTAACGAAATGTTTCCTGACATGTACTTAACTCCCACCGTTGAGCCGGTAACTTATAGTGTATACGGTACCTATACGCTTAAATTGTTTCTATTTCGTAGCTTATTCGACTACCTGCTTTCGATTTCGGTTGTTTGTTATTTGGTTAAGGTTGAATGGATTTATATTGGCTTTCATTTTCGGATTTGTGTATTTTCTTGGATTGGTTTGTATTCCTTTATACGTATTTAGAATCTGGCTTTGATTTTGGATTTTGTTTATTTAGAATCGTGAATTGGTTTTCGTTGTTTTAGGTTGTTTAACAATATTTCAAAGGAATATTAATAGTATAGTTAGTGTATACGGTACCTATACACTTACTTCTTTTTTCGTTGGTTATATTTATATTGACTACTGCTTTTGATTTCGGTTTTCTGCGATTTGTTTTGTGATTTCGTTTAAGTTGATTCGATTCTTTTTTTGGCTATCGTTTTCGGATTTTTGTTGTGTCTTGAATTGGTTTTGTTGTTTTGATTTTAAAAATATTTAAAAGGAATATTTATTCCTTTTAGATATTTTTGATTTGCTTTTAAAAAAAATATTTAAAAGGAAATTTAATTCCTTTCAGGTTTTTAACGCTTTTTAATAAATAGGTTTTTTGTTACTTCATAATGCCTCGCAAACGTAAGTCCAGCCTTTCAAGAGTATCTTCTCAAAGACAAGCGAAAAGATTAGCTCGATCGCTAGAATCTTTAGAAGATGCTGAACTGAGAAGGCAAGAACAAGCAGAGCGTCAGGCTGCTTTTAGAGCATCTGAGACACCTTCTCAACGTCAGCAAAGGCGTCTTGAACAGACAGAGCTTCAGGCTGCTTTAAGAGCTTCCGAAACACCTTCTCAAAGTCAGAAAAGGCGTCTTGAACAGGCAGAGCATCAAGCTACTTTAAGAGCTACTGAAACACCTGATCAAAGTCAGCAAAGGCGTCTTGAACAGGCAGAGCGTCAATCTACTTTAAGAGCTACTGAAACACCTGCTCAAAGTCAGCAAAAGCTATTCGAACAAGCGGAACGTCAGGCCGCCTTAAGAGCCGCGGAGTCACGGCGCTTTTTAAACAGGATCCGGAAATATAACTCATACTTTCAAATGACGTCCTTCGAAGTTGACGGGAAATAATAAGGCTGAGATTTTCGCCTACATTTACGGTGCAAGGGCAAATTTATCATAGTAGGAACAGCTAAAAACGAACAGCATAAATTTTTACAAGTATATTTTATGGGTGACGAAGAAATTGAGGTAGATGCTGCCAATTTATCCAGGGAGTTGAGAGAGACACAGTGTTCAAAATTCAAAGATTCTTGCATGAACGTAACATTTTATTCAAAACATTTAAAACCGCTTTAGAAAACCTACCTAAAGAGGATTATAAGGTCGTCATTCACGCAGATCGTACCCCTCGAGGAGAGCATGAAAGGCGCTACAATGCACCTTTGATAAACGAAATAGCAGCCGTAATTAGTGGTGATCAATTTTCTTCACGAGACATTGTCTTGCGAGCACGTGATAATACGTTGCAACGGGTAGCTGATACACACAAGTTTTATGACGCTCTGCAATACCCATTGATTTATTGCAAAGGACAAGAGGGTTATCATTTTCAAATTCTATCCATTAACCCGGTCACAAAGGAGCCTACTCCGAACAAAAAAGTATCATGTATGGATTTTTATGCGTATCATATTTTGATGTTGCGAGAAAATGATTTTAACCTCTTAGCCCGGTGTAGGCATTTATTTCATAAATTTTTGGTAGACATGTATGTGAAGGTAGAAAGTGAACGTCTCCGTTTTATATCTTTAAATCAAAAAAAGCTGCGCGTGGAGAATTATATACATTTACAAGATGCAGTTTCTAGCGACGCCAGTGTAAGCCCCACAAAGGGCATTGCCCATTTTCAGAACGCTCAATAATGGTAATTTGTTAAAAAAAATATATCTTTATTTATGGTTATTAATCGCGGTATTCATTTATTATCCTAAAACAATGGGAATATTTTTGCACAAATTAAAAGTACCGAAAAGATAATAAATAAAATTAGGTAAATACGTATTTCATTAGTTTTTGAATAAAATAAAAAATGTTGCCAATCACAAAAATCATTAAAAAATCGATTCCCCTTTTCGATCGATTACTTATGGTGTCATTATTACAATGCTTATATAGTTTTTCGATAATTATTACGATGTTATGATATAGGTTTAAAATAACCGTTGACAATGGATATTTATCCAAATCAGCCGATACGCAACCGTTATTAACCAGTTGTTTATCCGACTACAGACGAAAAAGGATGGTTATGTTTTTACTGTGTGTGCGTGTTAGGCTATGTTGAATCGTTTTTTGCTATGGTGCTTAAAACGTAGGATGCAATTTACATATTATTGAGGGCGCTACTATCAAAGAATATTTTTTTTCGCTAAACTCGTAAAGTACTTGTCCAACTTTGAGAATTCTTTCACCACTAGATGTATAATTTTAGATATCTAATATAGGGTTAATTTTATTATAGAGGGCGCTACTTTCAATGAATACGTTTTTTGGCTAATCTCAAAAATTACTAGACCGATTTTGAAAATTCTTTCACCATTACATTGCTAATGAGGGCGTTAGCTGTGTGATAAATTTATATTATTACAATAATTAATTGTGAGATTAATATTTTCTAAATAAATAAAAGTAAATACCTACCTAAGATGTTCAAATCCAATTATTATTTTTACAATTTAAGAATCGTATTTACACACTTTACTTACTCAGATTGATTTTTATAGATAAAGAGGTAATAAATCTAAAGTCAAAGAGCTCCGCTTAAACGAAAAAACGATTTATTAAAATAAAACTAAAAGTTGAAAAAAGTGGTTCAGTGTGAGTCGGACTCGCAGGCCCATGAAGAGTTCTGTAGTAACAAGCATATATTTTAAATCGAGTCAAAATACCACTATCATTATCGCCAGCAACAAATTATTTGGTTTTTCATAGTAAAGTTATAGCCTATATACGTCCCACTGCTGGGCTCAGGCCTCCCCTCATTTCTGAGAGGGTTTAGGGCAAGGAAGTGTCCACCGCGCTGCCAAAATGCGTGTTGACGAACTTCACATGTCTTCGAAATATTTTTTTTTCATATTCCTTAGACATACAGGTTTCCTCACGATGTTTTCCTTCACCGCCGAGCACGTGGTAAATTAGCACTTAAAATTGCAATTAACAATTTCATTGGTGCCGGTGGGGATCGAACCCGGGTTACTCGCGTTCTATTATATTTACAGCGAGCGTGAACCACTGAGCTACCACGGCTCTTCTTTTTCTTTTTTTTTTTTTTTTTTTATTTATTCTTATAAAAAGTGTACATTATTTATATTTTAAATTTTGCCAAACTGTAAGCCAATTTGTCGGCAACACAACAGTTCATCGTTTCACACTCCTTACTAACAATGTCTAGTACTTATCGCTACTTAAATTAACACAAAATAATTAAAGAAACATTCACCACTATGGACACAACGACAGATAATGTTTCCTCAAGATTGATTTGAGCTGCGCCTTTGTTATGCTTTCGTCATATATATCCGCTACCTCATTACACAAAGTTGGAGTTATCCATTGCCTTGTACGCCGTCCAAAGTAATTTTCAGCCCTAGGTATAAGATATTTCCTCCTTTGAGTAATTTGGCGCTTCGGCATTATATATGTCCTAGGTGTCTTAAATGTTACCATACCATGTTGTTCTAATATAATAATGGATTTTACTTTCATGTCTATGGGAATAATTTTGCAAATTTTAAATAACATTTCATAATTTTTATCTATAGCAATTTTCGTTTTAGTATCAACTAATATCTTTAAGAACCTTATCTGTATGGTCTTTATTTTGTTAAGATATGTTGGGAATGTAAGTCCATATGCACCTAAGCCATATCCGATCGTTGCGTCTGCTAGGGCATAATACAGCATATACATGATTCCTCGATTCACAACATATTTTACATGATTCAGTTTACCTAGTACTGCCCTAAGCCTGTTACACACTAATTCAACATGTAAATCCCATGAGAAACGGTTATCTATAACCAACCCTAAGTATTTATAGTTCGTTACACACTGCAGCTTTTCGCAACGGCAGACAGAGCTTGACTGGTCAGTGTGCAGGCAATCGTAAGTGTGACCCATAAGTACTATATCTACTGTTTTTCTATAACGGTTATAGGGTGATGATATTATCATAAATTTGGTTTTATTCAAGTTCATAATAATGCCATTGTCGTGGGACCACTTTAATAAATTGTTTAAATCCTGCTGCACTTTTAACTGTATCTGGCTACTATTTTTTCCACTATACACAAGGCAGGTATCGTCAGCATACATGTATGTTCTACAATTCTTGATGACATTTATCATGCTGTTGACGTGCATTATATATCCGATCGGGCCAAACACAGAGCCAGTCGGTACACCAAATTTTACTTTTCCTATCCCACTATCCACTCGATTTACACGAACAACAATATTTCTATTTTCTAGATATTTTTTAAACCAAGTTTTCACTGGACCTCTTATTCCACATTCATCACAAAACTTATTGCACAAAATGTGTTTTTATCCATTTCAAGTCATCAAAAGCAGTAGTCAACCGTTAAAAACTAAAACAACCGTTGTTATAGGCTCGTTTGAATTCATTGACAACCTTCACATTTATAGTTATGATAATTAAACAAGCGAATTACTAGCTGATTTACCAAGAATTCTTTAGAGTATAACAAAACGCTACTGCACAAGTTAACTGTTATTCTTATCTGTTCTTAACATAACATTTAAAATGGAATCAAGTTATGATAATTCAAGAAGTTAATTTCTAGCTGATTTACCACGAATTCTCTAAAGCATAACAAAACAATACAGCACAAGCTAACTGTTCCTAAAAATAAATTTGAAATAGAATTTCAATAAATAAAGGAAATTATATTTTAAAAAGCGTGCAGAACTTAAAACGCGTCAAAGATTATTCTTTTTATGATATTATTAATCGAATAAAAATCGATATCGTTTCATAGATTTTATGACAGTTATGTGGCAACATCGAATCTGACAGGTAGGCCCCTGTCACTGATCACTGTTATGTCACAAGAATTCGATTGCGTGTTATCGTGTTATTTTGTTTTGTTGGAAAATGCAATTGTTGATCTCTCAACAATTGGTTCGAACACAGCAGGTAAATAGTTGGTACATATCACGATGTGGCATGTCTTCCTCTAAGAAATGCTTTATAACTGAGTTTACTTGAATAATATCAATATAATAATTGTATCTTCTTTATTAGGTTCAAGTTTCGAATACAGTGAACGTGTAGTGTGCCACTCGCAAAATGCACCAATAGATCGTCTTGAACATGTATACATCAGCTGTGGCACTGACACTTATGAGAATAAGATCACACACATTGTTTGGGTTCGATTCTCCACGTGAGGAACAATTTGCGCCACGTGAGGTAAATGTTTAACATTTTTCAATTTATTAAATATGATCCTCATATCTGATAATTATACATGTTTTTACACTGATTGTATATCAACTCAAGAACTTGTTTTATTTTTTCACATCTGCACTAGCTATATCTGACAAACATACTAGCTTATTTATGAGATTGACCATTTTTATCAACTACCAAGAAAGGAGACAGTTGGTTTTTCATTGTTTTTGGACTGCTGGTAGTCTGTCAGGTCTTAATTATTAAATAATATAGGGCATTAAATCCGTCCTTGTGCAGTAACATTTAACTTGATAAATATTTTATTTATATTTGAGTTTGAAATAAACAAATCAATTTTATTTTTATTTTTTCACTTTGACTTCATTTGTTGTATTTTACATTATTTCAGTTGCCGTTGTCATGCCGTGTATATCATAATTGCTGGCAATGAACTGATAGAACAGCATCACGTTCAACTGCAGAACGGGAACCATCTGAATCATCTAGTCCGTCCTCGCTGCAATCTGAAGTGAGTAATGTATTACACCCAGAACAACAAAGCTTAGATCATACTACGCGTTCATTTCGAGTTTGCCGTCGTAGACCGTTACGACGTCACAGCTGACGGTACCGTAGACGAAAAAAGTCATCATGTTTATGTTTTTTGGTATTCAAATTTTCAATAAAGTTAAATAATAACGTGTTCGATGAAATAAAATATTTTTTGAATGATGATGATGATGAAATAATAACGTGTTCGATAAAATAATATTTTCATTTTTACACATATACATTTTTAAATATTCGAAAAAAATAAAATTACTCATTGTAACCGAACAAATTAACGAATATCAACAGAAACAAAAACAAAAAATCAACAGTAACAAAAACAACAGCAAAAACAGTAACAAACTGGAGAACGTACGGGAGCATAAAAATCGGACGTAAGTACACTTCGACGTTGCTATCGGTACTAAAAGGGCGATGCTTGATGCGCGGAATGAGAGGGCGCGGCGGGAGGTAACGGCATTCTTGAAGTGAACGACTAGCACATCACACAGTGTACTGCTGACCAATTATTTAAAAGCACAATGTCTTTTACCTGGTTGTAACAGTTCCATCAGCATTGCGAGTATGTCTCTTTTGGGATTAACTACATTTTGCGATAACAAACATACATAGTGACAATTACTATGTATGTGTGTTATACGTGGTAGAGCCATGCTGCAGTTATATTAGAAGTATAGTTGTAGCATGAATGGGTCGGCTCGACCGGGGAAGGACCACGCTCTCACAGAATACCAGCGTGAAATAGTAGCTTAATGCTGCTGTGTTTTGTATGGTGAGTGTAGAGAACCGGAGACCCTTTTTACTGGAAACGAGAAAATGATCTTAGTCCTCACGGGTGACAACGCATCTGCATTTTGATTTGTAATCGAGGATAGATGAGAATGTCTAAGGGTCGCAGCAATGTTTCCAGCAGATGGTGAATCTCAGTTAATGACAAGATATGCTAATAAATCCAGAGCCGTGACTATGTGTCGATATGGGTAGTAGAGGTGGTGAATGGCATTTTTAAAACTGAATTTAAAATATTTCATCAAAATTACTTTAACAGGGCTTCTACACATTTGGTGATAGACTGCTGTGGCTGCTGCTATAATTAA
The DNA here is from genome assembly GCA_036936625.1 of Parnassius smintheus behrii. Taxonomy (NCBI): domain Eukaryota; kingdom Metazoa; phylum Arthropoda; class Insecta; order Lepidoptera; family Papilionidae; genus Parnassius; species Parnassius smintheus. Next base: position 4,274,645 of record JAUPFT010000025.1, read on the forward strand.
TAAATTCTACACAAAAATAAGGGACAGGGATGATGCGGCTCAAATACTTGAAATAGTTCACCAAAATATGGAGACAAATAATGATTTGTCTGAGTATGCTAGGGAAAACAATCTAAATAGAGCTAGGGCAAGCAGACTTTAGAAATATAAATTTAGACTTTAAAATGTTAGGGAATTTCATGTTTTAACTTACAGCGACTTAATATTAATTGCTTGTGTCACATACCAATTAAAGCAAGCTCGCTACTATTATGGTGAGCATATAAGATTTAATGGTTGCTACCGGATAGAACTCTGTGATAACCAGAGGAGCAGCATTATGGAAGGAATAAACTTAAGCCCTAGCTGATCTTTACTTAGGGCTAGAATTGCAAGTCATCACCATTAGTCGTAAAGTGTATTTTATATATATTTTAATTAGTGGCAATGGTTCTAGTAGAAGTGCAATTAAAAAGTACTGTCGGCTGTCGAACTGTTGGATGCTGTGCCCATGTTATGACAGTAATATGGTATTTGGGTTGGGCACAGCATCAGACTAATATTTTGCTTCCTGCTCAGTTCCTGAATGATGTATTGATGTATAAATTAGAGGCAAATAATTCCTTAGCCTTCCTAGATGCGTTAGTCATCCAAAATTCTAACAACACCATACCTCACACTGTGTATAGAAAACAATGAATCTCGCCATCATCCTTCACAGTTAGTTACCGTGAGCAAATCTTTGTTACAGAGAGCACAAGGGATCTGTGGCAGCAAACATCTGGCCGTCGAGCTTCAGCAAGTCAAGCAGGTTCTGCACGTCAACAAGCTTCGGGCCCGCGCTTACGTCACAGTCAAGCATGTGCAGTACTAGCATTTGTCAGGGGTGTCACAGACAAGATTGGCTACATCTTGAAGCGAGCTGACGTGAAGCATCAAAGTTCAGGGAAGTTTGCAGTTTGTGATCATGTCCTGAACGGCCCGAACCAGATACACATCAAAAAAAGATTTGATAGACCACAAATCCTCTGAAAACAAAGGACGATACATGAGACTATTGAAATAAAAAAAAATTCTTTTTTCAATAGAGAAGGAGGCTTGGTCCTACCACCTGCTTAGGACCCTGTAATTAATGAAATTAAAATTAAACCCAAGCATACCACTACAAGACTTCAAGACACAGTAAGTTCATTCTGTAGATCGGACCATAAATAAAAATTAAAAATCTGAAGGTACTCCGGGTTAACACTGACATTGGGACGTCAGTCACCTCAGTCTGCCGTAACCATGGGTGCCGAAACGTCTGGAATTAAAAATCAAAGAAATAAAACGCGATAAAATCGATAAAAATAGTTGTTAAAAAAACTGCATTTGTGAAAATAAAAACTTCTATATTTTCAAAACCCCGATATTTTTATGCAATTCCTTTACCATTTCATTGTTTTAATTGCATATTATCATATCTATATGCTTTTATATGTGGGCACTCATGGCCGAAGTGTCTATGAAGAGTGGGCATTCCCCTTTATGTAAAATGGTAATTCTGAACTGAAACAAGACGCATTCGCCTATGTACGAACTTACGGAAGACCTGATCTTTTTGTTACTTTTACTTGCAATCCCACATGGAAAGAAATAACCGAGGAGCTAAAGCCGGGCCAAAAAAGTACTGACAGACACGATTTAGTTGCTAGAGTATTTAGATTAAAAGTACAAAAATTAATGTATGTAATTAACAAAGGGAAAATTTTCGGAGAGGTGCATTGCTTCATGTATTCAATTGAATGGCAAAAAAGAGGATTACCGCATGCCCACATTCAACTATGGCTTAAAGAGAAGTTGCGGCTCAGCCAAATAGACGACATAATAAGCGCCGAGATTCCGGATCCTGAGCAAGACAAAGAATTGTATTATACCATCGTCCGAAATATGATTCACGGTCCATGTGGAGCACGAAATCCAATATCGACATGTATGAAAGAAGAAAAATGTACAAAGAAATTCCCTAAACAGAATAGAATCTCCATCTGAATCTCCACATTCTTTCCCCGAATGGAAAAACATATAACATTCTGTACAGTATCGTCTTAAAATAGTGTTCAGTTTTTTTTTTTCAAAATTCCCACAATCAATTAATCAGAATTCCCCCAGATCTTCCCTTTCAATTCTAAATTTCCTATTTAGCTCAGTTTCTTTTCAATTCCAAATGCTGCAACTCTGATGGACCTATTAAGCTCAGTTTCCTTACAACTCCAAAGGCTGCATCTCTGACGGATCTTTTATTTGGCTCAGTTTCCTTTCAATTCAGAAAACTGCATCCCTGACGGATAATTATGCTCAGTTTCCTTTAATAAAAAAAATATCCCATTTCCATATGGAATAAACAGGCTATTTTCATGCTTTTCTATACGCTGCGTTTCAAAACATTTAAATAGGCTGACGAATCAATTTTGCTCAGTTTCCTTTTAATGGCTGCATCTCTGACAAATCTATAAAACTCTGTTTTTTTCAATTCAAAAAGCAATGGATAGTTCATTTCCCAGTGACCATGCGGGCGAAGCCGCGGGTAACAGCTGGTTCATACTAAGTTTAAATTTGGGACATTCCCCATAAATTCCAAAGCCTACGTCGAATTCCATTTTTAATGCATCGGTGTACCATATAAGGTTACCGACCTCACAGATAACCTGTCCATTCAGATAGTCTTCTCGGGAGGGTAGTTCCACTATATACTTTTTATTAAAAGTAAGAACCGTATTTCCTTAATTGAGTCGAGCAGATCAGAAATTGAGCAGAGAAGCGCAGATCACCCTGGGATTTAATCCTACACAAACCCGCCTTCGCCTCCTGGTTAGACACAGAAGTGCATTAAGAGCTGTTCCAGGCGATGATCACATCGCTCGAGTTGCCATTAAGCAGACAGTCCATTGAATACTATTTACTCACTTCTCACTATGCTGCTCTACAACCATACGATCATGCTGGGATGCAAGTCCCAGTTGTTCCCAACCATACAATTGCACGTACTTAAAACAATTTTAGTCGTATTACATAAGTTGCTAAGGTATTAAAAGAATCAGGCGTTCCTTTGCGGAAACCCAGTACATTGAAGTTGTTAGAACTTAATTTGCTGATATCCGCGTAATATAATACAAAGGTGTGTCCTGCTCAGTCTGAAGAGCACGCACCTGCCACCCTCTCTCACTTGCACGCACTATCCCCTTCACTACCACTTCTAGCAGCACCATTACCAGCGCCACCACACTAGGAACTACCATTGATCATACAACATGTGTTTCGCCTCAACACGAGGCATCCACAGGTGAATTAGACTCTGCGGAGGCTGACACTATCGTCACCACTAATCCCATCACCGCCACTGCTAGCACCCTCTCCGCTCTCCACACCCTGCTATTTGTACAACTCGTTGATCAGCGAGTTGTATGAACAGCAACTGTTTCGGCTCGCCGCTCACGTAGCCTTCAGCCACCGCAGAGACTACTTTAACCGTGGATGCCTCGTGTAGAGGCGAAACACGTTTCGTATTATCGAGAGTGTTTGAGTTTGGTTAGTTAAGTTCGACAAGGTTATTAAAAAATCTCATGTTTGAAGCAATTGACGTTCTGGGATCGTATTGACAAATTATCATTAACAGAAAATATGCGAGCAAAATCATGTAGTACACCAAATTAATTAAAGGATACAGAATATGACACCAGATGAAAAACTGTATAAATCAATAGACACAATGATGAATCAAGACGAAAGTGTCAACTTCCCAACAGAATTATTAAATTTACCGAATCCGCCTGGTATGCCTACTAATACATGCAATATTGAAGCTAAAAATTGGATCACCAGTCATATTATTACGAAATTTTAATTCGCCAAATTTATGTAACGGTACAAGATTAAGTATGTATAAAACAACTTCTCAACATTATTGAGGCAGTAATTCTAACTGGCAAAGAAAAAGGAAAATCCGTTTTTATACCACGAATTTAATTAATTTCAAATGATTTACGATTCTGTTTTAAACGGTTACAGTTTCCTCTACGACTGGCTTATAGTATAACTATCAATAAGGCACAAGGTCAAACGTTCAAATATTGTGGAGTGAATTTGGGAGAATCCCGTGTTTCACATTGTCAACTCATTAGATGCACCAGAACATAAGACAATAAATGTAGAGCATAAGAATGTATTGTAATATACGTATTCAGTACATGATTTATGAAAAATTGAATGTGGTATTTGGATATGTCATGTATGTTAACACAAGACTTCGGATTTTTTTAAACAATTTATTAAAACAGAAAATTAGAAAGTATTTACATATGCTTTTTAATATTTTTATTTTAATATTTGAAATTTTTATTTTTTTTATTTAATATGAACAGGTTGTGGTTTTTAAGGTCGCCTAAGGCACATATTTCTTATATTGGTTTTTTTAATGTACATTTTATCTGTATGTATTTTGCAAAATTCGTAATTCAAAAACTTCCTCATGATCTTTTCCTTCACCGCCGAGCAAGAGGTAAATCAGCACTTAAAATTGCAATTAATAATTTCATTGATGTCAGCGGGGATCGAACCCGGTGTGCTAGCGTACTGTGAAATTTAACGCGAGAGCTAACCATCTGAGCTACCAGGGCTCTCTCATCGTCGAAATGAATACTTAAGTTAGTTAAGTTACAGCCTTTTTACGCCCCACAGCTGGGCAAAGGCCTCCCCTTATTTCTCAGAGGGTTTTAGGGCAAAGAAGTGTCCGTCGCGCTGCCCCAATGCGTGTTGGCGAACTTCACATGTCTTCGAAATATTTTTTTTCTTATTTCACAGACATGCAGGTTTCCTCACAATGTCTTTCTTCACCGCCGAGCACGTAGTAGATCAGCACTTAAAATTGCAATTAACATTTTCATTATTGCTAGCGGGGATCGAACCCGGCTTGCTAGCATACTGTGAAATTTACAGCGAGAGCTAACCATCTGAGCTATCACGGCTCTTCTGAGCCACCACGGCTCTCATCGTTGAAATGAATACACCTCTTTATTTTGTATGTTTTTTTTCTATAGGATAGGATGACAAACGAGCACGCAGTCCACCTGTGGTGGTTGCTGCGGCCCATAGATATCTACATCTATCCTCGATTACAAATCGAAATGCAGATGCGTGTCACTCGTGGAGAATAAGATGGAACGCCTCGTTTCCTGTAAAAAGGCTCTCCGGTTCTCCACACTCACCATACGAAACACAGAAGCATTAAGCTATTATTTCACGCTGGTATTCGGTGTGTACAACTGTACTACTAATATAACTGCAGCATGGCTCTACCACGTATAAAAAATGTTTTAATGAACTAGTACAAGATGCACAAAAAAGTGCAGAATCGGACTTTAATTGTGGCATATTTTTGCATAATGCATAAGAAGTGGGTTCCTTAAAAATATATATAAGTAATATTTTTTTTATTTCACGAAGAGATATATTTATTTTAAATTTTATTATATAGGAAGCTATTATTCGTGTTAAAGGAAATATGTTACCTTTTGGAGAAATAATGTTGTTGGTTATTGGAAATGTAACATAACCGCTGCGCACCTCGCGGCGCCTTTGTCACTCGACAGTCGACACATATTATGGTGCATTGGGTATTGTTTACAAAAAACGTTATTTATAACTCTACATCAGCGGGAGTTACCCTTGAGTGGTTTTATGGTTTTTAAAGGAATGAATGAATCCTTATTTCTGTACAAGTGCTGTTAAAGTTTGTTTGCTCAAATAAAGTAATTAATTTAATGATTTCTTATATTTACGCGAACACTATACATTGATTAAAACTACTTTTACGGATTTTACCGCGTTTTATTTATTTTATTTTTAATACCCGACGTTTCGGGTGCTTTCCAGCACCCATGGTCACGGGGGACTGAGGTGACTGACGTCCCGATGTCAAAGTTAACCCGGAGTACCTTCAGCTTTTTAGGGTTCCGTAGTCAACTAGGAACCCTTATAGTTTCGCCATGTCTGTCTGTCCGTCTGTCCGTCCTCGCTTAATCTCTGTGACCGTTAGCACTAGAAAGCTCAAATTTGGTACCAATATGTGTATCAATCACGCCGACAAAGTGGTAAAATAAAAATTGGAAAAAAATGTTTCATTAGGGTAGCCCCCCTATATGTAAAGTGGGAAGTGATTTTTTTTTAATTTCAACCCTAACGTGTGATATATTGTTGGAAAGGTATTTAAAAATGAATAGGGGTTTACTAAAATCATTTTTTGATAATGTCAATAATTTCGGAAATAAACGCTCCAAAAGTAAAAAACAATGTGTCCCCCCCCCTCTAACTTTTGAACCATAGGTATTAGAAAATATGAAAAAAATCTGAACAGTAGAACTTTATAAGGACTTTCTAGGAAAATTATTTTGAACTTGGATGGAAAAAGTTTTCGTACAAAAAAGACAAAAAATTGTACAAAATAATTCAAGTTTGTAGTATAATCGTATATGCAAGTATTTTTTTAACTTCGTTTACATATTTTATTATCCTGAACGTATCTTTTTTCAAACAAAAAAAGAATTGTTAAAATCGGTTCTCGCAATCCAAAATTACCACCGAAAACTTCTGGCACATCTATGTATTAATTAGTAACCCAATTCCCCGAGAGATGGCGCTGTAGGTACTTATTACATTGGGTCGGGTGTTATCGAATTGTTCGGTTGGTCTCTCCGTGGCATCGCCTGCCGCGTGTGCATGTTCGCGCACGTACCCACTACCGGGAGCAGTTGCAGGAGCGCGGAGCGCTGCTGGAGCGCGAACGTAATGGATACCCACCTTTAAACTCATAACTCATAAATGCATTCATTAAAGCTCTGGCAAAAATTTATTCCTCAGACGGCCAAGGTTACGCTAGTCAACTCTCTGTTGCTTCCTATCTTTGATTATGCCGATATTGCCTTTCCAGATATAACTGAGGAGCTGCTTAGCAAACTCGACCGTCTGCTCAATCTGTGCATACGCTATATTTTTGGCCTGCGCAAGTTTGATCATATATCACAATTTCGCTCAAGACTTAAGTGGCTCGACATCCGTTTTCGCCGGAACACACACCTTCTAACCACTTTGTATGGTATTCTTCACAATCCTTGTTCCCCAGTTTATCTAAAAGAGCGTTTTTCATATTTAAGCTTATCCCGTTCGATGACCAACAAAACTCTAACTATCCCTATGCATAAATCTGCATACTACTCGGATTCCTTCACGGTATATTCAATTACACTTTGGAATAACCTACCACGAGATTTAAAAGATGCTCCTTCAATAAATACATTTAAACGTAAGCTTGAGGCATATTATTTAAAACTACTTGATTAATTTTATTGATTATGTTTATTATAATTTCGTATACTATATTGTATGCTTTATTGGTTTAGTATATATTTTATTTAAATATATATGTATGCATGTATATATATATATATGTATGTATGTGTATGAGTGTATATATGTATACATAATATTATATAATGCGTTTTGAATAGTATGAATAAATAAGTTAGTTCTTCTTTCTCTCGCGGCTCTACCCATAGCTCTCACCACACTACAAAAGGTTAGCTGGCAGAGAATGCCTTTTCGGCATTAAGTTCGCCTTTGTACCAAATTGTTTTGTTTGAGTGCAATAAAGAATTTTCTATCTATCTATCTATCTATCTAAGTGGGAACACTTATTGTGACGGACGGGATACTACGGAACCCTACACTGAGCGTGGCCCGACACGCTCTTGGCCGGTTTTTAATTATTGTCTTTGGTCCGATCTACGCAGAAGGAAATGAACTAACTGTGTTTTGAAGTCTTGCAGTGGTATGCTTGGGCTTAGTTTTAATTTTATTAATTATAGGATCCCAAGCAGGTGGTAGTACCTACCCAGCCCCCTTCTCTATTGAAATTAGGATGTTTTTTAATTTCAGTAGCCTAACGTATCATCCTTGGTAGGAATCGATGTTCTTTCGCGAGGATTTGTGGTCTATCAAATCTGATGTAATGGTTGGGGCCATCTAGAATATGATCGCAAACCGCACGTTGATGCTTCACGTGAAGTGACGTGACGTTAGTTTAGTTAGTTTTAATCAAGTAATTAATTTTTCAATAAATATGGCACTTACGACTAAAATTTTAAAGAAGTATGATTTTAAGAGAAATATGATAGTTTTGACATTATTCAATATTTAGTTATACTTATTACTTTAAAACTATATTAAATATATGTACTCGTTTATAGGAAATTTCATAGAGAATTCAGAAATGTATACATATAGTATTCGATATACCAAAATCAAGATATTTGCGTTTAAACGGATTGGGCCCAATCAGCCGTCCATTTTATTAAACAGCTCCGCAGTCAACAGAGTATGACGGTTAGAGTCTCCGCAGCTGAAAGGTGATGCGTCCTCATACGGCCAGCAGTGAAGGACCACGTCTCGGTTCCGTAGGTCATCACTGGCAACACGCACTGGTTGTACAACTTAGTTTTCAGGTTTTGACGTATACCTGACGAGAAGATGCGTCGTAATTTCCCGAACGCTGCCCAGCCGATTTCAATCCGTCGGTTGACCTCTCGGTCGAAGTTGAACTTACCTAATCGGACTATTTGTCCCAGGTAAACGTACTCGTCAACAACTTCGAGCTTAGTGCTCCCAACAACTACCGGCATATGTGTGACACGGACATTAAACATGATATTTGTTTTGTCCATGTTCATCTCAAGACCTATCCATTGAGAGACACTATTGAGTGAAACTATTAAATGTGGTATATATCTCCACAAATCCCATTTTTATCATTAATCAGATTATCTGCAATTCTTTCGTGAGGCGGAAAAATTTAGTCCTTTTTTTGGGGTATTTTTTTAGGTTGCCTGTCCCAGAGCTCGATATAAAAGAACATAATAAAATACAAAACAAATTTCTAATTATTTATTCAATCTAAATGCATAACTTAAAAAAGAAATGTAGAAAAGTGTTAATCAAATAATTTAGTTTGTCACTGCCATCTTCATAATGTGTACTACTTAAGTAACAAGAAATTTTTCTTCCATATGTTCTACTAATTATATATATGAGAAAAAAATATGAAAGCATTTACCATCTTTCTCTCAAAATTTGACAAAGCTTACAGCTTATGGTTTAGGCTTATTCCAATAAATAATCTGTGTTTCCTTGGAGATATACAGGGTTATTTTGTGATAACCGGTCAAATTTGCAGAGAAGGTTCAAGATAACTAATATAGGCCGTTGAAGACGAATCAATTTCAAAAAATCTCAAACTTTGTATCCTTTTTATCTCTTAAATTCAAAATGCTCAGTAATGCATTGTAAGTGATTTTACTGCACACGCAAACATTCGTAAGAGTAATAATAAGCTTGTCACCGTCCCGGTGAGTCACTTAGGCATGTCATCTCCGGTTGTTCGGCGCTTTCTAACTCTGAGTACTTGCACAGGCACAACCTAGTAGCCAGAATTCTACACCAGGAGCTCGCTCTGAAATACGGTTTCGTGGATCGGAACTGCCTTATTATAAGTACTTATCGGAAGCTGTGCTCGAAAATGACTGCGCCAGGCTCTACTGGGATCGGGCCATCATCATAGACAGGATTATTCTTACGAATAAACCTGATATTGTGCTGATGGACCGGGCACAGTCAAGGATATTTTTGGTCGACATTACCATTCCATAGGACGAGAACCTAGTGAAAGGCTCACGAGGTGACCGACATGTGGGGTGGTCTGCCGACCGAAATTATTCCCGTAGTCGTCTCTGCGAATGGGCTAAACCCAGTTAACCTCTCGGGTCATCTGAGGCGACTGGGACTCCGTGACGGACCGCTCCGGGCTCAAATGCAGAAGGCGGTGCTCCTCGTTACCGCCCGCCGGTTTCTTTCCCTTTCCCCCTAACCCTCGGCCGTTTGATCTCCCCTGTTGAGGGCTTCCATCTGGTTGGGCTTTTATTTATTTATGTATTATTGTATTTATTTTATTTTATTGATATTTTTATATATTTATCTTTTAAGCTATTGCATAGCTTCTATCGCGGGCCTTGAGCGCGAGGACCGAATCCAGAAATTCCGTAACGAAAAAAAACTCACGCTGCCCACTACGACGGGCACGGAGGTGTGGCGTTAAAAGCCGTGCATCGTCTAACGTCGTTTCAGTTCGGCAGACTTCGGCACTCGGCAGACTTCGGCACGGTGTTTGTGTGCGTGCGACTAGTCGTATGCGTGTACACTAGCTGCTAACTGAATGATAAAAAAATCCTGAATAACCTACATGTATTGTAAGATATTAAAAATATTTTAAACAATATTAACTTCTCATTTATACAATAAGAGAAAAAAATTGTTTTCTTATCGGTCACCACGCTCAAAAAGTGTAACTTGATTTAATATCAAAGACTTAACTGCATAAATAAAATAAATAATTAATTATAATTGCATAAGTTGATAAAAAATGCTATGCAATAGCTTTACCGCGGCAGTCCCCGAGTGCCACACGTCTTTTTTCATTTTTATTTATAATTATATATTTATAGAACCCAACCAGATGAGAAAACTATATAGATAAACACATAAACTTATAAAATTACATTGATAAAACGTAAATCTAACTCAATACTATATTAAGGTATCTTTAGCAACCGTGCTAGGCCACAGACCTGTGTTACAGCTGCTAAGCGCTCCCCATTAAATACATACCAAATAGAAAAACAAAAACATAAAAACAATCTTACCGCAATCAAGAAATGAATAAAAGTGGTAAGAAGTAAAATAATTAGCTATGTGCTATGTTCTAATCCGACAAATGACTCAATACTGTTATAGCCAAAAGTTTATTTGTATGGTACAAGAGTAAGGCAGGGGAGATATTCTATAAATGTGTCACACACTTATACCTATTAATATTCAAATGTTATAGTAAAAGTTTACAAGAACTTATTCTATATTTCACATAAAAATAATTGAAACTTAGAGAGTATAGTGAGTGAGAGACTCAGTTAATATTTTATTTTCTAAAAACAATAAAGTATAATATGCAAAATGTTCATTTAATATTAGAGATTTGTTAATCATAAACCAATATTACAAGTTTAGAAGTAAGTGTAAAATTAAAACGTAGATGCCAGGGTGTAGTATTTGAGTGTGAGTGTGTGTATGTGTTGTTATTTTGCTTAACAGTTTGCATTTTTACCTATCTATATTTAATAATTTTTCAGTTTCCTCATAATATAAAGACATTAAAAACTTAGAGCTTGCTTATATTTTAAATGTGTTAGTCGATCGGTAGGCAAAAACGTTGTTGCCTATAAATCGGATTCAATTTGGGATAGTTGCAAATAAAAGAAGAAGCTTTATTTACTAATATTTTCAAAAAATGCAATAACATTATATCATTATTTATGTATTTAAGCTTAAGTTTCGAATTTGATTACTCTGAAAAATATAATGTAATATGTATATAATGGCAACAATATTATCTTTTTATTAGTCTGGACCCAAAGGGTGTTATAATGATGCCTACAATGTTGGTCTTGCAGGCTTAGTATTAGTCCAGACGGAATGTGACAGCCATGCATCCGACATCGCCGCGGCGACTAGTATTTGTATAATGGCAGCCTAGTAGCAGGTGGTTCTAAGGTACAGAAATACATTTCTCGAACGTGCATAATACTAGAATATTACTGACGGGAGACAAAATTTCTCTAGCAAAATTAGTTCTGTCTATTAAGTCATTAGATGAGTTAAAACAAGAAAATAAAAATCAATACAGATTACAATATTTCAATTACCCATGTAAAAAAGGATAAAATAATATAGATGATTTACAATTATGAATGTATTGATAATAACATGCACAATTACAAACCCTAGCATGTCTACAATACCCAAAATAGCAATATTTTAATCAAAAACAAGTTAAATAATAAATAAGCTCATGTACACAAGAGCGGAGTAAAAACCGAAAATAATAATTTCATTTTGATAATAATTGGTTGTCTATTTATTTCCCTGATTTAACACTTAAAATTTTGTCTCTATATTATATGCTTGTAGTTATGACGTAAACAGAATAAAAAATTACAAACTTATTAAAAAATACTTGATTACTAAACTCATTAAGTCATTAATGCTTTTACTTGTTTGGGAAAAGCCTCAGTCCTGTGCAGCAAACAAACAAGAACTCCAAGCGGGTCTTTAAAAAAAAGTTATTTAGAATATAATGTTTTACAATTAAATATTAAAACATTTAGAAACAACATCAATCACCCCATTCCCAGGGGTTCATCAATCATATATTTTATTGTAATAACCTTTTTTAAACAACTTCGCTATAGGCTGCATATTTAACGACTTGTTGTAACAGCATATACTTTGCCGCATGAGGGAAAACTTATTCTTTGAAGTGGAATAACTGATATAACTAGCTTGTACTTGTTCCAGAATATACATCACTATTTTTTATAAAAACTGTTGTTGTTTTTGTGTAAATACATTAAATTTTCGTAAAATTACTAAAATGCTACAGTTAATATATTTACTTCTAAAAATTTCTTGAAGACACCTTCGGATTTAGGTTGTAAACTGCTCTCATGGCTCTCTTCTGCAAAACAAAGATAATTTCAATGTGAAATGCATTAACCCCATTGCAAGATCCCTTATGTAATCAATATGGTGCATCATAGTGCCACGATCTCTTTATGATGAAATGCAAAATATAGTCGTTGCACATTCGCACCCAAGATAGAGAGAACTTGTAAAGAATCATGTCCATTATTGACCTGAAAATTTTCTAACGTGTCTAGTGATGTAAAATATCTTATAAAATTGCATATTTTTTTCTTATTTCGTATCACATAATTGAATTTTCATATTAAGCCAGGAAAAAAAGTAATGTTACTTTGTTTATCATTCTCAATAGACTTTTGGAGACGGAACGTGTTTTATAATGGCTCAAACGCCCAGAAGCTATGTTAAAATATGTTAAAACCGTGTTCTTCACGTTCCATTTCAGACTACGAAAAACTTGTTCATTCGTCATTTGTTTTATTAATGTTCAAAATAACCAATATATTTTTTATAACTTATTAATTTATGACTAGATACGATTTTTAATGGTTTTATACTATGGCGTGGAAAGAAAAATAAGTGTACAGACTTTATCTGACAGCTGTTATAACCTCAAAATTTTATTAATATTGCGGTCACATTAACTTGACGCATCGCTGGAATGCGAGGCCACGCCCGCTAGCCCCCGCACTCCCTTAGCTCGCCCGGCAATCGTCAGTATGGTTAGCATCTCTGTTACACTGTTCTAAATAACGTCATTAAAGCCATGCGTCAAGTTAACACATTCATCACCCCTACGATTTTCACGATGTCTTCTCGGATTCCGCCTACATTTTACGGTTGACTCGCCAGGCGAGTCGCCGGCACTGCAATATAAATTGATCGACTCGCCACGCGAGTTCACTGGCACTACGTGAGGGTAAATTCTATGTTTTGTAATTTTTGTGGCCGTCACAATGTATTTAACGTGTTTACGCAACTAAAAGGTGTTTCCGGACTATTCGGCTTCTAAAAATGGCAAAAAACTCTTTGGATAAAATAAAAAGTAAGTTTGTTTCGTAATTTGAGCAGTGGTTGTCAACCTTTCAAATTATGGTTATTGTTAAGGTTATATTTTGAATTTCTAATACTTGTGAATAGACAATTTTACCCTGAAATCATTTAATACGGGCTTTCAGTTTTAAGAATATGGTATCAGATTAAAATGTATTATTTTGGGTCGGCTTTCGTAATCTGTTGCACGATTTAAGTGATTATTTTAGCTTTAGTTGACAGGCAATGATGCTACTGATTACCATTTAACTGCTTTTTATGCCGGAAATCTTTATTTTTCGAGATATCGATAGTTAAATTTTTGAGGTTATATCGAGTTGGCTAGTCATCCGGTACTTGATTTTGATTAATCAATTTACATATAACGAAACGCAAATATTATGTCAGTTTGTTTTTTTTAACACAGATACACTCATAAAAAAGTTAATCACTCAGACTCAAACAATCCATTTGTGGCTGGAGATGGGACTTATATACAACAAATTGAGTTGCAATGGAGAGCAGTCAAGGTCATCAAAACACGGGAGTCCAGTAAACGTAAGCCAGAAGGCCTACTCTCTTTCTCCGAAACGAAACTTCGTTATCGAATGAAATTTAAACGAAGTTTCGTGTCTGACCCTACTCTATATCATTTTCGGACGCTCACGCAAAGTTCGAGTCCATAGACAATTTTCGTGAACGAATGGAACGAAGAATGTTATGTATTTTACGAATTTATTAAAATAATCATGGTTTTTTATGCATATTATTCCAGAAAATCTTACATAAGCAATAAATATACAAGTTTTCGAAGAAAATCACAGTGACACTAAAATAACCCTTTCAATGACCGTTAACCGACTAAGTTAAGGTGTACAATAATAACAAACGGTGTTTATAGTATCGTTTAACAACCAAACTTAACCGTATTATCACAATGCTGTCAGTCATCACTTGTGGATTTTTTGTTTGCATTCTTTGAAAGTTTGAATAGTTTTAAGTTTGTTTCTCAAGCTCAAGTGTAAGACGTAGGTAGAGATTATTTCCTGTGTGCTCAAGTGAAGAGTTATTAATATGTTTTGTTTTTTTCTTTGCCTACTTTGCAAACGCGATACACATTCCCTGACAAAGTTTCAATTTCAAGTCGCAGTCTTCATATGGGCGTCCTTTGGTCCACAAAGACTTCTATTTGGTTTAATTTGGTTTTATATTCAGAAAGAGTGTAAGTAATGTTAATTGTTTTGCACTTATAATACTTCCATAACATATTTTTTTGCAATAATAGGTACCTATAATTTATTTTCATCTCATCTTTCAGTGTAAAATAATGGCTCCACATACGGGTTCGGCTACTCCTGAACAAATTGATGCACTCCTCAATTTCCTGGACGAGCATAGGGATCTTGCTCGCGGGAGATTGAGGAGTCTAGAAGGAAAAGTCCAGGCGAAGAGGCTGTGGGATGAATTGTGCAATATGCTCAATTCCATGGGCGGTTGCACAAAGACAGTTCAGCAGTGGCAAAAGGTAATTCGTAGAAATATAATTAAATGCTTAAGCTATTTATCAGTGAAAAGTGAGTGACAAAGATTTAATATTTACTTTTATTTTGGATAGGTATGGTTTGATAGAAAACATCTGGCCAAAAAAGCCGCTGCTGATTCCCGGAGGTCGGCTTCAATGACTGGAGGTGGTCCATCGGTGGCACCCCAACTCTCCCATTCGGAATTAAAAGTCTTATCCATAATGGGAGATGGGTTCGGTGACTGCCAAATTGGAGCCAGAGTGCCAGCTTTCACTGACGTAAGTACCTCATCATTCTTTGGTTTCCCTATTTCTAAACTTTGATATGTTCAAATATTTATCTTAATGATATATGATTTTTATTTACAAAATTGTTTTTCTATGTGAGTATGCTACTTTTTTTAACCCATCAGGTAAAAATACAATACAATTTGTATTGTGGTAGACATTAAAAATTAATACTTCACTTAAACATTAAGCATTCAATCTTTTATATTCATTTCAGACGAATGAATCCAGACCATCAACCTACAGTCAAGGAAGCCAACTGCAGCAGCAGGTCTACTCTAATTCAACGAAAAACGAAATTTCGATCGAAATTGATACGCAAGGTATGTATGGATGTATTTGATACATGAAGGTCTTACCA
Organism: Parnassius smintheus behrii; assembly: GCA_036936625.1. NCBI lineage: Eukaryota > Metazoa > Arthropoda > Insecta > Lepidoptera > Papilionidae > Parnassius > Parnassius smintheus. The sequence continues at coordinate 4,290,445 of JAUPFT010000025.1, forward strand.
CTAAACTACAGTCGAGATTAAAGTTACAAGAAAAATATTGTTTGTCACAAAAAATATACTTATTGATTAAGTATTTACCGCAATGTAACATATTGTAATGTTGTTTTGCAGCCTCACAATCTGCACGTCCCAGAAGAATACGATCTGCTGCTGGCTCCGATGTCAGAAGCAGATTGTACCAGTATGAAGATGGACGTGCAGAGAGAGAGACAGTGAGGAACACCGAGCTCGCAGGCATCAGGGCTGCCTTGGAAGAGTTGCGTGACATAGGGCGAAATTATTTAGAGTTTTTAAGGCAAAATAGGCGTTAGGTTTTACATAAATTTATTTTACAATACTATTGTTTCTTTTTACTATTTTTGAGACTATTTGTACTTTCAGATTAAGAAAGCTAAAATAAGAACTTTATTATTACTGATAGTTGATTATCATGGCCATAATTCGATATAATATAAAGATACTGTTAAGTATTTAAAATCATAGAAGTTATTATTTTCTCTGTATGTGACAAAATATCTGCAATGTCATAGGTAAGGATTAAGTAAATATTTGTTGCCATTTTATGAACATCTAGGTAGGTAGGATAACGATAAGTAGGTGAAAAAATAAAACAGAAATAATTAATTGTCTAAAAATATTTTAATTAGGCTGTTACAAGAATGTTGTACAATATGCAATATTAACTAAATTCATTAGACATAAATGTTAACATTAAAAAAACGCATTGCTTACAATTATAACAAGATAAGAAGAAGTGTATGTTTTAGGTAAGAAGTAAGTGCCAGACATTTCAGTAATATTAATTCCTAATCCTATAATATTATAAATGAGAAAGTATGGATCTTGATTGTTACTTAATCACAAATAAACGGCTTACTAAAACACAGCACAGCAGTTTTTGGAGGTAATTGTACCTTCCCTCTGGAGAGTTCTCAACAGCATTCTCTACAGGTGTCATCATATGCTCCCTTAGAGCATAACCAGAATCACCTAAAAAAATAAAAATATAATATTAGTGTAAATTGCATCATCACATTACTTATACATAATGAATATCAAAACTATAAATCAAGATATGCCTAATAGATAAACTGTTTCATCCTGGAGACCCTCCAAGTGGTTTCTTATCTCACATTACCTCCAAATATAAGCGTCGTGAGTTGCTCCACCATATGAAGCATTAACATTTGTAATTAATAAATCACAGTCACATATCTGAAAAAGAATTTCCATCAATGTAACATAGGATAAAATGTAAGTAATAAAATAGTGAATGTCATAATAAAAACATTAAAATATTGTTCATAAACTTACACCTTGAGTATTAATTGAATGAAAATGTTTTCGATTAAAATATTGTTCCTCGTGCTCCGAAGGCCTCACTATGGCTACATGTGAACAATCGATGCACCCCACCACAGCGGGTAGCCCATATTTATCATAAAATCTACAATAAGGATACAATATTATTATACAATAGTAAATTGTGCAATAAAATTATATTTGTTTTTGCATGTCTTATTTGCCTAGTCTTGGCACACTTTTTATGTAAATTGTTCATTTAAAATAACAAAATAATATTTTAATTACTAGGTATTTCACATGTTAATAAATTTAACGGTCAATAATAATAATAATAATAAAGCTTTTTATTTGTCTCAGTTTACACATGTTATTAAAAAAATACAAATAGAAATCATCACAAACTTAACTTAGAAACATACTTAAGTAACATAACAGTAATGAGACAAACTGGCCTGTGACTCAGCTATGTGGTGATGTTAGGTCACCGCTGGTATTCCGCCACAGCCGACTATTTTTAAAAACACAATACTAGATAGGAAGGTAAGTACTTACTTCCGCTTAATAAGATTCCTTTCATTCCTATTTTGTGGGAATCTTATGTGCTTCCTTAGTATGTGGGGTGCATTAAGTGCAGTTGTTACCTCTTGTAAACAACGGGACACTGTCTGTTGCGCCATGGGCCCATCCATATTTTGTCCCACTGGCCCCTGGTAACTTCCTCGGGCATAACAGTTCAAAGTATCTGAAATACATTAACACAGATTGAGGCTTATGAACAGTAAAATGAAAAATTAAAGAGAAGGGAGTGTTTAAACAATTTAAACTTACTTTAAGTGTGGGCTCGATTCCATGTCGTCTTCCCTTTGGAGGCAATAAAGGCACTATGTCCTGGCACAACTCCTCGAATAATTCCCGACTGAGTCTGTAATTTCCGACAAACTCTAGATCGGGAATATTTGAAATATTTAATTGATTACGCAGGCGGCGCCGGTTCCTTCTACGCTCCAATCGTTCTTCACGTAAAGCAGCCGCGATTAAAAGCTGTCTCGTAGCCATTTTAGTTAAATTTTTAACAAAATCGACCAAAACGAAAATAAAAAGTTAACACTTTTGGTTTCGTCAATTTGAGGTTAAAATTACGAATAAGTATCTGTCAAACTTCAATTTTCGTTCGTAACTTTAGTGCAATAGAGTAGGCTTAGAGAATTTAAACGTCAAACTAATTTCGTTTCAACGAAGTTTCGAATCGAATGGAACCATGGTAGGAATTGAGCGAAATTTCGATCGAAATTTCGTTTTTCGTTGAATTAGAGTAGACCTGCAGGTCACAAATGTAGAGAACAGATAAACGCATGCGATGACGAAAGGGTCGATATTGAAAACAAAGTTTACAGAAGTTTACTAGAGTAGGCAACGACGTCACAAATAGGAATACAAGACGAAATATTTAGTTGCAAGTGCATTCTTGGAGTGCGATTTAACATTAGCCAATGAGAGCTTTGTAAAAAACAATGTTATCTGCAGGCCTACTCTCTTTCTCCGAAACGAAACTTCGTTATCGAACGAAATTTAAACGAAGTTTCGTGTCTGACCCTACTCTATATCATTTTCGGACGCGCACGCAAAGTTCGAGTCCATAGACAATTTTCGTGAACGAATGGAACGAACAATGTTATGTATTTTACGAATTTATTAAAATAATCGTGGTCTTTTATGCATATTATACCAGAAAATCTTACTTAAGCAATAAATATACAAGTTTTCGAAGAAAATCACAGTGACACTAAAATAACCCTTTCAATGACCGTTAACCGACTAAGTTAAGGTGTACAATAATAACAAACGGTGTTTATAGTATCGTATAACAACCAAACTTATCCGTATTATCACAATGCTGTCAGTCATCACTTGTGGATTTTTTGTTTGCATTCTTTGAAAGTTTGAATAGTTTTAATATAAGTTTGTTTCTCAAGCTCAAGTGTAAGACGTAGGTAGAGATTATTTCCTGTGTGCTCAAGTGAAGAGTTATTAATATGTTTTGTTTTTTTCTTTGCCTACTTTGCAAACGCGATACACATTCCCTGACAAAGTTTCAATTTCAAGTCGCAGTCTTCATATGGGCGTCCTTTGGTCCACAAAGACTTCTATTTTGTTTAATTTGGTTTTATATTCAGAAAGAGTGTAAGTAATGTTAATTGTTTTGCACTTATAATACTTCCATAACATATTTTTTTGTAATAAAAGGTACCTATAATTTCTTAAAAATAATGGCTCCACATACGGGTTCGGCTACTCCTGAACAAATTGATGCACTCCTCAATTTCCTGGACGAGCATAGGGATCTTGCTTGCGGGACATTGAGGAGTCTAGAAGGAAAAGTCCAGGCGAAGAGGCTGTGGGATGAATTGTGCAATACGCTCAATTCCATGAGCGGTTGCACAAAGACAGTTCAGCAGTGGCAAAAGGTAATTCGTAGTAATATAATTAAATGCTTAAGCTATTTATCAGTGAAAAGTGAGTGACAAAGATTTAATATTTACTTTTATTTTGGATAGGTATGGTTTGATAGAAAACATCTGGCCAAAAAGCCTCTGCTGATTCCCAGAGGTGGGCTTCAATGACTGGAGGTGGTCCATCGGTGGCACCCCAACTCTCCCATTCGGAATTAAAAGTCTTATCCATAATGGGAGATGGGTTCGGTGACCGCCAAATTGGAGCCAGAGTGCCAGCTTTCACTGAAGTAAGTACCTCATCATTCTTTGGTTTCCCTATTTCTAAACTTTGATATGTTCAAATATTTATCTTAATGATATATGATTTTTATTTACAAAATTATTTTTCTATTTGAGTATGCTACTTTTTTTAACCCATAAGGTAAAAATACAATACAATTTGTATTGTGGTAGACATTAAAAATTAATACTTCACTTAAACATTAAGCATTCAATCTTTTATATTCATTTCAGACGAATGAATCCAGACCATCAACCTACAGTCAAGGAAGCCAACTGCAGCAGCAGAGCCTGGACTTGCATGTAGAAGTTGAGGAGTACGCCGACCCAAGCAAAGAAAGCCAGCAGGTCTACTCTAATTCAACGAAAAACGAAATTTCGATCGAAATTGATACACAAGGTATGTATGGATGTATTTGATACATGAAGGTCTTACCACTAAACTACAATCGAGATTAAAATTACAAGAAAAATATTGTTTGTCACAAAAAATATACTTATTGATTAAGTATTTACTGCAATGTAACATATTGGAATGTTGTTTTGCAGCCTCACAATCTGCACTTCCCAGAAGAATACGATCTGCTGCTGGCTCCGATGTCAGAAGCAGATTGTACCAGTATGAAGATGGACGTGCAGAGAGAGAGACAGTGAGGAACACCGAGCTCGCAGGCATCAGGGCTGCCTTGGAAGAGTTGCATGACATAGGGCGAGATTATTTAGAGTTTTTAAGGCAAAATAGGCGTTAGGTTTTAAATAAATTTATTTTAGAATACTATTGTTTCTTTTTACTATTTTTGAGACTATTTGTACTTTCAGATTAAGAAAGCTAAAATAAGAACTTTATTATTACTGATAGTTGATTATCATGGCCATAATTCGATATAATATAAAGATACTGTTAAGTATTTAAAATCATAGAAGTTATTATTTTCTCTGTATGTGACAAAATATCTGCAATGTCATAGGTAAAGATTAAGTAAATATTTGTTGCCATTTTATGAACATCTAGGTAGGTAGGATAATGATAAGTAGGTGAAAAAATAAAACAGAACTAATTTTATGCCTAAAAATATTTTAATCTAGGCTGTTACAAGCACTTGTGAATGTCAAAGAAGCTACACCATCGGTTCTCAAACCCTAAGCGGGAGACCTTGTAACGAGAAGAACCAGCAAGAAACTCGTTAAGGGCTGATTTTTTTCTTCTTGTATATTTCATACAGTCATCAAATTTGTAAAATGACCTTTAAGGTAATGTAATTTTCCATCACAAAAATTAACAAAAGTTTACATACAATGGGTAGGTATTGAAATTAATTATCTACACATCAGATAGGTAAGAGCAAATAACTTTCAACTAGTTGAGAAATCACTGTCTACTAGGTACCTACTCGAAAATTCATACCCAAATAGATAATGTTGTACAATATGCAGTATTAACTAAATTCATTAGACATAAAAGTTAACATTAAAAAAAACGCATTGCTTACAATTATAACAAAATAAGAAGAAGTGTATGTTTTAGGTAAGAAGTGAGTGCCATACATTTCAGTAATATTAATTCCTAATCCTATAATATTATAAATGAGAAAGTATGGATTTTGATTGTTACTTAATCACAAATAAACGGCTTAAATGTGGCGGATATGATGATGATGATGATTATCTCCTAAAACAAAAAAAAGTTTGTAATTGAGTTTATTTTAATCTACTTGCACAATTGTTTGGTTTGAGTTTATCTTACCGGTTCCTTTCTAACATTTGTATTAATGAATTCCTTGCCCTTCGACCTGCCTGTAGAGCTTGAGTAGAAGATGCGGCTGTTTCAAAGGGAACCTGCCTGGTTCTCTCCGATTGGTGTTCCTCTTCAGTCAACTCGGGACCTTCAATACCAGCCCTTATACACATGTTGTGTAAAACACAGCAGGCTAATATAATTTTACCTGCTGTTTCTGGGCAGTAATGGAGTTCCCTAGCTGCCAAAAGACATCTCCATCGACCCTTCAATACACCAAATGTGCGTTCTATGGTGCAGCGTGCACGTTTTTGGAGGTAATTGTACCTTCCCTCTGGAGAGTTCTCAACAGCATTATGTACAGGTGTCATCATATACTCCCCTAGAGCATAACCAGAATCACCTAAAAATTTTAAAATGTAATATTAGTGTAAATTGCATCATCACATTACTTATACATAATGAATATCAAAACTATAAATCAAAACATGCCTAATAGATAAACTGTTTCATCCTGGAGACCCTCCAGGTGGTTTCTTATCTCACATTCCCTCCAAATATAAGCGTCGTGAGTTGCTCCACCATATGAAGCATCAACATTTGTAATTAATAAATCACTGTCACATATCTGAAAAAGAATTTCCATCAATGTAAAATAGGATAAAATGTAAGTAATAAAATAGTGAATGTCATAATAAAAACATTAAAATATTGTTCATAAACTTACAAGTTGAGTATTAATCGAATGAAAATGTTTTCGATTAAAATATTGTTCCTCATGCTCCGAAGGCCTCACTATGGCTACATGTGAACAATCAATGCACCCCACCACAGCGGGTAGCCCATATTTATCATAAAATCTACAATAAGGATACAATATTATTATACAATAGTAAATTGTGCAATAAAATTATATTTGTTTTTGCATGACCTATTTGCCTAGTCTTGGCACACTTTTTATGTAAATTGTTCATTTAAAATAACAAAATAATATTTTAATTACTAGGTATTTCACATGTTAATAAGTTTAACGGTCAATACTAGATAGGAAGGTAAGTACTTACTTCCGCTTAATAAGATTCCTTTCATTCCTATTTTGTGGGAATCTTATGTGCTTCCTTAGTATGTGGGGTGCATTAAGTGCAGTTGTTACCTCTTGTAAACAACGGGACACTGTCTGTTGTGCCATGGGCCCATCCATATTTTGTCCCACTGACCCCTGGTAACTTCCTCGGGCATAAAAATTCAAAGCAGTAAGTATCTGAAATACATTAACACAGATTGAGGCTTATGAACAGTAAAATAAAAAATTAAAGAGAAGGGAGTGTTTAAACAATTTAAACTTACTTTAAGTGTGGGCTCGATTCCATGTCGTCTTCCCTTTGGAGGCAATAAAGGCACTATGTCCTGGCACAACTCCTCGAATAATTCCCGACTGAGTCTGTAATTTCCGACAAACTCTAGATCGGGAATATTTGAAATATTTAATTGATTACGCAGGCGGCGCCGGTTCCTTCTACGCTCCAATCGTTCTTCACGTAAAGCAGCCGCGATTAAAAGCTGTCTCGTAGCCATTTTAGTTAAATTTTTAACAAAATCGACCAAAACGAAAATAAAAAGTTAACACTTTTGGTTTCGTCAATTTGAGGTTAAAATTACGAACAAGTATCTGTCAAACTTCAATTTTCGTTCGTAACTTTAGTGCAATAGAGTAAGCTTAGAGAATTTAAACGTCAAACTAATTTCGTTTCAACGAAGTTTCGAATCGAATGGAACCATGGTAGGAATTGAGCGAAATTTCGATCGAAATTTCGTTTTTCGTTGAATTAGAGTAGACCTACTGGCCCACCACGTAAATCTTTAGTTTAGCATATATTTAGTCTAAACTATAATTTTAAGCAGAAAATACGGATGCATTTTGGAAATATTAGTGAAAAACACTGAACTCGCCAGACGAGTCGTCGGCACTGGTATAAGATTTATGTGAACTCTCCGGGCGAGTCGGTGGCACTGAATGTGTGACAGCGTTGTACTTAATAGTATTTTCCCTGGCCTCTAAACTAAAAGATGATAAGTTATTATGTTATTACAAACAATAATTGTTTTTATACAACAGTAGTTGTAGGTAGACGCGACCTGTTTAAGAAATCAAGTGACAGGTCAATCAATGTATGGAAAGTGTGCATGATTCTTTACTCCGTCCATGTCACAGATTGTTGCAGATATATTCATCCCAGCCTGAGAGCCTGGAAGTTATGCCAGATTCAAGACCTGAAATCAAAAATTAAATATGTTTTACAGCCGTTTAGCTTTTATAATCAACTTTAATTTCAACTGTTGAAATAAAATGAAACATCATACAAAGTACTAATAATTACCTCTTTTATTAGTACAGTAAGTTGATTTGCAGTTAAAAATGCACTGGAGAAATAGTGGGCAATGGGCTGTTTCCGTCTTCCTAATAGTAACAATAAAAAATACTAATGCATATGATGCAATGACTGCAGATCTGGTTAAAATTTCCAACCATCGATTTAAATGCCCATATTTTTTTTTGTAGATAGTACTTACTCACTAAAAGAAAGCGTTTTGCAAAGTTTTAGGTTGCGGAAACTTACGGTTCATGAGATATATTTTTTTTTAACTTTTCATACAAATTGGCAAATAACACGCAATTACAAAATAAATTTGACAAATAATGGCCAACATTTTTTCTAAAGTATTAAATGAAATTATAATATTTACAATTAATACTAATTACACACAATATGTAAAAAAAAATAAACTATAATATAGAAAAACTAACACTAAAAGTTATTCAATTAGACAAATTATTGATGTCAAACGTCAATCACTTCACGTTTCAATTAGTGTAGGGTTCCGAAAATTTTGAATGTATCGATACCTACTCGATATCAAGTATCGGATCAAAAGTATCAATACTACTTGGTATCGAGTACATTTCGTTAATTTTGGAGACTAACTTTCCAATATGGACCATCGATATATGAGGTTTTAGGGGCGGGAGGGGGGAGGGGAATGGATACTTCCTGTGCCATCCCCACCCTGCGGAACCTCATGGTTTTGGTGATATTCATGGTTAAAATTTATTATATTATGTATTATAATTCTCGTTTCCATATGTCTGGTGAAATGGAGGGGGGATATGGGGGAAGAGGGGAAAATTAACTAGATTAAATAAAGAAAAGGGTGGGGTTATGGGTGTGTGGTTAGTAGCGAGGAAGTGGTGTGGTGGGTTAGTAGCGAGGAAGTAAGGGGGGTGGGATTAGAAGTGGGGAAGTCGTGTTCCGGCGCTCTGTGGTAGCTCCGGCGCTGCGGGATGAGCAGTCACTCCGCCCTAGCGTAGGGAAGCACAGGCACCTGAGCTTCCCTACGGCGGGCGGGTACTGCTCTCCCTCCGCGCCTCCGGACTCTTATATACACTCTAGGGGTTGGGCAGACAAGACCACGTGAATAGTGGGGTGCTCTGATTCGGTTTTGGGTACTTTTTGGATATTAAATAAGTAAACACTTTATTGTCGTAAGAATTAGATAATACAGAAAGTTGCAAACAATAAAATACAAGTACAAAAGCTGTACTAATTAAGAAATACAAACAAGTTGCAAACAACTATATACAAGTACTAAGGTGGAACTTAAATAGAGTAAACTTTATTCTACTTTATATACATATATAATTGCACTTATCAGCTCTTCCTATGCATCTAATTGGTTTGTCAAAATTTTTCGTCTCCAAAATTAACGAAATCTATTCGATACCAAGTAGTATTGATACTTTTGATACGATACTTGGTATCGAGTTGGTATTGATACTTTCAAAATATTCGGAACCCTACACTAATTGACGTTTGACAATCATTTGTCAAATTTATTTTGTAATTGCGTGTTATTTGCCAGTTTGTATGAAAAGTTTAAAAAAATATATCTCATGAACCGTAAGTTTCCGCAACCTAAAACTTTGCAAAACGCTTTCCTTTAGTGAGTACTATCTACAAAAAATATGGGCTTTGAAATCGATGGTCCATATTGGAAATTTTAACCACTTTGTTTTTTTATTGCAAATTGAAGTTGCGGTAAAATGTTATCACTGGAGAAATACATTGTAACTTGCCTGATATTAAATGCGATAGATCGGGGCTAGGCTAAGGTGCAGCGTTAAATAAAGTCAAATACAACCAGAATCTGAAAAACAGTAATTTGGAATCCCGGGCCGCACATAATTAGTACAATCATTGAAGTAATATCTACTACGTACTAAAAGTGACGACGAGACGTAGTATTTGCAACACGCGTTGGGGCCTGCGGGCTCAAAATTACCGAGTATGTTGATGCATAGATTTGTTCGCGGTGTCTGTTCTAGTACATGTTACTTCAACAAGTATTATTGTGAATTTGTCTTTTTTATCCTTAGTGTTACCAATGCTCACAGGAAGACCAGGCCGCAGATTTAATTTATTTGTGGATTTCCAAAAATTTTTGAAGTCCTTATTACAATGCTGAGTAGCTATTATGTCATTTTTAATTTGTTCTTCCCGATTCTGGCACCATTTTAACTTACATTTAAATCGACGTCTACTCTCACACATTCGATCATACACAATGCCCCTTTTAGGTCTGCCACATTGTAACCAATTATCAACTTGTATCATGGACTCCCTATGAGCATCTTTCACATATCTATTCCATCCTACTACAGTTTTCTTTTTGCCAGTAATGGCACTACCTTCATATGTCATAATTGCGGCCTCGCTTAAGGTATTTACTATAGCCTCATACGTCCTATCTAAAGTCTCTTTGTGATCTGTACACGTACACATACGATCACAACAATGGCAAAACTCTACCGGTAAATGCATATCTCTAAATTTCGAATTACAATATTCTTTATATTTGAGTGTTTGATGTGGTTTTCTGTTACCCCATATTATTTTACTATTCTTAACAATATTTTGAGACATTTTAGACCTCACAATGGAGAAGATAACCATTTTTGTTTTATATGCCAAAAAATTCTACAAAAAATTACGAGAATAACTGTGTTTTTAATTTTTTTCTATTTTTAAAACTGACCGAGATATAAAGGCGCAAAGTTAACATGTTCGGTCTAAGCCGCGGGCCGAGCGCGACATCGTTGATGACGTCACGATTTCCATCTTCGTGCGAGCGACCCGACGCGCACTTAGAAAATCAAAACATTTACTCGAATGTGCCCGTCGCGCGCGGATCTATCTATCTATTTTAACAAGAAACATTGAAGTAGAACACGACACCAATAATTAAATATTGTGCTGTGCCTCAATGTAAAAATACGGCCACAAAAACACCCGAAAAGTTGTTTTTAATGTGCCTAGAAACCCTACCCTCAGAAAAAAATGAACAAATGCTATGAGAAGAGCACATCCTGTAGGACCAAACACGGTAGCATATTTTGTGAGGATCATTTTGATGTAAGTATTCAAATAATAGTAACCTTCACATGATAGCTTTTGGTTATTGCTAGTATATGCTTTCTATTAGGCATGTAGGTACCTACTCTAGTCGCAGTGTTTAAGTAACTAACGATTCATTGAACCTTTCCACGCTTAATGATCGTTATCAAGAAGAAACAATACCTAATACCTACATATTTAACTAAAACTACTTCAGTGGAAATAAACATCCAAAGTTGGGTAAAGTACCTACGTAATAAGTCAATGACCTGCCGTGAGTTCGTAAGTTTAGATACCTACCTATGTTTGCAGAAAATTTTAAAATGTTTATAATGCATATAAAGGTTAAAATATGGAATATGTTAACAAACGTTTTTATATTTTTACGATATTTCGAGCAAAAACTAAACACATCGCAGAGTTGTTCAACCTTTATAGTTTGCGGGCCGCAAATAATGGAAGAAGTTTGATTAGGAAGTGGAGCACTTAAATTTTTTTCGTGTTGTCCTATTTCTATATATTACATAGTTGGTACATATTTTAAATGTTGATGGAATACAAATTACGAGGTTCCTTATTTTTTTTTATAGACTTTAAATAAGTTTGTATTTTGTTCTAGGTCGAAAACGATATGGAAAACTACGAGAAGCAAACTAGTTGGTGTTCCCCTCAAACTTAAAAAAGATGTTTTGCCTCACAAGTCTGCTAGTCAAAATCGGTGTACAGAAAAACCACAAAGATCTTTACTATCAAAACTTAATGCCAAAGCTAGGTCAGAAACAGTTGCATAAGCGATTGCCACTACTTCACAAGAAATTGAACACACACACACACACACACACACACACACACACACGCACACGCACACGCGCACACACACACACACACACACACACACGCACACGCGCACGCGCACGCGCACGCGCACACACACACACACACACACACACACGCACGCGCACGCACACACACACACACACACACACACACACACACACACACACACACACATATATATATATATATAGGCATCTTCAATGAATCTTGGGTTATCTGGTGACACTTGTCGCGCTAAATATCTTATTTGAGTTTTATCTCGAGGGTTTTTAAAATATATTATATAACTTGAGTTTAAGGATATGTCTCTTTGCCCTTTACCCTGATGAAATAAATTTTGTGTTAAATAAAATACACTAAGATTCTTGTGATGACTACCTTTTGTAAATATATCCACAATTCTTCCATCGGACTCTCTCATTAGATCATCAATAATAACAAGATGTGGGTTTTCACCATCAAACATATTAAGATTTGGAATTCCTTGATGATAGTTAACATTTGGTAAATTATATAAAGGTTGCATTTCATCAAAGCACCATATGATCTGATTAAAATCACAATTACATATTTCTGTAACTGATTTCATGAAATTTGTTACAAAATTTGACTTCCCACATCCACTAGGTCCTGCCACAATAGCAGCAAACGGATGGATAAAGTGAAACATTACACACGTCTAAAGTTCTAAGGGGTGAAATAAAAAATGATAGTGTTGGTGTAAACAATTAATATATATTGCAAAAATTATATAAAACAAATGATCTGTATACTATTTCTAACACAATTAGTACATCATAATTTTACAATCAACTCAACCTCAAATAAATACACACACACGCAAATATAAACAACAATTAACTTTTATTCCTATACTATTAAACGAGCAATTCTTGTATATAAATATATATATAATCGGGATCTCGGAAACGGTTCCAACGATTTTCATAAAATTTAGTGTCTAGGGAGTTTCGGGGATAATAAATCGATCTAGCTAGGATTTATTTTTAGAAAATGTCTTTTTGTCCGTGTTTTTAGGCAATGAAAAACTTCTACAATATCGTTAAAATAAGAAGGTAAATTTTGACAGATCGTTAGTGATTGTAAATAGCTTAATTGGTATAATGGTCGGTCACAGAATCTTAAAACCCCGGTTCGAGCCCAGACCGACCGACCGAATTTTTTTTTTCATGTTTTTTTTTTTATAGGATAGGGTGACAAACGAGCACACAGTCCACCTGATGGTAAGTGGTTGCTGTGGCCCATAGACATCTACATCCATCCTCGATTACGAATCAAAATGCAGATGCGTTGTCACCCGTGAGGACTAAGATGGAATGCCTCGTTTCCAGTAAAAAGGGTCTCCGGTTCTCTACACTCACCATACGAAATACAGCAACATTAAGCTACTATTTCACGCTGGTATTCTGTGAGAGGGTGGTCCTTCCCCGGTCGAGCCGACCCATTCGTGCTACAACTATACTACTAATATAACTGCAGCATGGCTCTACCACGTATAAAATGTTCTTTTCTTTTTTGAGAAAATCTATTTTTTCGAGCCCTTTTTTTAGTATTTTTTAAAAACACGAAAATTTAAATTAAAATAATTGCACTCATGATTTTTTATTCAAATAACCAGTTCCGTTTTTTCTGTTATGTCGCTAAGATCAAAAAATATTATTTATATTTCATCAGTATGTAATTTGTATCTAAATATAATTTCCAAAACACATGAATTAAAAAAATCGAGCGAAAAATACCGAGCAAAGCTCGGTCAACCAGGTACTTTCCAATAAAACAATGATTGTGTAATGTAATAAACTCTACGTCATATTATAGTATTATCATAATTTTACAATCAATAGAAATTTTATTTACACGCAGACGTAAAAGTAAAAACTATCAACACTTAGCGCAGTTTATAATGACCCCAAGCTAGGTAATGTTTCAATATTATTATCTAAAATATGCCTCTTTGTGTCATTATATGATAAACCAATCTTATTTAATTTTTGTGAAAAATTATGTGTTTAATTGATTTAAATCTAAGCATACTATAATATTGCACTTTTTTATTAAATAGAGAAGACTTATAACTATTTATTTCCCCTTTTGCCTTGGCTATAGTCTTGTTCTCTAAGTTAAAAGCGTACATTTTGGATCGTAAACCCACAAATTCTTTCATTAACTTCGTTTTTCGCAACTGAACCGCAACTAGGTTTTCCGAAAATACTGAAAGACTATGAAATTGTGGTTTAGCGATTAGATCTTGAGCACCTAAAGCTTTACCCTGGTTCTCCCAGTGTGTAACTAATTTTATGTTAACCCTTTTTTCAATATTCTCCATAGTCTTACCTAAGACTGAATTATTCATTAATTTATAAAAATCTTTTTCAAAATCTGATTTTGCTTACGTACGTTCTTAATTTTGTGTTTAGATCTATGTACATCTTAAACCAGAGAGACTGTTTAAATTTTAAAACTCTATGAATTTTAGTTAATTTAACCCACATTTCTATGCACTGATTTAAATTTCTGTAATGAATTACATATTTATCTTTATTATTTAAATTTGGGACTAGTTTATTCTCATTAATATTGCCTGCACAAATGTTTTCTGGACGTAAAGGAAAGTCTGAATGTAAATAATGAAGTTCATCTGGATATTCCAAATCAACTTCTAAAATAAAACCGAAGTCCGATGTCTCAGACACATTAAATTCTGTATTCGGATTTACCCATTCGAATCCACCAGTAGGAAGACATTGAGACACAGCCCAACCGATACACCACCCCTGATACCTGATCTAATAAATGCAATTTTCTCATAATCTGTTAAAAGTTCTAATTCGATTTTTGTATATTTTAACATTGCATCCCAACCTAAACCGGGTGCTGTGTAATAATGGGCAGGGTCTAAATCATAAGTAACATAATTTTCTAAAGTTTTCAAATACATCGGATAAAAGAAGTTTTACTTTTATACGTCTGTTTTTAAATACAGGTTTGAATACGCTCTAGCATATTACAACACTCAAAGGTGTTCCCAAACATCTTTAGCATGATTGTAATCATCGTTTGAAATATGGGAATCCGTGAGCGAGCTATAAATTTTTTTTTGTTCAGGAAGCGATGTTAGGCTTAAACTATCATAATTAGTCATAAGTTCATATGGATAAACGCCTTTCCGTTTTAAACGAAAGAAATCTTCATCGTTAGGGTAATTTCTACGTAATTCTTGAAATTGATCATTACTGAGATTTTTGGCCAATTCTTCTAATTTACATGATAAAAACTTAAACGAATCTACGAATCTCAATACAATTTCGTGGTTATTCATTTTTAATTTTTTGGAAAAGGATATATATTTTTCTTTATTTTGAGGGATAACTTCGACTTCACCATCACAAAAGTTTAACGCGTGAACAATAAAATGAGCATCATAATGACTAAGGTTGTGTAAAAATATTGGTATATAACGAGGTGTTCTGAACTTCGAGCTACATGATTCGTGAGCAACACCTATAAAACTACCGGTGTACCAATCAAAATCATAAAAATGTTCTGCTAACTCTGTTTCACAAATATGACAAATGGTTGCATTTGATATTTGGTTTTTGTCTTCATTTGTTAGTGGAAGTGGAGGATATTTTTGAAGTCTAAACTAATAAAAACTTTCCATAAACACTTGTGCACAGTTGGGTCCGCAATATGTTACATATTTTGATAATTTATCATCATATGAACATGTTATATAATAACCAAAACTATGTACTTCATGTTTCTTAATATTATGTGTGAAAGGTTTGGAAGGATCGTTAGAACATGATTCTATTGGTTTTAAAAATGCTTCAAAATCAGCATAAACTACGAATGGTATCTTTAAGTTTTTTTCATAACTATCATTATCATTTGAAATAGGTTGACCAAACCAATTCCCTTTTTTAAAAGTTTCACTGTTTGGTAATTCTGTACAAATGTGAGCACAATCGTATTGTTCATAGTTATTTAACCTTTCCTGAGATGGAAAATGAAGTAGACATGCTTCGCAAATGTACATGATGTGACCGTCTTTTGAAATTTGTTTACTAACTAACCGCGATAAATTTTGGCAATTTAATATTTAGAAATCACAATAATTGATCATTCCTATGTTAGTCATTGAGTAGATTGGCACTGTAATAATCTACTAATAGCAGTAATATCATGGATACACTAGATTTACAACATCTGAAAAAGATTAACCCCAGTCTAGAAAATAATGTTTATGCTGCTAATAGACTGCCATGTATACCCTCGTACCAACGTATATAATATGCAATTTGATACAGATAATAAACCAGGGTCACATTGGGTAGCTTTATATGACGATCACCTGTACGATGTCATCCAGAGTTTTTAAAAAGGAATAGTAAACGATGAAACTGGAATGTTGATAGGATTCAGAATGAGTGGACTTCAGTTTGTGGCGAATATTGCTTAACCCTTAAATGCATAGAATATTTATGATTATGGATTTAAAAATAAAAAAATTATGCACAATGCAGAAAAAGTTTCTTTATTATATAAAAAAAATGTTAAAATAGTTGTAGTAATTTTTTTTTCATATAATATATTATAAATCATGCGATGGATTTTTCCATCACTATGCACTTATTGCCATATTTGATATTAGGTAGTGTGGAACTTAGTAAAACAGTTATTATTTTTGTTTAGGCATAAATTTATGCCACATTTGGCACAGCTTATGGTGGTGTATCCTGTACAATGTGGATACTTACAACGAAGCGACACACCAACATCTGGCCAGTGCCCTAGACCATCCATCCGTATATCCAATGGAGGGATTGGTTTTGATTGTAACCTCTTCTTCTTAGCTTGCAACTCCTGCTCCAGGCTGGAAGAGCTAGGCCGACCTCTTTTATTTTCATTTGTGCCTGAGTTACATAAAACATAGGCCAGCTCGTTTCTGAACTCACCTAAGTTTAAAATGTTCTTTTTTGCAACATTTTCTTTTTTTGCATTATTTTTATATATAATCCAGGAGTTGATAACAGCCAGATCAAACAAATGGAAAAATATACGAATATACCATTTGCGAGATTTTACTCTTATGTGATATCTACCCAAGAAACTATCTAACAAGTCAACACCCCCCATATGACTGTTATATTCTGTAATGGACTTTGGACATAATATATCAACTCTTTCCCTCGTCTTTTTATCAAACCTTTTGACGGTTGAAACAGGCTCTGCTCCTACGTAACTTGATAACATAGTCACTATTTTATTGTCCTTCCATGCTATGCAAGCTAAATCAATTCCGTCATATGATGCTGTTCTTTCTTCATAAGTACCCCTAGGGGTATTTTTTTTCATCATCTCTTTTTTGTCTGGTAGTTTGTTATTAGGTATTCTGTTTTGTTGAATTGTGCCAAGGCAATGTATTCCTTGCTTAGCCAAATAGATAACTAATCGCACAGATGTATAGAAATTATCAAAGAAGATAATATGGTTGACCATTCGTGGAACATCTCTGGTTAAGCGAAGCACAATATTATTTGTAGAACCTAAGTCAGGCTCACCTTCAGGTCTTGTAGAAATGTCTTGGCCAGAATAAATTTCAAATTTGTAGGCAAATCCAAAAACACTACATAAAACATACAACTTAAATCCCCACTTATGGGGCTTATTTGGTAGATATTGTTTTAGATAATGTCCCACTTTGGTGGCACACATTTGTTCATCAATTGATAGTCTTTGATGTTTTTTCACACTGGAAAAGGTTTGATTTAGACTATCAATAATTGGTCTCACCTTATGTAAGCGGTCATGTCCTGGTTGGTTAACTGGTATATATTTGTCATTATCATTGAAATGGATATAGTTTTTGATCTTTTCAAATGTATTCACATTCATAGTTTGCTTTATAGGTTCAAATCCAAAACGCCTTGACCAGTATTTGCGTGTGCTGGGGAAATGCTGAACAGACATGTAAAGCAGAATGCCTAAAAACTTTTTCAGGTCATAATGAGACAAATTAAATCTATTTTCAGGATTTAATTGGGTGGCATATAGATTGGTTTCTGATATTATCTTGTTACAAAGTTCAGGTGTAAAAAAATAGTTGAAGCATTGATATGGTGTTTTTAGGGCTGTTATTTCAATACCTAGATCAGTGCTTCCTTCAAATTCAATATTTGACTCAGAAAACTGAAGTGTACTCTTCTTCCAAATCAGCTTCCTCTTGTCTAACACCCAAGTCGAACAAGCAGAGTTTTCTCCTGCTTTAGATGCCACAGTTTCTAGAATCAGAGGGGGATCATGCACATCAACTTGTTCTTCATGTAAAGTAGGTTCATTTTCCAGATTATCATCATCCTCTACGTCCTGCAGTGGTTCATTTCTGTTGGTGTAAAAGATACTTCCCTCATTATCTTCCGTATCAGACATTTCCATGCCATCTTCTGACAGATATCCTCCTTCCAGAGCAGACAAGTACTCTTCAATGTCTCTATCATTGATTATTCTTGATCTTGGAAAAGATCATTTTTGCTGAAATATTACATAAAAATTATTATAAACTTGAGATAAACTATAAAAGAATAATAGTGCTGAAAAGTTAGGTTTCCATACATCGAGAACTACGACTAATGCATATTGATGGAAATTTCCATCATAAACAAAAAGACCCAGAATACATATAAAAACTATGATTTTTCTAAAACAAATTGCTTAGGTATTGAAAACTTACCTTATTTTATGAAATAATAATTTTTTCAATAATTACTTGTCCGTATAAGTTCACAAACTAACAATCCATAGATTACAGTATATATACTAGAGATAGATGTGCGACTCAAGTTTAATTTTAGTTAAAGTTCTTGTTTGCTATTGCTATTTGCTATGGGCTCGCCCTTTTTTTGCACTATTATATATATTTTTATTTTATATACAACCACTAATTACATTGCGCAAGTGCTGCAATGTAATTAATAGTTGTTTATGTTTCTCGTGGTAATTGTAAGTTCCTATAACAAAAAATAAAAAACAGGTTATTTTTAAAACGTTTATTGTTTAAAAATTCTTTGCTTAGTTATTGAATAACATTAGATGTGTTAAATTTAACAGTATTTGCACAATATCAATTGATTTCTTTATACAATGTCCCTACTAGTTAGTAAATATCTTATATTACAGAGAATAGAACATTTTTTTAATTAAATATAGATTATTACATAATACTTATTGGAAATCGTGTTTTATTTACCACCGATACCACTGTCCTGGGAAGAACCAACAAGAAACCCAGCGTGACTTTTTTTTTAAACATATTTCACTTTACAATATCATTTTTTAAATAAATTTTAATAGTACATACAAGCATGATTGCGATCACCTCACACCCAGGAGTTATTTTATGTATTCTTTGATATTATAATAACACTTTTTGTACATTTTTCCTTTAATAAAACATTTCAAATTGTTAATTGACAAATTTTGAACATTTTCTGAAATTTTGTTGTGAAAGCGTATAATTACATTGCCCCATAAAGCACTACTGACTCAGTGGATTCTAGTAACTGGTATTACAAGCTCATGTTTGTTCCTAGTGTTTAAAGTTTGAACATCTTTATTCTTATAAAAGCTATTTATAACACTTTTTGTACATTTTTCCTTTCATAAAACATTTCAAGTTGTTAATTGACAAATTTTGTACATTTTCTGCAATTTTGTTGTAAAAGCGTATAACACATTGCCCCCATAAAAGCACTACTGACTCAGTGGATTCTAGTAACTGGTATTACAAGCCTATTTTTGTTCCTAGTGTTAATGTTTGAACATCTTTATTCTAATGAAAGCTATTTATAACACTTTTTGTATATTTTTCCTTTAAAACATTTCAAGTTGTTAATTGACAATTTTTGTACATTTTCCGCAATGTTGTTGTAAAAGCGTATAATACATTGCCCTATAAAGCACTACTGACTCAGTGGATTCTATTAACTAGTATTACAAGCTTATGTTTGTTCCTAGTGTTAGCTTATAATACAATTTATGTTACAGCATATCACCTTTATTTTATCCGTTTATAACTCACAATTTATTTATCGTACAAATAATCACTTCGTACAAATAATCACTGTTACTTAGTACCTTCACTTAGAACTGAATAGAACTGAATGTCCCGCTTGGGTTTTTTTTTTTGCGCCCGAAGCAAATATGGGCAACCCTCCGGAAAGCGGGGGAGGGAGGTTGGGAATGCTCATAGCATACCACGCAGCCGGCTGCGTGGTTATGTGGCGACTTTTACCCACTAAACCCAACCTTTTAGGAATTGGCTTAACGATCTGACTAGAGATCTCTAAGCCGTATACGAACGCGACCCTCCTTGGCAGAAAGGAGGGCGCACCCACTTGGGTCGTGACGGCCATATTTATACTCTTGTTAGGAGTCAAATCCGAAACTATTACAATAAGGATCTTACCGGAAATTCAACGCCACAAAAGCGGAAATCCGATTTACATTTATTTAATTTAGATGGATATTTCAAGAGATAACTACATTAAAATTAGGATCATTCAATATGTTATGCTTAATTGTTCTTTATACTTAATTGCTAACAATCGGCCTTTCCTGACATTTTCACGTCCCGTGAAAGGAAAGTATAAAATGTATTATCATATTAAGTTAATATTATTTGCAATTTTACAGTTTATTTTAAATTAATGAAATTACAATGCAAATAATATTGAGGCCCAATTCATGTCTTCAATATTCACCTGCATGAGACCCCTTCATGTTCTCAACGGGTAAGAAGTAAGTATAAAATGTATTATCATATTAAGTTAATATTATTTGTAATTTTATAGTTTATTTTAAATTAATGAAATTACAATGCTAATAATATTGAGGCCCAATTCATGTCTTCAATATTCACCTGCATGAGACCCCTTCATGTTCTCAACAGGTAAGAAGTAAGTATAAAATGTATTATCATATTAAGTTAATATTATTTGTAATTTTACAGTTTATTTTAAATTAATGAAGTTACAATGCAAATAATATTGAAGCCCAATTCATGTCTTCAATATTCACCTGCATGAGACCCCTTCATGTTCTCAACAGGTAAGAATGGGAGAATAGAATACTGAAGCCCCATTCATGTCTTCAATATTCACCTGCATGAGACCCCTTCATGTTCTCAACAGGTAAGAAGGACGTATAGAATACTGAAGCCCCATTCATGTCTTCAATATTCACCTGCATGATACCCCTTCATGTTCTCAACAGGTAAGAAGTAAGTATAAAATGAATTGTCATATTAAGTTTTTTACAGTTTATTTTAAATTAATGAAATTACAATGTAAATAATATTGAAGCCCAATTCATGTCTTCAACATTCACCTGCATGAGACCCCTTCATGTTCTCAACAGGTAAGAATGGGAGAATAGAATACTGAAGCCCCATTCATGTCTTCAATATTCACCTGCATGAGACCCCTTCATGTTCTCAACAGGTAAGAGGGAAGTATAGAATACTGAAGCCCCATTCATGTCTTCAATATTCACCTGCATGAGACCCCTTCATGTTCTCAACAGGCAAGAAGTAAGTAAAGAATACTGAAGCCCCATTCATGTCTTCAATATTCACCTGCATGAGACCCCTTCATGTTCTCAACAGGCAAGAAATAAGTAGAGAATACTGAAGCCCCATTCATGTCTTCAATATTCACCTGCATGAGACCCCTTCATGTTCTCAACAGGTAAGAAGGAAGTATAGAATACTGAAGCCCCATTCATGTCTTCAATATTCACCTGCGACGAACTTTAAGATTTTCCGCTTATCTGAAACTTACAGGTATAAGCTTAGAATTTGTCCGGATATTTTCTTTTAAAGTAGATAGCAATTTATTTCTATAACTAGAACTTGAATTTCATTTTAAAAGTTGCACATTAAATAGTTAAGCTGTGTAGGTTATTTTTTGTCATCTTATTTATTATTGCTACAGATTCATCATACTGCAATAGTTATAACATTTGTAAATTTATTTCGTTTTCATAATTTCGTGTATTATCAAAAGAAACAGAGTTTCATTATCATCAGTATTAAGTTTTTAATTTCTCGACGTATACGAAAAAAAAGACGGTAGAATAATTAAATAATAATAAAAAAAACTAATCATATAAATGGTCTAATCCATTATTTATCAAACTTTAAAATCAATAATTTCAGTTATACTTGGTAGGAAAATATGCCAAATATCAATTTATGTACACGAAAAATACTTACGTTATTCGAGCGGTGCACGTGGCAAGATAATTAAATATGTATCTTGTTAATCCCACTTCTGATCTGTTAGCTTATAATACAATTTATGTTACAGCATATCACCTTTATTTTATCCGTTTATAACTCACAATTTATTTATCGTACAAATAATCACTTCGTACAAATAATCACTGTTACTTAGTACCTTCACTTAGAACTGAATAGAACTGAATGTCCCGCTTGGGTCGTGACGGCCATATTTATACTCTTTTGTTAGGAGTCAAATCCGAAACTATTACAATAAGGATCTTACCGGAAATTCAACGCCACAAAAGCGGAAATCCGATTTACATTTATTTAATTTAGATGGATATTTCAAGAGATAACTACATTAAAATTAGGATCATTCAATATGTTATGCTTAATTGTTCTTTATACTTAATTGCTAACACTAGTGTTTAAAGTTTGAACATCTTTATTCTTATGAAAGCTATTTATAACACTTTTTGTACATTTTTCCTTTAATAATACATTTCAACTTGTTAATTGACAAATTTTGTACATTTTCTGCAATTTTATTGTAAAAGCCTATGTATAATACATTGCCCCCATAAAAGCACTATTGACTCAGTGGATTCTAGTAACTGGTATTACAAGCCTATTTTTGTTCCTAGTGTTTAAAGTTTGAACATCTTTATTCTTATGAAAGCTATTTATAACAGTTTTGTACATTTTTCCTTTAATAAAACATTTCAACTTGTTAATTGACAAATTTTTTACTTTTTCTGAAATTTTGTTGTAAAAGCGTATACGTAGTACTACTGACTCAGTGGATTCTAGTAATTGGTATTACAAGTTTATGTTTGTTCCTGGTGTTTTCTTTATTCTTATGAAAGCTATTTATGTTTTATGTACGTACATATTATATTACATTTTCATAAATATATTGCTATGCCAAAGTTAATGTGTTTATTTCTTTAAATTTTTTAAAAGGCTCCTTAAAATTTAAGATAAAAATTGACCGTGCGGTTCTCTTTTATAATCAAAATGTGGCTTAAATATCAGTCACATGACTCCAATATTAATACAGGGAAACAGTGGTATCATCCACAAGACTCAACTCCTTCCCATTTAAGAGCACATTGGTAATTGAATCCTCTCCAAAGGTTTGCTCCTCTTTCATAATTTTATGAATTAGTGTTTAAAATTAATTAATTTAATAAAAAAGATACATTTTGGAGCAGCATTATTAATCTTTAAAATGTGAACTTAATAATGTTATCATACTTTAGTAACAAAACAAATCTTTTTAAATGTGTGTAATAACCACAATTTTAAAAAATACAAATAATTTACAAAAGTGACTCTTATGCCCACTTTACCATTGTTTTACATGTGTAATCATTATATTTTTTTATTACAAAACGAGCATTTTATATAACATACTCATACATTATACAACTTTATAAACTATTTGCGAAATTATAATCAATCTAATAAATTGGGGAATTTTGATAGTCAAAAATAGCCAAAGTTTTATTCTACACCCACGAATTCCTGAATATGCAGTTAGTACAAGTAAAACATGAATGTCGTGGAAGATGATAAAACTTTGAAGACAAATTGTTTAGGAATTTCAATAAAAAGAAAAAAGCCTTACAAGATATATATTTTTAAGGAAATTGTTCACTTTGTCCTCAAGACGGACATTAAAAATGTCCTTAAATAAATACTAATTAAACCAGGTATAAACTTAATTATATTTAGGCAAATGAAAGAACAAAGCTTGAACATGGCAGATTGCTTGTGTTTCTTAATGTTTGATGAGATGCTAGTGTTCTAAACTACATTACAATACAACTGTCATAGGTTCCGAAGACTGAGGATGTTAAGAGTGAAAATATAACCATAAACAGATTTGTGATAACAGATTGATGATAAAGGAGATAAAGCTCATATTAAGCTATCAATTTGTTATAGATTTTTGTAAAAATGCTACGATGGCAGTAATTAAAAAAATATATATAATAAAAGATTTATAACAAACATGATTAAATGTTGTCTATGATTACATATACATAACATACATAAACACTCACGCCTGTCACCCAGAGGGGTAGGCAGAGACTACAGACTTCCATTTGGCACGATCCTGACACACCTCTCTTGCCTCCTCCACATCCATACACCTACGCATACATGCGTTTAAGGTTAAGGGTACTCCTAATTTGGCCCGTTTTCAATAAATCGCCAATTTGGTCGATAAATTTTCGCCTAGGACGTCCCTTTCCGACTCTGCCATTCACTTCTGCACCATAAATTTTCTTTGTCACTCTTTCCTCATTCATTCTTTCCACATGACCAAACCACCGAAGCATTCCTTTCTTAATCCTGGTCACCACATCATCTTGCAAACCACACTCTTCTCTTATTACACAATTCCTTACCCTGTCATTCAGATTCAGCCCTAACATACTCCTTAACGACCGCATTTCTACTGCGTTTATTCTACTCTCGTGTTTCTTCTGCCACACCCAACTTTCACTACCATACGTTAAAGTAGGGACCAACACAGCATTGTGAATTGCCATACGTGCCTTTTTCGACATATTTTGACTCTTCACAATAGAGTGCAAGGCCCCATTTACTCTATTTCCTGCATTCACTCGTCGTTCTATATCCTTATCATATCTCCCATTCCTGCTAAATACGCAGCCCAAATATACAAACTCATCTACTTGCTCGATCAACTCACCTTCTATTCTTATTTCACAAATCGTTTTACTTTCTTCTCTTTCAAAAACCATAAGCTTCGTCTTACTTGCGTTCACCTTCATACCCCTTTCTTTTAATGATCCGTTGATTAATGTAACCATCATTTGCAACTCTGCCGCCGACGACGCAAGAATAACTTGATCATCGGCGTACAAAAGGCATTTGACTAACGGTTAACTCACCCATTCTTAATCCGCATTCTTCAACTTTCAAATTTTGCAAACAACTGTCCATAAATAGGTTGAACAGCCACGGGGAAGCCACACAGCCCTGTCTGACACCCTTATGGATATCAAACCAATCCGAGTAGACCCCGTTGATCCTAACACAAGCACTAGAGTCCCTATAAAGAGACTCCAATGCCCGTATCAAGCCAGCGCTCAACCCAAATGAGTTCAGTGTTTGTCATAGCAAATCCCTATCCACTCTGTTATAGGCCTTTTCCAAGTCCATGAACGCACAAAAAACCTTCTGGTTTTTGGCCAGAAACTTCTCCGCGATCATGCGCATGGAAAAGACTTGATCTGTACATCCCATTCCCTTTCTAAATCCCTCTATGATTAATTTACAATTAATACCAAAGTATGCAATAATTAAGTTAATATGACAAAAAACAGCAAGAATGCTTTTGAAATTTAAAATGAGAAATAATTCTCTTTGTTTGATCCTACACTTATCGAAAGGGGAAATTTTATTTCAAAATAATTAAGATTTATACGTATGACATAGTAGACTGCTAAATGGGAGAATTTAAAATTAATTACTACTTTTAGATATTGATGCGGGAGAAAATGAACTACTGGATGATGGATAAGTAAGCTGACAGATACCTCAGTGTAACCTGATAAAATACCTAAAATTAAGAGTAAACTACGAAATTTAACCAACGTGTATTAGTAATAGTGTAATAGTAGGTGGTATTAGACTTTGCGCAAATAAGTTTTTACAACTGAAATATATTACTAACCCCAAGAGAGCAAAGATACTGCAGATATAACTGACTGCCTGAAGTTAGTCACTTTT
The DNA here is from genome assembly GCA_036936625.1 of Parnassius smintheus behrii. NCBI lineage: Eukaryota > Metazoa > Arthropoda > Insecta > Lepidoptera > Papilionidae > Parnassius > Parnassius smintheus. Next base: position 4,316,575 of record JAUPFT010000025.1, read on the forward strand.
GTTTGATTTTGTTTAATTCCTTTAATCAAAGATTTTATAAAAAGTGTCTAAAACATAATTCGGAACATATATGCCGTGAAACAAAGTTTTACCTATTACAATGAGATTTCAGGAAGTTAAAAAAGAGATGGAAGTGTGTGTCATCATTTTAAACAGTTTCCAAAAATAAAAATTGAACAATATCTTATGTTAATACGACAAAAGATTTGTTTCAATATCTATATGATAACAACATATTAAGTTAGTTAATGTGTTAATTTAACTAAGACTCTGCTGAATACTTTCTCCTTAGTAAAAAAAACCACGAAGCAGAAAACACGAATCCTACTTGCCAACAATTTAAAGTGTATTCAATACACTGTTGTTCAATAATTTAAATTTAAATTATTCCTTGGTGAAAAGTTGTTAGCAAGATGCTAATAATATATTATAAAATCTGGAATATTTACTGGTAAAAATGTACTCCACTCCAAAGAAAGAGGTACTAATTAAAAGAAATTTTACTGCTCACAATTTGGCAGTTAGCAAATTTGCAGAAACTAAAACTAAAATATTTGTATTTTAAAAGTTATAAAAAGATGAAAATTAATGTAGGTATGTAAATAACGTAATAATGACCTTTGTAATACAGCTCCACACCAAGCAAATTCATTAAATTTGTAATGTTTCAAGAAAAACGCTTTTGTGACTTTCACAAAACTTTACGATGTATTGAAGATTATAACAAAAATAATTAAAAACATTTGACCAATGATTCCCCGGAAATGGGATATTTTAAATCATTAAATTGTTAATAAATATCAAATTTGAATTTCTAACATGACATAAACAAAAAAGTAAGGACCCTTATCATTAATTTGATGATCAAAATAATTATACATAGTTCAGACCCTCAAAGATGGCCTAAGAGCTTGTGTAATAATTATAAATAAAATATTAAAAGGCAGACATATTAAAATCAATAATGATAAAATAAAACTTCAAACATTAAAATATTTTTAAACTCTTAGAAATACCAAAAATAGAAGTGGTTATAATTAGGTTTTTTCTCTCCAAAATATCAAAATTAAGGTGTCATCAAACAGCTTATGTGATTATTTATCTACTTTACTTAAGGCCCCGATCAAAACCTTGCGAAAGTGTGTTTTTCAGAGACTATTATCTCTTTAGTTATGAGAAATAAACTACATCCAAAAGCACATTATTAATGTTCGATATCCTATCATCACATTCCACGTTTTAATTAGTTTTTTATGTGTTATCTATACATTTAAAAGTTATTTTTAAAAATGAATAAAATTATTGATAACATGCATCTGTTGTTAAAGGCAATGCTCTAATCATTTGAGGATTACACATTACATACTATTGGATAGATAATTTAAAAATCTATATTATTTCTTCAGTTCGTCTTTCTTTCTTAATTGAAATCATTCCAAAAATTTGAGCGTATTTATTACGCGATATATTGTAGCGAGATCGCGTGGATTGTATAGAACCGACCGACCGCTCAAGGTCGTTCGCAAGGAGTAGCGCCGTAAGCATCTCAATTAGTAAGTTTAGAAAGTTAAAAGTACATCATAATGTGATATAGAGATAAATATCTATGAGTCAGATAGTATTTTTTAGCTTGAATTTTTATTTTGTCATTTTCATCAATTTTAACATGTCTACACTGCAATATTTTCATGACATTCATGCACCAGCTGTGAATAATTAAACTGATTATATAATTAATTATAAAGGTTTTTAAGCTTTCTTTATTTTTTTTTTATAGAATAGGCTGACAAACGAGCACACAGTCCACCTGATGGTAAGTGGTTGCTGCGGCCCATAGACATCTACATCTATCTTCCATTACAAATCAAAATGCAGATGCGTTGTCACCCGTGAGGACTGAGATGGAATGCCTCACTTCCAGTAAAAAGGGTCTCCGGTTCTCTACACTCACCATACGAAATACAGCAGCATTAAGCTACTATTTCACGCTGGTATTCTGTGAGAGCGTGGTCCTTCCCCGGTCGAGCCGACCCATTCGTGCTACAACTATACTACTAATATAACTGCAGCATGACTCTACCACGTAAAAAATTATGCTTTTTACATGACAAAAATTCAATTCCACACCAAGATCTATTAATAATTTAATTCTATCACATATACCACTGTAGGGGCCGTTTTGTAAAGCATTTTTTATTATTTTAATCACATTTTCAACACACTCTAAAAAGTTTTGGGAAGGTCTCATAAGTGATCTTCGCGTGACATCCACAGATAAAATGTAATTGTCTACTTGTGGCGGAGTTGTATCACACAATTCATTATTACATGTAAAACATGATTTGCAAACTTTAAATTTTGACTTTTTAATAACTTGCCCCTCCACATACCTTTTTGTCTCCGTGACAATTTTATTTGCAAATTCTTGCGAATCATTACCTGCCAATTTTTGAACTATAAAGTCTATATTAATTCTATTTACCTTTGGGGGCAAGTGTAATTCATTTGTTGCCAGCAGGCAATCCAAATTATTTAAAACTATATTAGTCTTCCTCACAATTTGCCCCCAAGGAATGTGTTGAACTCAAATTAATTTTGAACTTAAATTGAACTAAATGGGAGCATAAATAATAATTACAGTTAGATATTAATGCGGGAGAAAATGAACTACTGAATGATGGACATGTAAGCTGACAGATAACTCAGTGTAACCTGACAAAATACCTAAATTTAAGAGTAAAGCACGAATTTTAACCAACGTGTATCAGATGGTCTAATATTTTGTGCAAGTAAGTCTTTACAATTGAAAAATTAATAATTAATGTAAAATAAATATTTGTCTGTAACAACTTTGTTTTGATTTTATTTTCAAAACATTATTAATTACCCCAAGAGAGCAAAGATACTGCAGATATTACTGACTGACTGAAGTTAGTCACTTTTGTTTGATTTTATTTAATTCCTGTAATCAAAGATTTTATAAAAAGTGTCTAAAACATTATTCAGAACATATATGGTGTGAAACAAAGTTTTACCTATTACAATGAGATTTAAGGAAGTTAAAAAAGATATGGAAACAATTTTTGTCTTCGCCATTTTCATTGCTGCTTTTATTTGACATTTTTGTTTTTTAATTTTGCTTTTTAAAATCATGATTTTGTTAATTATTTTTTTATTTTCACATCTGTACACCTTTCTTGTAATCACCATCATCAATCAATGTACCTGAAAAAAGTACGACAATCAGGTATGCATATAGAGATCAAATGAAACAATGACGGCATAGATCAAATTGTATTGGATTCTCCTTTTTTAATGAATGATTTTGAATTGCAACTTGTGCCTTAGGATAAAATAATAAATAAATGATATAATATATATTATGCAATATGCTATTAGAATGCTTTTGGAGCTGGCGCAGTGCTGCAGTGTACACAGTGCAAAAATGTAGCATTTCCACTGCATGGCTTGCGGCTCAGTGATAACAAAAGGAGGATGGCCAAATCGTACCAGACAACGAAATTACAGCGTCCCAATATGAAATATTTATGTAAAATACCTTATTGTTAAGGTATAACTCTCTAAGTAGCCACAAAAAAAGTTATTAATTTATTTCTATTGTTGTAACTGTTCAAAATTATTTCAAATAATAGTTTCAGAACGCACCTAATGACGTTTCATTTCATGTGTGAAAGGACTTGGTATTCAAAGACTATAATTATTCACGTTTTTATGAATAGTTGTTAATTTTAATTCAATTCAATTAGTATGTAGACATCAAATCAACTACTATGCTGATTTATTATGTACTGGATTAATATCAATAATTATTAAACAGTTCCACGACATTGACCATCTTATATACCACGTTTTTAAGCAAATACATTTTCTATTCTAAGAATATGTATTTTTATAGAATAAGGGTGACAAAGGAGCACACATTCCAATAGCAAAGTGCAATCGGCAAGTGCATGCTGAAGCTCATAGACACCTAAATTAATAATATAATATATGAAGAATCAAAATGCAGACACCGCTTGTCACCCCTACCCCATGAAATTCCTTGTTTCCAGTAAAAAGGGTCTGATTCTCTACGCTCACTGTAAGAAACAGAGCATCATTAAGCTGGTATTTTGCGCTGTTAGTCTGTGAGAGCGTAATCCTTCCCCATTCGAGCTGACTCATTCGTGCTACAACCATAACATAGTTGAAGCTTGGCACGTAATAAGGTATAATAGAATATAAGATATAATGAGTTCATATCGATACCTTTTCCGAAAAATTGGGTTAGTTTTACAGAAACATTACAGTGATGTATTTGATATTTAAGTCTAATTAAATAGTTTAATTAACTTAGACAGTTTCATGTATTTTTGTACTTAAGCTGTGCATAACTGCTTAAGTGCAACTGAATGTCTGTGGAAATTGTTTTCGCTAATTTAAAACTCACATTTAATTGTACACACATCATGTATTTTACTAAAAAGCTGTATGTTTTCCTTATATAAATAACTGAGTAATAATGTCCTCCAGACCGAATTTCGGCCACGGCAGCCTGCCTCAACGGAGGCTAGCCATCGGTGCAGGACAGGATTATAGTGCCCAAGTGTATGCTCAAGCACAGGTTTTTTTTTTATAGGAAGAAGGGGCAAACGAGCATGCGGCTCACCTGATGTTAAGTGACTACCGCTGCCCATGATCAACCGCAACACCAGGAGAATTGCGGGTGCGTTGCCGGCCCTTTAGAAAGGAGTAAGCTCTCTTCTTGAAGGTCCCCAGTTCGTATCGGTCCGGAAAAATCGCCGGTGGTAAACTATTCCACAGAGAGGTTGTACGTGGAAGAAAACTCCTTGTGAAACGTACAGTAGTGGACCGCCAAGCATCCAGATGGTGTGGATGGTATCGGGACGTTTGCCGTGTAGTGCGTTCACGAAATTGGGCGGCTGGGATTAATCCGAACAATTCCTCAGAGCACTCCCCGTGATAGATGCGATAAAATACGCAAAGAGATGCAACATCTCTACGCAGCGCCAGTGAATCGAGCCGATCGGAAAGCACTCGGTCGTCGACGATTCGAGCCGCTCTGCGCTGGATGCGGTCAAGTGGAAGGAGCTGGTACTGGGGAGCCCCAGCCCAGAGATGGGTACAGTATTCCATGTGCGGCCGAACCTGCGCCTTGTAAAGTTGCAGGCGGTGTGCCGGCATGAAATACTGTCCCGCTCTGCTGAGCACGCCAAGCTTTTTAGAGGCCAATTTGGCCTTCCCTTCCAAGTGACCACGAAACTGCACGTCACTCGATATGTCGACGCCTAGGATTCCGATACTGGCTGAGGCAACAAGGGGAGTGCCATGAAACTGAGGGGATACGACAAAGGGGTTCATTTTAGGTGCACTCTCTACTCCCTCACTTTCATAATCCGATGGGATGGTAAACTGACAAGACCGGAGAGAGATCAGGCGCTTTACATGCTTTCCGAGGCATGGGGTGAGGCACCGCCAACTTCCTGGCTCCGGGCAATTACTGAGAATTTCTCGACGGAAAACTCAATAATTAATTTTTTGGTCTGACCCGGGATTCAAACCCAGGATCTCATGATCAGCAGTCGCACTACTACAACCACTAGACCAACGAGGCAGTCTGAACTGAGTAATTAATTAATTAGTTAAATAATTAATCGACCATAATTTTAATATCAAAAATTTAAAATTAACAAGTAATCATCAGGTTACGTTATTTATAGGATTATTGAAAATACCAGGATTCAATTAATTTGAGAAACATCCTCTTTAATTTAATTTAACATTCAACATGTTGAGCAGGAGTGCCGGTGGTCACACAAACACTGACGTGAACCGAGGACGTTGTCATGAGGTGCAATTGCCACTTAAGGATGTGATTATGTTAATATTATTATCCCTCATGATAATGTATCCATATATGGGTAAATAACAATATATAATAATATAAATTGTCATTATTTTTTTTAAAACCACTGCTAAACACTGATTAATAACGCTAATTACCCCCCTCACTTATCGCTTACACTTTTAGGCTACATCGCAGTCGGATAAAGCGGCCAAGCAAGGTTTTTCGTTATTAATTAAAATGTGCAATAAATTGCCTTTAGAAATAAAGACTTCCATTAAACGCGTTTCGGCAATTGACAAAAACATACTTTTTGAATCACGCTTTCTACAATATAGAAGAATACACGAAATGTTCATTTTTTGACTTGCTTGACATGTAAATGTAGATGAATTTTAATTTGTAATTTTAATAATCTAATGTAATGTAATATCATTTGCTTTGATTGTAATTTTGACAAACCAATGTTATATTTTAACAAAATGGTCAATAAATAAAAAAGTAAGAGGTATTTGTTGATTTAAAGATATTTGAGCCTTAAAAATATTGTTGAAGTTATTATAAAAAATCGTGGCTATTTAGATATTATTTTTAAACATGATTGTGTTTACAACATAAAAACAAACCAATCTAACTATAGTTTGTTTTGGGACATGAAAAAAAAGTCCAGCTCCTATAGAAATTTGGCCATCCTCCTTTCGAAGTTATAAATACAAGAGTTGTAACCGCTTTCTACATTTGAACCATTATTAGTCGTAGTTGTTACTATTATAGTAATCTTTAACTTATCACACAGAAAACTTACTGGTATAGTAATAGAATATAGTTACAGTAATTACTAATTATTAATGTATGACCACCAGAGAATTTACTGGACAGATATAACTTGATCTTTCAAGAAAAGAACCTACTCTTTTGTAAATGCCCCGGGTGTTGTGGTTCTTCATGGGCCGTGATAGTTACTTACCATCAGGTGAGCTACATGATCGTCCCCCCCTCTCCTTTAAAAAATAAATTAAATACCTCTTATAGGATTATCATGTGAACTTGGCATAATCTTGTGAAGTACATTCAGTATATGTGGTGTGGGTTCCATTTCTAATCCTTCAGCATGTAAGCCTGTAATAGTGGTGAAAGTATATGAGTAACACAAAACTTTCTTTATTGGGCTTGCTTTATTCACTGCTACATATATAATGATAATAATAATAATGTCCTCCAGACCAAATTTTACAGTGCCCAAAGTGTATGCGCAAGCACTGGTCATTATTACTATTTCCAATTTCTTAACTCTAACTTAAAAATTTAAAACTGCTGAGAATTTCTTGAAAGAAATACCCAAAAACAGATTTTGGACCGAACTGGGATTCAAACCCGGGATCTCATGATCAAATTGCATTTATGACACTAGACCAACGAGGCAGTCAAGTGTTATTACAGTATTAAGGAATAAATTAATGTATTTTCATTATAATCATTGAAACCTAAAAATAAAAAATGGTGCTCCTTGAAAAATGCCGATATGTGTGCATAATGCAGTCAAATACTTAAAATTTGCAAAAAGATTAAGTTACACTCCACATGTATTTTTATTATGATATATGCTTTTTTTCTATTAAAAATTGTTTAAAGTTATGTCATAAGTAATAATCGAAAACTATACCGATTAGGTAATCTACTACAACAGCCCTGATTTATCCTGAGGGTCGCCCGCATAAACCAAGAGTATTACAAATGAAACTGTATCAGGCTTTTTGATTGTATTAATACCTTGATTGAGACAACAATATCTACCAACTAAAAATAAACGAAAATAGTAAGATTTCTTCATAAAATGTTTATTTCTTACAGTTCACAATAACAATACAAAGTTATAATGCAGCTAGTTTTATGTCATTTTCTATGGAGTTGTAACGAAATTTTTACCAATCCAAGTTCAATTAATAAGTTGGTATTTATTTTATTTATTTTTTTATTTTATAGTATAGGGTGACAAACGAGCACACAGTCCACCTGATGGTAAGTGGTTGCTGTGGCCCTTAGACATCTACATCTGTCCTGGATTACGAATCAAGGTGCAGATGCGTTGTCACCCATGAGGACTAAGATGGAATGCCTCATTTCCAGTAAAAAGGGTCTCCGGATCTCTACACTCACCATACAAAACACAACAGCATTAAGCTACCATTTGACGCTGGTATTCTGTGAGAACGTGGTCCCTCCCCGGTCGAGCCGACCCATTCGTGCTATAACTATACTACTAATACAACAGCAGCATGGCTCTACCACATAAAAAATGGTAGACTATTACTCGTTAAAAATCCGTTAACTTGTTAATTCTAATTTGATGCGACAGTTTTCCTTTTAACTTCTTCTTTCTTTTCTTTTCTTTCTTTTAACTCATTATATATGCTACTATTGAGTATACTTTCCACATTTCCAAAAATAGCAGTTTAGTTGGCAGAGGAGACACATGACTCTAATGAAAAATACGACTTTAAAGCTTAATATTTCGGTAACAAACCCCTGAATCGTAAAGGTGTTCTTCCATACTCGCAATGTTTTTGAAATACCTATCCAACAATACCTCACAGGATGGAATATATGGTTAAAAATAATCATTCATTTACCTGCATAGGAGGTGTACCCAAAATAAAAATGTTTTTAAGATTTTATTTCACAGTTTTGTAGACATGATTAATGCCTATAAACTATGCAAAATTACAAATTTGTAACACTTAGTGTCTCTGAGTAAAACTGCGTTGGGATGAACATGGAGAAACTATAAGGTTTCCTTGTTGTGTGTAAATATGGAACCCTAAAAATCTAAAATATTATTAATTTACTATCTAGGGCTTTATAACAATTTACTACCAGGTGGAGTTGTAGTAGTTGTTGTCAAGTTATACACTGACATACCATTGTCTTTAATTTAAAAGTGAGTAAGCTTTTTTTTTTCTTATTTTATTTAGGGATTTTTGTTAGTTAACATGTCAATCCTATTAAAATCTATATGTTGCTATTAATCAGCACATACTCAATGCAATATCCAAGGTGGGGGCATGTAGGATGCCCTGCGTAATACCTATATTGTCCACATTTATCTTATATGTCCTTCCAAATAATTCCCTTTCCCCTAGTTGCCGTTCACATTCCATCAAAAAGTGATGTAAGTTTTCTATTTTTATTATTATTTTTTTATTTATAGGATAGGGTGACAAACGAGCACACAGTCCACCCGATGGTAAGTGGTTGCTGTGGCCCATAGACATCTACATCTATCCTCGATTACGAATTAAAATGCAGATGCGTTGTCACCCGTGAGGACTAAGATGGAATGCCTCGTTTCCAGCAAAAAAGGTCTCCGGTTCTCTACATTCACCATACGAAATACAGCAGCATTAAGCTACTATTTCACGCTGGTATTCTGTGAGAGCGTGGTCCTTCCCCGGTCGATTACTCCACAAGTTTCACATTTGATGGAATCAGTTCTTTTCATCAAATAAGAAATCTTTTTCATGGAATGTGACCTGTTCTTATTCTAAACATTAATTTAATAGCATTTCTTTTTAATTTTGTATCTACAAACCAAGGTATTCGAGGTGGTTCACTCTGTATCGTTTTGTACCAAACACCTTTCGTTTTAGAGCGTTCATTGAAAAATTCTTTCAATTTGTTATGACATTAATTTTTGAATTTTGGTAGTACTTCTGAGTAGCAAGGGTCAATATTATATTCTACACCATTTATACAAGCAGAGTTCACTAATCTATCTGCGTTGTCATTACCCAATATTTGGTCTATGTGCTGGAATCAACTGCACTCTTGCACATGTGTCGCGTAGACTGAACTGATATATTATTTGGGAAAGTATGCAATAGGCTTTCGAAACACCTACGATTCCAGAGGCAGATCGAGCCAAATATTGGATAGCAGTTTTCCTGTCCGAGTATATAATTTAGTTACAGTTATAGCTTGCAGCATACTTTAGGGCTTCGGATATTGCAATGAGTTCAAGGGTCATAAAACATGTCATTAGTAACTTTATAAGATTTAGAAACTGCTTGATATGGGTAGAAAAAAGCTGCCCCTTGCAACTTTAGCACTCTTTGATCCGTCTGTGTAGATTTTGTGCCAATCGTGATATATATTTTCAAGTTCTTCAATAACATTTACTTTAACGGAATTTATTCCTACCCCTATCCTATCCAATCCTATCCTTTAGTTATTGATAAGACAGTGCTTTACAATCTATGGCTTTATAACCACTGACCATCAGGTGGGGTTGTAGTAGTTGTCGCAGTCAAGCTATACACTGACATACCTATAATAAGTAAAAACATAAAGTTTGCTTGCCCACCTTTGCTAATATTACAATCATGAAAGTGAGTTTCTTTAGTCTGCACTGCTAAAACAATTGCTAATTAACATGACAATGAGAAAGTTTTTAATAGACTTACCAAGGTCTTTTAGTTCGAGGATATAGAAAACGGTCCTCAAAGTGCCGATCGCAAATGCGGTAGTTATAGTAAAATTCACGATCGGTTTTATATTTTAGATGTTCCAGCTATACTTTTCAACTGCTGAAACCTTTCTAGTGAGGTATTCTGGTTTCGGAAAATAGTGTAAAACATCTGGAATAATAAAATATAATCATTAATTCCGAGGCGAGAGAGGGAAACTGAAACAGGAGATGGGCAATAACCCGTCTGCCAAGCGTGGCAGCTATGGCAAATAGTACCTATGAGGCAATCCGTGGAGGTGCCTTGAACCTTCAATTTCTTAGATATTAGCTGTTAGCTGTTGTTACAAAAGTCCTTAATTGGCATTGAGTTATAATGTACTACGTACTAGAGAAGACGCCTCAACTCGAATGTTTGTAACACGCGTTAGAGCGCACGCACTCCAACTCACTTAGTCTGTGTCAAGCGGTTGCCGCAACGTGAGACGTTTGAGTGAAGAATTGTTTTTAAAATAATATGCCTTCGCGTGCATTAAGATATTGTTCAAACAACTCGAGAAACATAAGTAAAAGTCAAGGAGTAACTTTTCACCAGTAAGTTAAAGTATATTATCTTTAAAATACGCTTAATTTAATTATATTTTAACAACTGTAATATAAACGTGAATGTCAAAGAGTAAAACATTTTTATGCACAGACTTGACACTATCGATGTATATATATAATCACGGTAGGAAATGTTAATGTTGTGTGTGTGTAATGTGTTAATTTTTTATTTTAAGGTTTCGGCGGCCGTGTCATGATACAAGAGAATTATGGATAAAATTTGTTCAGAAGAATCGCAGCGAAGAAACGTGGTTACCGTCAGATTATTCATGCATATGTTCCGTGCATTTCAAATAAAACGACAAATATACCACAAAAACAGGAAGAGTATACTTAAAGAAATCTGCAGTACCATGTGATAATGTAATTATATTATTATATAACATTGCTGGAATTTTTGTGATATTTTGTGATTAGACGACGAACGATGTTTTTGTAATATTCATTATATTTACGGGACTTGAGGGGTGGAATCCTCGGCGCGCGAGTCATACTAGTTATATGACTCGCGTATATGGCGGTTTTTACGAAACGGTATACCGTGCAAATGGTTTGCACAAATGCTTAATTTGCTTTTATTTTAATATAAATAAATATATTTGTAAATAAAAGTAATACTAATAAATGACACTTAATGTTGATGATTTTTGTTATTAAATGTATATTTTTATATTTCACATATTTACCTATTAAAATATTAAATAAAATACCCCTAAAATGTAATTCTGACATAATATTATGTAATATTATATTTAATTAGCACATATACAAAATAAAAAAACAATTTAAAAAATTCTACTGGATATAATTAACAATACAATCTAAATAAACAATTATTACATACTGACCATTCTACTTACGTATAATCTATAATAACAAAAACTGACCGCGCAGGCGCAATGCGCGTTTATACCAACTGCGCTTGCGCGACTCTACTATTCCCGCGCATGCGCGAATACATAGAGTAGCGCACAATTTTTGTTTGGAATAGCTTCTCTAGTACGTAGTACATGATAACTCAATGTTAATTGGTCACATTTAAAAACACATTGCCATTTTTCTTCTTCTTCACATTTTTGCACACATTAAAAAAACACTGGGTCGCAAATATTTATTTTAATACAAGAAAGCATATAAACAAACGAGAAATCAGAATAATTTGAAATTAATATTAATATCAAATTAACCTCAACTATCAGTGACCGCCATTAACTGCGTAGTGGCGTGGTGCGTCTAATTTAGTCTAGTGCTTTGGAATGTAGATGGCAGCACAAAAAAAATATCATTTTGTTCTCAAAATAATATTCTAAGTTGCACGCCCATGTAACAATCAGAAACACCACAAACCACAAGTAGTTATCCCCTTGTCTGTGCGTCGACCAGCAGTCGGCACGTCAAATTATTTGCGCGTCTGTGAGCCGACCAGCAGTCGGCATCGTTTCCTGTTTATGTTTTCGCGCTCTTTACGACGGAACTACGATGCGTTTTTTAGGTGCGACACTTGAAATCATAGACTAATAATATATACTCAGTGTCAAACTGCTTTACTGTTACTCTTTGCTCCGTAAAAAAAAAAATATCGGCACTTCAAATTGGACGCTGTCAAACCAACCGACTCCGGTTTTGTCACGCCTTTGATAAGTTTTCTTGAATCAAATTTGTTGTGATTTGAAGGAGAAACCATGGAAAGGTAAGTACTTTCACATTTTTATTACTGGGAAACATATAATTTTGCTAATTTAATTGTAAAAACCAGGCCAAACCAACGACATAGCCGTCTAACGAACTATGAACGTACTTTTATTTCTGCAATATTTGGTCTAAAAAGTGAATAAAACCGTAATGTTTTGGAGAATTTAAGCTACTAATGTAATTAATTTGCAATGGATGACAATGGTAAACGTGTATTTAGCTTTGAAAACTTTAATTTTGGGTCTAAATACGTGAAGGTTATTTCTTTACCGTCAGTCGGCAGGGGCACAGACAGGGTTTTGGCAGTTGATGACGTCATAACGGCGGCATGTCGGGCATGCTAGAAATTATAGATACGCTTTTGTATTTTCTGTTTGAAGTTATTTTTAAATATTTTGCATGTAATGTTACATCACTTTTAATTGCATAAACATTTAGTTACTGTGGAGATATAGTGGAAGTTGCATACTTTTTTGTAGTATGTCATTTCTGTATGCTTTGTATGGTGTGCAATAAAGAATATTAAATAAATAAAATAAATAAATATAAAATATGGGAGCGAAAAAACTTAGCAGAATTTTTGTAATTTTTTATTTTTTATGTTTGCATCATGTAGAGGGCGCATATACTAACACTTTTTGTCGTAAAAAGTTTTGGGCTTGGATGAACCTGAGCAAAGATATTTAGGTATTTGAAGTACCAAGTAGGTACCAAGATAAAAATACAGCATTTTTGTTTCTTTTTTCTTTTTTCTTCGTTTGCGTCGTGTCGGGGGGGCACCCAAACAAACAATTTTTTCCTGAACAATTTTGGACTTAGACGAACCTGGGCCGAGATAAAGGCATTTGAAGAGCGTCCAAGCCCAAAATTGTTTGGGACAAAAAGTGTTTGTTGCACGATGATAAATTTAAAAATAAATAATTTTATTTTTAACTTTGACAACCAATTTTTTTTTTCAAAAAATTTCTCCAAAAATAATATTTACATATTTTCTAGACGTCTTATAGTAAGTTAAAAAAGTTACGCATGGACATTACTAAATTAGCTCTAAGGGCACCTTTTGCATTCATGTCTCGCGTATCTCTTGCATTTTTGTGTTTATTTTCTCTTTGGTTTGCATGCTTTTTGTTTTTGCTTTTTTCTTTAAAGAGGTGGACGTGGTCGTGCTCGTGGCCGTGGGCGTGGGCGTGGTGCGTACGCTGGTGGTGAAGGGGCGCATGCGCACACTGGTGGTGAAGGGGCGCATGCGCACACTGGTGGTGAAGGGGCGCACGCGCACACTGGTGGTGCGCGGACGCGTGGTGGGCCCACTAGCGGTGCTGGCCACACCGAAAGGCCTTCTGCTGTTGATCCGTAATAACAAATTTAACAACTAACAAGTTTCTTCGTTTTTTTTTAGCAACATTAATATTCTGCATTAATATTTTAGAGTTTACTGTGGCATGGTGGGGGAGTTGCCGGTGGGGAGGCCTCTAGAGCGGCCGCTGACTCAGCGGCGACCTCGAGTACTGCCTGCCGCAAGGCGAGGGTAAGCACTTCGAAGTTGGTTTTGTTACTCGATTCACGTGCAGGGCATTGAATTTAACTTTCTTTTTAGTCCCGTGCCGGTGTCGTTGTGGTCGTCCATGGACCTCCTCACCGGCAACCACCCGACCCAGCCGCTGAGCCCTCAGGAGGACCGAGCTGCAGCGGCCCAACCAGCAGTAGTTGATATGGAGCTTTGCTCAGTTCCTTCACCTGCTTTGTAAGTTTTTACTTATATTCATATTTTGAAGCTAAACTTTTCGTAACTGGTCATAAAATAACGTATTTTTAACACTATTTATGTTTTACAGACACGTTGAAGTTGGAGGGAGTGGAACCTCCACACCTAATCGGACTCCAACGTCCCGAAAGCGAAATGCGTAAGTTTTTCCTTTATTGCTTTATTAAATATTGATAGTATTTGACTTTGAACTGTTAACTGTTCGAATATAACTATTACGATAGAAATCAAAAAACAACATTATTTTTTCAGATCGGACCACAATGACATGGGGGCTAAACGGCGTCTGTGAGTGCCTATTAATAAATATATATTCTATGTGCAGAAGTGTCTACTTAATATTTTGATTCTTAATAATTTATTTTCTTCTTTTAGAATTACTTCCTCGTCATCTTCGTCGCGTCCTCTAAGGGATATTGAAATATCCAACGCCCTTAATTATGGTAAGGGAAAATAGTTTTGCTTTAGCTGCTAATAAAAATACAAATAAAACCCGTACTGTGTTCTATAAACATCAGCTCTCATGTTACTGATTCTGTTACATAAGTAGTAACTTAATACAGTCAATTATTTTTAGAATAATTGACTGTATTAAGTTACTACTTATGTAACAGATTATTTTAAAAAAAACGTAAATTATTACAGTCGGCCAATGTGGTTATTTTATCTTATATTTTACAGGCAGCGACGAGGACTCCGAAGAAGATGGCGAAGAAGAAATTGGACTCCAATCCACCATAGTCCCCAGGGTGGTACAAATGTTCGCGGCATCGGAGGATGAGGGTGAAGGTGGGGAAGTAGACGCATTTATTTCTTTTTCCTGGCCTCCGACATCCAATGATCACCCACCTGTCCCTAACTCTTCCGGTCCCATTCCTTCCACATCCCATGTTCCTGATTATTCTGTTCCGCCTTCCTTACCTACCCATACTCCCTCGTCCCCATCCTGTCCCATGTCGGAGCCAGGAAATAAATTTGATTTTAAATGGAGGGGGTTCCCGCAACCTCAAACTCCTCCTGAGCTGAGGAGGGAACCGTTCTCCCAGATAAACTGTGGGCCCACGGTTCCATATGCGAGCCCATATGACGCATTTACTGCCATATGGGATCGCGATATAATGGAACACATTGCCATGGAGACGAATCGATATGCACAACAGCTTGCAACGGTCATGCTGGTGGACGGTTCGCTCTGTCCGAGCAGCCGCATCACCAAATGGAAAGACACCGACGTAAGTGAATTGCACGTTTATTTCGCTATAATCCTCGCTACCGGGATAGTGGTGAAATCACGTCTCGAGGAGTACTGGAACAGCACGCTGGACATTTTCAGTACCCCCGGGTTCACTGCGGCGATGACGTATGACCGCTTCATGCTGTTGAGCAAATGTCTCCACTTTCAGGATAATGACGGTTGCGATCCTGAACTGATGACACGGGCTCAGGCCAAGTTGTTTAAGGTGCAGCCAATTTTGGATCACCTTAACAACAAATTCCAACAATTATATGTTTTGGGTCAAAACGTGTCTGTGGACTGACCATGTGGAAGGGTTGGTTAGATATTAACCAATTCATCCGCAACAAAGCAGCTACAGTAGGAATTAAAACATACGAGGTGTGTGAGTCCCAGACTGGTTACTTGTGACGCTTTGAAGTCCACGCAGGCCATGATACCTCCTCAGACCCACAAGAGGACAGTCCAGTTTCTGGGAAAGTGCCAGCTCTTGTGCTCAGACTTTTAAATGGTCTTGAGCATAAGGGCCACACGATTTGGATGGATAATTTCTACAATTCTCCCGCGCTTGCGCGAGAATTGAAAGTTCGGGGGTTTGACTGCGTGGGGACCTTACGAACGAATCGTCAGTTTGTTCCCATTGAGCTGACGAATCTTACGAAAAAAGACATGGCGATAGGTCAGGTGAACGGTTGCACTTCGGGGGATGTGGACCTCATCGTATACCGGGACAAAAACCGTGTGGCATTTGTCTCGACATACCATGGGCTAGCAACCGCGATGTGCGGCGATACACACAAGCCCACCGTCATACCAGACTATAATGTCTGTATGGGGGGGGTTGATCGCAAAGACCAGATGCTCGCCATGTACCCCATTGAAAGAAGGCGGAACAAAATCTGGTACAAAAAGTTTTTCAGGAAGCTCTTGAATGCTAGTGTTCTAAATGCCTACATACTCCACAAGGCACACCGCTCAATTTCTCACCGAAATTTTCGCCAAACTTTGGTGAGGGAATTGTTGGCAGCACACACACCACCAGCACCTACCCGTGCACTGCCGAACACCTGGCATTTTCCGGGGCAATACGATCTGCTCCCGGGAACAACACGGAACGAGCACCAGAGGCGTAGTTGTTCAGTTTGCAAAAAGCGAACATCAAGCTTTTGCAAAGCCTGCAACGTGCCCCTGTGTGTGTTTGGTTGCTTTGAGTCATATCACACTTCACAGTAAACTACACAAAAACACTGTCTTACACACAAGGTATTTAGGCACTAGTATTGAAGGTCTATCTGAAAAACACTTGTACTTGAGCACACAGTCCACCTGATGGTAAGTGGATACATCGTCACCCCTGAGGACTAAGATGGAATGCCTCCTTTTCAGTAAAAAGGGTATGCCGCTATTTTAATGGGAAGGTTAAAGTAGGTAGGTGTTACCATCCAAATCGTAATGGGAAATTTGGAAAACAAAAAGCTGCACATTTATATACTATAGTTTGTATATGTATGTATGTATGTGCGTATGTATGTATGTGCGTATGTATGTATGTAGTGCCTCAGATAGAGGGTTATGTTTTTGTGATAAATTTGTTTCTAACGAGTTATAATATGTATGTTTGTCTTTTGAAATTTTGGCTCATCATAAAATTGTTGGAACCTAGGTCCGTGTCATTCATTCAAATTGCAAACGTCATTATACTGATAAGAGATCGTACGAAAATTAGGGACGCAATGAAGGGGGGGGGGGTTGCTCAACCTAATTTTCAGTACGTTTCCTTGGCATTTTGTAACATATGTATATATATGTCCATGATCGGTAGCCATGTACATATATATACATATATTATGTGTATATTGTACATATTTGTACATATCGAACAATGGTAAATTATGACCAACCATGCTTGGGTATCAACATGCTGCCTAAACCTTCACCTTCAACCTACAAGGCGCCGGTTCATTTTACCTCTTGCTGTGATTCGTGAACAAAGCATGATTTAAAAATTATGTCATATTAAGTAGTATCCCAAGTGATTGTCATTATTAGACCCGTTATGTTTACTATAATGTTTCAAAATAATGATGGTTACAAAAATCACCTAGTCATTATCTTGTTGAAGACAAGTCGTATCCACACTTTGCTAGCATGTATGAGGCTAAAATTTTTAGATATTTACTACTTTCATGAGCTTGATGTTTGAAATATTTCTTAGAAACAACTTGTTTTTTTTTGTTTAATTGATTACTAAATTTAATGTATATCTTGAAACAATAATTTCTTTTCCATTTGTAAGTAGATATTATCCAAAATAGACATGTTTTTAGAGGTACTAATTTTGGTGTCAAATTACATACCATCTTTGTTCCACTCATACTCAAATTTATATTGAATGTAACATGATTCTTTTATTTATATTTGTAGCTTATAAGCTTAAGTTGCTGCAAACAAAAGGTCTTTGTCCCATTCGCTCAGGGTCATTTTAGATAACAAGAAATGTGAGACCCTTTTTTGTTTACTTTAAGTGGAAGTATTTTTTGTGTCAACTTTGTAAACATGTGTTGTGTGAAAAAAATGTATAGGACCTTGTTAATTTTGGTTTGTATTGTAAACTTAGATATGTAATGTGTTAATTAAAATTAGTTTCAGTTTAATTATTGTTTTATTTTATACAAATTATCAAGAAATACAATAAAATTTTCTGTACCCCATATTAAGTAGTAATGTTTCTATGGCAAATAACTACCAATATGCTAAATATGTAAAGATATATACAAAATAGGTAATTAAAACCAATATTTTAATTGTAAGCGTACAGCATTCCTTTAAAAAAATCGAGGAAATCCAACTTTAAAAAAAACATATGCTTATAATATCCCTGTCTGTGCGCTTGCCGACGGTCGGCATCACAGATACGCAAAATGGCGGAAACATTAGTCACACTGTTTAGAGGTTATCGTTTCACTTGAACAGATGATTGACCATGACAGTTGACATTGACAGTTCTTTGTTTCGTTCAAAAATGTTGCCTAAACATCGATGTTCATATACATGTCCGTAAATAAATTCATTCGGATCACAAACTAAAAATAAAGACAAAAATTCTTAACGATGGAAATTTCCATCACCATGAAATTAAGGGTTAATGTATTTGCTATATAAGTTTCAGGGATGTTCGATGCATAGTTTTACGAGTATATTTACAAGGAACACATTGTACAACGATATTTTGGTGGATGAGATGTTTCGCTCCTATTTTATACATAATAAGTAATAAGATTTTGTATTTTGTAAATAAAAATTGTAACAAAATTAGGTAATGTGTTTTATTGATGATTCAGATTAGCGTTGTAGATAGGAACAAAGAAGTATAATACAATAGCACTGATAAGCCGACGCATACGCCGAGGAAAAATAGACAATGACGGTATTCAATGAACAATAGATAAGAACAATGGGGCGCTAATGACGGTGGAGGACCTCCCCGGATATCAATTAGATAAGAGTTAATTGATCTGCACATCTCCGGAACCGTGCATCCTACGCAAAAACGGACGGACCGGATCCTTTATCCTGTTTCATATCAATCTTTTGTAAGCTTACAATTTAATTAGTTTTTTCTCGTATATAATTAATAATGTCCGTTTCGGCGGAGTCTTTATAGACATTAGAGATAAACAAAGGAACTTTTATATCCGCAGCTTTAAACTTTTCAGTGGACTGAACACTTACTTTCCCTTTCTGCCCTATAAAACGATTTCTATATCTTTTTCTCTGTACCATAATCCACTCGTCCGCTGGTCGATCTATTTTCCATTCTCCTTCATTACGTACCATTTCTGCCATACTAGGCTTGTTTACATTCGGTACTCACTGGTGGCGATCTCAGCGGCGGCGGTGGCGAAACTCGTGTAGGCTTAGCGACTCGAGACGCTATATTAGACAGCACCGTCGTCACAGCCTCAGTGTTCGAGTGAGTTTGTATCGTAGGGGCGCTGGGTCCGTTGTTACTGCATTCATATTGTTCATTGTACGATAGCGCAGTCGGTCCGCTATCTAAAATATACACTCCAATTTTTTTTTTTGCCAACGCTTACATCCAAAAGATTTGTCGGGGCACAAATTTGTTTAATTCTTGTACACGATTATTAACTTCTGTAGTAACATAGGATTCCTTTATGCAAGAAATTTCCGCTTTTAATATTTGTATATCCTTGACCAATTTCGTCACATCTATATGATCGTAGCTAACACGGGATAATTTATTTAAGTCCCTAGCAACAAATATAGGAAATAATTCTGGATCATTGCCCTTAAAAAATGCAATCATATCCTCTATATCTCGAACATGTTTTCCGGAGCCCTTTCTCACACGTCGTCTCGTTGACGATGTCACCGAAGAAAATAAATAAAATTTTCGCCTTCTCAATATCTTCCGCAGAAAAACCAGTTGAACATATTCTCACAATTTGATCTTCGGTTAACACCTCTAACTTATTCTGCAAGTATCCTAGCACTTCGTTTATAATAATATTGCACTCCTTACACTTCACTGCCATGTGCGCATCCTGTCGATCGCGCGTTCGCGACGCAACTGGTATTTATAGCATTAATAAAAACTCAAATATTCACAAATAATTGAAACTAATGCAAAGGTTATTTCATCCTTAACAGAACTGATAAAAATTGTAGCAGTATCTGTTATCAATATTGAGAAACATTAGAATTAGTGAATATACTCTCATAGGTAAATAAAATCAAATGCCGTTTTTCCGAATTTTGTACCACGTACCTATGTAAATAATTGGCAGTAATTCTAAGCTTATTAAATAACATTTTTAATTTCCTTTCAAAAAAGGTATCACGTGTACAGTTTGTGAGTATGTTATCAAACAAATATGTTTAAAACAAAAAAAATGTCGCAAAATAAGGCGCGATAACGTCGGGTACACACTAGGTACAAAATCCGACGTGTTTACTGGCTCTAGATGGGTCGTTTAAAGCTTAAAGGCGTAAAATATCATACTTAAAAGGCAACAAGTACGATACTATGAATAAGATCTATATTCATTGAAATATAGCTCTTTTTTTAACGACTATACCCAAATGTACGTTTGTAAACCGCTGCTACACAGCCCATTTTACGGGTGAAAAATATTGTTAACCAGGAGTTAACAGGTCAGTTTAGGGAGGAAATGTGTTGTAAACTAATTATTCCCTCTTCTGATTTCTGTCTGATAGGAATATGAGAAATATGAGAGAATTTCTGTACATTCTTAATCTCCTGGTTTAAAAGTCTGATAGAACTGTTATAAGTGGATGAAACACCAAACTAAAGTGGATGTTAATTGTTTGGAAGAAATTCACAATAGTACGCATTGAAGTAACATATACTAGAACAGACACCGCGAACAAATCTATGCAACAGTGCGGGTCGCTTGGAAGGAGGCAACAGACTCGGTAAGTTTGAGCCCGCAGGCCCCAACGCGCGTTGCAAACACTACGTCTCGACGTCACTTTTAGTACGTAGTAGATATTACTTCAATGACAGTACTGATTATGATCGGCCCAGGTTTCCAAGCTAATTATTGTTTTTCAGATTCTGATTGTATTTAACTCTTTATTTAACGCTGCACCTTAGCCTAGCCCCGATCTAACGCATTAAATATCAGGCAAGTTACAATGTATTTCTCCAGCGATAAGAATTTACCGCGACTACAATTTGCAATAAAAAACAAACTGAAGTAAAATCAAACTTACAAACCTCCATGCCTACAAATCTGTTCGTCAAATCGTCAATGCTTCATACAGATGTTGGAGTCCAGTCTTCTTTAGTACACACATGCGTATATTTACGCTTAAACAAATTCTACAAATTTCACTAAAGGCCATTCCTGTTTCTTATTGCTTCAATGTAATTGAAATTGAATTCTCTTATTCATTAACCCAAGCCCAAGTTTTCATAAATAATGGGTAAGTAAGTTCCGAAAAACCGAAAATCCGAAATACAAGCAACGCAGACTAACGCAGTGTACTCATGTACTGTCCAGTGTTGCCAGATGCCTTGAACCTTTTATCTGTATTAGAAACTGCTAAAATCTGTATTAAATCTGTATGCTATTTAAACTTAAAACCTGTATAAAATCTGTATAATATAATAAACCAAACTAGAATAATTGATCATCATCGTTGCTTCTTTTGAAAAACAAGGAATAACTACTAACGTGATAAGCTGATGTTATTAAATAAAAATATTTTTTATTGAATAAGGGGATGCTGTGGCCCATAGACATCTACATTTATCCTCGCTTAAGAATCAAAATGCAGATGCGTTGTCACGCCTGAGGACTAAGATGGAATCCCTCGTTTCCAGTAAAAAAGAGTCTTTGGATCTTTACACTCACAATACGAAGCACAGCAGTATTAAGCTGGCAATTTACGCTGGTATTCTGTGAGAGCGTGGTCCTTCCCCGGTCGATCTGACTCATTCGTGCTGCAACCATAATATAGCTGCAGCGTGGCTCTACCATGTATAAAATATACACTATACACAAAAAAAATTACATAGCAAAATTGAACATATTGATTTAGACAAACAACGTATTAAAACTCAAACATTTGCAACAAACGAACATATAATTAATTTATTATTTTCAGTCATACATATTTTATATATACATATTATATTATACACTTGTATGTCTGCCGTACTAAGTAATTATACGTTGTGAAAAAATAAATTAACCATAAATAATAGAATCATGCAATGATTTGTTTAACGCGGTATCTATAAGAATCTATACGAATTATGGTCACTTATTTTGCTTCGTTCTGTTTTAAGTTGAATATCATGGTAACCCAATCAATAGAGTTATAAAACCCCGTAGACAGAGAAACCTACTATAGACTAATGATTAGCGTGGCCTCGAGTGAGAAAGAACGATAACGTAGTTTTAGGTGATACAATAATCTTTATGACTTTTAAACACATTTAGATAAAATTTTTAATTGTTCTAAGAACTGAACTGAACAAGATTCATCAATCTTAAGCTCACAATACACTTTTTTCTCACTTAAACCAACTTGTAAACTCATTAGATCGCTACGAATTGTCAAAGTTATTTAGCAAAGTGTGGTTTTATAAATAAAAAAAACCGGCACGGAGAAAGGGACAAACAATCAGTCCGCTCTGTCTCATTTCTATGCAAGACGTATTCATATCTCTATCTCTTTCGTGTGCGAATGCGAAAGAAGGCGTAAATTTGTGTGTAGGTTTCTCTGCCTACGGAAAACTCTGTATAAAAATCTGTATCCGGTGCTAATCTGTATCACACACCGAAAATCTGTATAAATACGGGGAAATCTGTATATATGGCAACACTGTGTACTGTCCAATAGCACAGACTACTAAGAGGATACTACGCATCAACAGTGTTGCCAGATGCCTTGAACCTTTTATCTGTATTAAAAACTGCTAAAATCTGTATTAAATCTGTATGCTATTTTTTTAATATTTTTTTTTAAATATTAGTAATCCTATTAACTAACATTACTAATATTCTCTTTGACCACTCCTGGTAAGCTGAAAATGCTTGTGTTAGGAGTGGTTCACGATAGTAGTCGAATGGTGGATTCGAACCCCCGACCTTTTGAATTCACGGTCCGCGCCCTGCCACTAGGCTACTGTCGCTTCAAACTATTAGCTATTTAAACTTAAAATCTGTATAATTTATTAAACCAAACTAGAATAATTGATCATCATCATCGCTTCTTTTGAAAAACAAGGAATAACTACTGACGTGATAAGCTGATAAAGTTTGATTACCGTTATTAAATAAAAATATTTTTATAGAATAAGGTGACAAGCGAGCACACAGTACGTCAATGGTAAGTGGATGCTGTTGCCCATAGACATCTACATTTAACTTCGCTTAAGAATCAAAACGCTGATGCATTGTTACGCCTGAAGACTAAGATGGAATGCCTTGTTTCCAGTAAAAAAGGGTCTCCGGGTTTCTACACTCACCATACGAAGCACAGCAGTATTAAGCTGGTAATTTACGCTGGTATTCTGTGAGAGCGTGGTCCTTCCCCGGTCGAGCTGACTCATTCGTGCTGCAACCATAATATAGCTGCAGCGTGGCTTTACCAGGTATAAAATATACACTATACACAAAAAAATTATATAGCAAAATTGAACACATTAATTTAGACAAACAACGTATTAAAACTCAAACATTTGCAACAAACGGACATATAATTAATTTATTATTTTCAGTCACACATATTTTATATATACATATTATATAATACACTTGCATGTCTGCCGCACTAAGTAGGTAGTCACTTATTTTGCTTATTCTTCTTAAGTTGAATATTATGGTAACCCAATCAATAGAGTTGAAAACTCCGTAGACAGAGAAACCTATAGACTAATGTTTATCGTGGCCTCGAGTGAGAAAGAACGATAACGTCGTTTTAGGTTATACAATAATCTTTATGACTATGACTAAACATATTTAGATAAAATTTTTAATTGTTCTAAGAACTGAACTGAACAAGATTCACCAATCTTAAGCTCACAATACACTTTTTTCTCACTTAAACCAACTTGTAAACTCCTTAGATCGCTACGAACTGTCAAAGTTGCTTAGCAAAGTGTAGTTTGCTAAATAAAAAAACCAGCATGGAGAAAGGGACAAACAATCATACCACTCTGTCTCATTTCTATGCAAGACGTATACATAAATCTATCTTTTTCGTGTGCGAATACGAAAGAAGGCGTCAATTTGTCTATAGGTTTCTCTGTCTACGGAAAACTCTGTATAAAAATCTGTATCCAGTGCTAATCTGTATCACACACCGAAAATCTGTATAAATACGGGGAAATCCGTATATATGGCAACACTGTGTCCAATGCCAATGACGTCATGAATCGACGCTATACTAGTGATTCGTTCCTAAACATTGGGGAGTATATGACGTCATACTTTTGCGCCATTTAGAAAATTGTTGGCGATTATTTTGTCATTTTGTGATCCAAAAATCATTATAGCCTCCTAATGGATATACCAGCAATTATTCTATAATTTTTTGTATTTGAATAAATAGAAACAAACTCTGGCATGCTTCATTCAGCGCACACACAATTAAAAATTGTTTTATTGTGGCCATTGCGGTTATTACCGCAATGCCACAATAAAACCAATGGCAAAACAATAATATATAAATACACATTTACTAACTATATATTTATTCTATTCATTTGCATTTTATTTTGTTTTATATCATTATTATTTATTTATGAAGTGATTTATTACACCTGCCACAGTCTCTCAAATCATCCAGGGTTGACTGGCAGAGAATGCCATAAGGCATTAAGTCCGCCCTTTATATCCCTTAGTATATAAGGTGTATAATGAAGATTAAATAAAAAAATAAATAAATATTTGTACTACGTACTAGAGGCGACACTGCATTCAGCTACTATGTTCCATTCAACTGCGGCACAGCAGTGACACTCCCTGTACGTGAGAGCTTAAGCGCCGGTGACCTTGTGTCGAAGCGTGTAACGCTAGGGTTGATATCGAACCGAAATGGAATATTATAGACTTGTACCAAAGAAGATACATAGTAGGTATGTGTTGGCGACGCGCCTATAAGAATATTTCAGTTTATTAAGTCAACCGATGACGAATAACTTTTCAAAGACTCATTGTCCAATAGAAATGTTCTGATAAGAAAATGCTTAGTTAAATCTTAAAGAAATAATTGATAGAATCAGGCGTTACTTTGCGGAAATCCATTATAATAAAAAATAAAAATATCAATTTCTTTGCAACTTTCCGCTAAACATATAAAATGATGTGTCTTACCTGGATTGAAGCGCACCTAATCTTCCCATTGCAATCCTGAGTTCCCCATTTTTATGTCACTAAAACATAGAATAAAAGACAATAACCTTATTGTTACTAAGGCCGACAAGGGAAATACTGTTGTCATTATGGAGAGTAGCGGGTATAGCCAGAAGGTTAACGATGTTATCCAAGGTG
Organism: Parnassius smintheus behrii; assembly: GCA_036936625.1. Lineage (NCBI taxonomy): Eukaryota > Metazoa > Arthropoda > Insecta > Lepidoptera > Papilionidae > Parnassius > Parnassius smintheus. The sequence goes on from JAUPFT010000025.1 coordinate 4,342,252, forward strand.
ACGACTTTCAGCTGTTAGAGTCTGATCCAACCAAAAAGTTTACTTCGGATATTAAAGTATGTATACAAAAGTCGTCATATGTTTTTCCCGATCACAACTTGTCTCGGAGCAATCTTGTTCCAATGAATCCTCAAGCACCCACTTTATATGGGTTACCTAAATTACATAAAGAACATGTTCCTATTCGTCCAGTTGTCTCATATATAGGTGCACCAGCTTATCTCCTTGCTAAAAAATTAAACTTCCTCCTTCGGGAGAAATCTGGTTTCAACCCCACTTACAGCCTTAAAAATAGTTTAGAACTTATTTCCAAAATAAAAGATATTCGTATTCCACCTAAATCTATGTTGTTGTCTTTAGACGTTGATAGTCTTTTCACAAACGTCCCATTCCCTGACTGTTTGCGTATACTCTCAAATCTCTTTAAAAAACGTCGTCTGCATCCCGGGGAAACAAATGATCTTCTTAATTTAACCTCTCTCTGTATGAAACAAAATTATTTCCGGTTTAATAACCGTTTCTATCTACAAAAAGAAGGGTTAGCTATGGGGTCCCCTCTAAGTCCACTTATGGCGGACATTTTCATGGATGATTTCGAAAAACAACATATAGTTGTTAACCAAAATATCTTATACTATTATCGATATGTAGACGACATAATTATTTGCTGGACAGGCACAAGGAGACAACTGGATGTTTTCCTTAATAAAATAAATAGAGTCCACGAAAAAATTAAATTTAAACTTGAATTGGAACAAGATGGCTCCCTTAATTTCCTTGATTTAACAATAACAAGAAAAGAGTCGTTACATGTTTTTCAAATTTATCGAAAGCCAACTCATACCGACACGCTCATCCCCGCATCATCGTGTCATCCATGGCAACATAAATTAGCCGCTTTTTATTGTTACATTAACCGTCTGTCCACTGTTCCATTAAATAAAGAAAATTATTTAAAAGAACTTAATATAATTTATCAAATTGCGGTCTCTAACGGTTTTTCAAAAAGTCTCATTGATAATCTTATTAAAAAGAAACAAAAGCATGTTGTTCGCAATTCTTTGTACGCGGTTCGATCTCAAAGTGTCCGGCGGTATGTGGGTAGTTTGACCTACTTAGGCCCCATATCGGAAAAAATAGCTAATAGTCTTAAGAAAAACGGCATTAACGTGGCATTCAAAACAAACAATTCGCTTAGGAATATTTGTAACAATAAAGATAAGTTAAATATGAGTCAAAAATCGGGTGTTTATAAACTTGTTTGTGACGAATGCCACGCCGTTTACGTGGGTCAGACTGGTCGCAATTTTGGGACGCGCTATAAAGAACATATGGCCGCGTACAGAAATTGCAATCCTGATAAATCCCATTTTGCTAAACATCTCTTGGACACTGGACACAACCTAGCTAGCGACCATTCCTTTGAAGTCTTACATACCTGTAATAAGGGGCTGCGACTGTGTGTGCTGGAGCAGTTGGAGATTTTAAAAAGTAATAATGGTAATTATACACTGCTGAATGAACAAACAAATGTTTCTAATTCACCTTTATTAAACATCTTTAAGGCCAATCTTTAATAATAATTTTAAGATTAATAATAATAAATAATTATAATAATATCAATAAAACAATAATAATAATAGTATTTAAAATATTAATCATAACAATAATAATAATTAGTAGCAGATTTGTTATCGCACGGCGCGGTCACTCAAAACAATAATAATAATAGTATTTAAAAATAATCATAACAATAATAATAACTGTTGACAGGTTTGTTATCGCACGACGCGGTCACTCGCTACTTTGGTAGGGAGCGATTGTGTCAGCGTGTATAAATAGCAACTGTTTCGACTCGCCGCTCACTTAGCGGTCAGTCGCCGTAGAGTCTATATTACCTGAGGATGCCTCGTGTAGAGGCGAAACACGTGTCGTATTATCGTCGATGGTGTGTCTTGCCTGGAATAGTGGTGTTGAGAGTAGTGGTGCTTGGTCTAGTAGTGACGGAGTTAGTGTATGCAATTGAGGGAGGGCGGGAGGTGCGCTTCAATCCAGGTAAGACACATCATTTTATATGTTTAGCGGAAAGTTGCAAAGAAATTGATATTTTTATTTTTTATTCTTAAAGAAATGTCGAATTAATGATATGAAGGTCTTGGGTTCGACTCCCAGGCCGGACTAGTTTACTGTTTTCTAAGTAATATCTTTCAATAAATTCATATAGGGAATTTTATGATATAAATTATGTTACCGGATTTGTTCCCCGGTTGAAATCGTCTTTCCAACGATGTAAATTCAAAGGAATATTAAAGTGAAGTTAGAGATCGGATTTGTTCCCCGGTCGAGATGATCACTCTGTGCATAAACAGAATTAACGGAAATTAATTGCATAAGTATTGTCTTGTATAAGTTTGATATGTTTTGTACGAAAACAAATGCCTATTTGTTATGATTGATTAATGAGAACATTCACTTGTATTGTTATCTGATAAGAAACATGATAACTGATAAGAATCCTATCAGAGATAGCTTCCTACAGTTCGAAAATTATGTAGAAGCACTTATTTACCTAATATTGTTAAAATTAGTGTATTTCAGACTTTCATTTTTTCTGATAGCCGAGAGCCGTGCAAAGTTAGTTGTTCAAATAGTGTGAGTTCACGGAAGCACGCTGGCCACGCCCTTAGGAGGCCGAATATGTAAAAATTTAAAATGTTTGTAATTTCAGCAATTTATGTAAAAATGACTTGTAAAACATTTCAGGTTGATTGTACGTGCTAAAAAGGTGAATTCTGTTTTATTTTTATGTGAGAATTCCTGTGTATAAGTGAAATAATGATAGTTTTGTATAAGAAATTTAAAAGTGTTTTAAATAGTGAAATAAATAGAGAAAATGTAAATTAAACTATTGTATTAGTTAACATATGTATAAATTCAAGTGGGAAACATTGTTTTAACTTTCTGTGTTAAATATTTAAGAAATTTTGACTTTGAACTTGTGATTAAAATAGGCATATTTTGTTTAATAAATAAAAGGTTTTTTGTGATACGAAAATATAATGTATATCGTAGTGTGGATATTGTTTTGTGCTATCTATATAGATAAATTGTATTTATGTATGACTTATGCGAATAAAGAGATTAAGTGAAACGTGAGAGAGTAATAGAACAAATTCATGTAATTAAGTTGCGCAAGCACGCGAATGGCGCGGTTCACTTTCGCGTATAGCTCTGGGGTAGCTTAGTGAACGGGTTTTATTGCAATTCGTTCGGGGAAATAGTTCGGAAAATGTTCAGAAATAAATAAGAAAATCCTTCGGGAAAAGTGAAAAACCAGCCAGTGCTGCCAGGCGAGGGTGCGCGCGGGCACCTGACTGCATCGCGGCCGGAGGAAGGCGCTCGGACGAGGCGTCACCGGCAACTGGGCGGCGAGAACAGCATACATCCCGACCACCTAACGGTGCCAAACGGTCGGGCTCTGGCACAACACCTTCGGGTGGAGCAGTTCTCTGACTGACTGCGCTTGCACTATCGCTCGACTGTTTCGTCATATTCCTTGGCGGGACAGTTCCTAAACCTTTCCTCCATTCCATTCCTGCACGACTCCATCCCTGGACGGCTCACCTCGGTAGGCCCCGTCCAGGATTGATAGGGCTGATAGGGCCGTTAGGGTGGTAGTAGGGTTGTAGGGTTGGGAGATAAGGGGGGGGGGGGAGGGGTAGTGGTGTTAGGTTGGGGTGTAGAAGGGTTGTAGGTAAGGGGTTGTAGGGACCGTAGGGACAGTTAGGGACCGTAGGCCAACAATCACCTCCCTGCAAGATGAAGAAGGCACAAGACCAGACAGGGAGAAGCGAAGGGAGCAGGACAAGGACAGGGCTCTCAAGAAAAGCTAAAGAAGCGGAACCATCTGGAGCGACCACAGCTACTGCGTCAAATGAAGCAACTCCTTCAAGTGGAGCCACCACCGACACGTCCACATGCACGTGGGACACAGGGACGTCCATGGCAACGACAAGCAACAGGACGGACACCAGTGGTACGCAGGCCAGCACCGCACAACAATCCGTTATATCCAGGAGTGAAACGGTGGTCAAAAAAGTAGGTCAAGGACCGAAGAAGCGGCATCGTCAAGGACAGTAATCGGGCACACTAGTGATAAAGGGTCACAGAGAGGTAGTAGGTCATCGCGATCGGCGAGGCTGAAAGCCGAATTAGAGGCGCGGATTAAATTCGAACGCTCAGAGCTCGAACGAGCACAGGCAGCTGCTGCCTTAGCCAAGTCTCAATTGGAGTTGGCACGACTCAACCGAGAAGAGGAGATCGACTCGAGTGAGGATGATGAAGAGCGGAATACTCAGGTGGAACCTTTGGTAAGGAGTTGGGTTCAGTAGACCATAATGAGCGCGCCGGTTAGTGTAGCACAACCCGATATTACTGTTAAGGAAGCGTGTAAAGGATCACGCCGCAAAGGGGCGGAGATCGAGCGCAACCAAGGAAATGCACAGAAAACACACGCGAGTGAGGTGTCAGAATTGACCGAAGCGATTGTGAGTGCAATAAAAATAGCGGGTAAAGATAAGTCTTCCCAGCTTCATTTCCTCCAGGAATTACCGGTGTTCGATGGAGACCCGGGTGAATGGATAATTTTCAAAACGGTGTTTGAAGACACGAGAAGCCAATTTTTAGGAGTGCAAAATGTTGCACGCCTTAGGAGGGCATTAAAGGGCACCGCTAAAGAGGCGGTAAAGTCGCTGTTATTTACTTTGTGTGAACCGGAAGAAATAATGAACGCTCTCGAAAGAAGATTCGGTAGGGTTGAGATGCTCATTCTAGCCGAAATCGAGAATGTAAAGCGTATGCCAAGATTGGCAGAAGATTGCCGGAATATAGGAGCTTTTGCAAGTCGTATTACGAACGTGGTTGCCACGATACAAGCGTTGGATCAACCACAGTATTTATACTCACCGGAGTTAGTGAGCCGCATAGTGGAGAAACTCGGAACTATAATTAAATTTAAATGGTTTGAATATCGAGCTCAGTATCCTTTGGAGCCAGAGTAACAGAAGATGGCCAAGTTTTTAAATTTATTGAGTGAACAATTTGGAACGTCCTTAAGCAATGAAAATGCGCCTGAAAAAAGGAAGCGTCCTGAATTCAGGAAGCAAACTGTACACACTGCAAAGGGAGGTGTACGCAGCTGTGCCGTGAGCAAGCGCTATATGCGCCGAAGTAATACGAGCGAGCGTCTAGAACGCCGAAATAATAAAGGGCACAACCGACAAGTGGTTATGACAACCCAGGACAAGCCTGTAAGTCGGGTAACATATAAGTGTGTTATATGCAACAAGGAGCACTCTATAGTGAGTTGTTACAAGTTTAAGGACATGAATATTCGCGAGAAATGGGAAGCAGTCAAAAAAGCGAAAGTATGTTTCCAATGTTTGTCACCTAACTATAGGAGGTTAGAGTGCAAAGCGAAAAAATGTGGTGTAGAGGGATGTAGAATGTCACATCATCGAATGCTACACCGATACCCCCATGAAAATACCTCGCCACAAGGGGACGAGGGGGGTAAAGATGCTCAGATTACAACTGTTACTACAGTGAGGGCACTGGCATGTGCGGCATGATGAGGGATCGACCATGACACTCATAGAGGAGTGGATGGCTCAGAAATTAGCGCGTCGCGGACGTAAAGAGGGATTACGTATCGAAGCCGTGGGAGGTAAGCGAATTAACGACGACAGTTCGTATCGCTTAAACGTTAAGATAAAAGGCATTTACTCGAGCGACTTAGAAGAGATAAGTGCACAAACAATTAAGTCACTTAACCTTTCTCCTCAGTCGGTAAGCCGAGAATTATTGCAACGGTGTTCTCATTTGACACCGATTAAGGATGAGTTGATGTATGAGAGGTCCAAACCTACCATATTAATTGGTCAGGACAATTGGCATCTCATAGTTACTCGTGAATTAATTTCAGGAGGTAAGAACCTACCTGTAGCATCGCTCACCAAACTTGGATGGGTTTTACATGGTCACATATCGGGTGGTATTAAACCAATCAAGATCGTTAACCACATTTCCACCAAGAAGGAGGAAGATATGGATAAATTGATCAAGGATCATTTTAGTTTGGAATCTCTGGGAGTGTCGGCTAGAAAGCCCGCGAACGACCCAGAAGAACGAGCTTTAAATATTTTGAACAAAACGGTACGTCGTATACCTAATAATAGGTACGAGACTGCTTTGTTATGGCGCACAGATAATGAGTGCATGCCGTCGAATAGAGCGCAGGTTGAAAGACGCCTGTTAAATATTGAAAAAAAGCTCGACAAAAATAGCGAGTTGAAAAAGGAATATGAGAAGCAAATTGAAAATCTCATCGTTAATGGTTACGCAGAGAAAGCGAACCATATTCCCATTTCCCCACGTACGTGGTACCTTCCTCACTTCGCAGTGACTCACCCACAAAAAAAGAAAATAAGGATAGTTTTCGACGTCGCCGCAAGGACGGGCGGACGTTGTCTCAATGATGCATTGTTAACCGGACCGGACTTATTGAAGTCGTTGTTCGGAGTTCTGCTACGATTCAGAGAAGGAAGCGCGGCAGTAATGGCAGACATTAAAGAAATGTTCCTGCAAGTGAAAATCCGGGATGAAGACAGGGATAGCCTTCGATTCTTATGGCGGCACAATCGTGACGCGCCACCGGATGAGTATAGAATGACGTCACTCATATTTGGAGCGGCATCATCACCATGCATCGCTATATATGTAAAGAATAGGAATGCGCAGTCAACGCACATATCTATCCAGAAGCAGCTTCCGCTACGGAAAGCAATTTTTATATGGATGAATATCTACAGGCATTTCCCGACGTGACGACGGCCGAAAGGATAGTAAACGATATGTATGAATTACATAAACATGCTTCTTTCCAACTGAGGGGATGGGGTAGCAACCGACCCGAAGTTTTAAGTAAAATGGAAAATAAATATAAGAGCGACAGTGCTTCGCTGGGAGATAAAGAGCACACAGAGCGCACGTTAGGTTTGATTTGGAATATCAAACGGGATATAATAAGTTTCTCCACAAGTCTTCGTAACACACCGGAAGAGGTGATGGAAGGTTTACGACCGCCTACGAAGAGGGAGATAACTAGCGCTGTAATGTCAGTCTTCGATCCTTTGGGACTCGCATCACCCATAACGATTCAAGGGAAGTCGCTGATCCAGCAAGTATGGAGGACAGGCATCTCTTGGGATGAAGAAGTTTCACACGAATTACACGTGTTATTCTGTAAATGGATATCGGAAGTGAAGAAATTAGGTCATTTAGAAGTACCTAGACCCGTTGCTGAAGGCGTCGGCAAGGGAGAGTTACACACTTTCACGGATGCTAGTGAAAAAGCATACGCTGCCGCGGTGTATTACGTCACCACGGACGAGCTAGGAATAAGGCGGATTACGCTGATCGCCGCAAAGGCAAGAGTAGCGCCATTGAAACCAATTTCGATTCCAAGGCTTGAATTGCAGCAGCAGCTCTTATGGGCAGCAGACTGGCTGCACCGGTTAGTGAAGAGAGCAAGTACGAGATGTCCGAGAGAGTATTTTGGACAGACTCACGTACAGTGTTAGCGTGGATTAAGTCAGATCCTCGCGCTTTTAAACCATTCATTGCTCATCGATTGGCTGAGATCGAAGATCACAGTAAGCCATGTGAATGGCTATGGGTTCCAACGTCACAAAATGTGGCAAACGACGCCACTAGAAATTTTCCTTCCACCTTCGATGTAAGTCATCGCTGGTTTCAAGGACCTGAATTCCTCAGGAAAAGTCCTGATTTATGGCCCAAACAAGTGGACACCATAAAAAGCTTAGAAACAGGTGAAGAAAAATCGCCAAAGGGCGTAAATGCGTTGAGAAAGCAAGAACCGTTAAGTCTACCCGACTACGGATGATTTAGCAGCTTTAAGAAAGTCATTGGGGCAACTACACGCACCTTACAAGCGGTAGAAAAATTCAAGAGCTTAAGAAAGTCGGTTAAAGGACCCGACGACGCAGCCGAAAAGTCGGTTATGTGTTCCAACAAAGTTTTAGCAAAGTCGGTTAAAGGACCCGATGGCGCGTTGGACATAGCGCTCTTGAAAAAAGCGGAATTATTAATTTGGAAGTTCGTTCAAGACGAGTGTTTTTATTCGGAAATAAAATGCTTGAAAGCAGGCAAAAGTGTTGAAAGAAGTTCACGCTTAAGTAAATTATCTATGGAAACAGGAGAAGATGACTTACTCCGTTTAAATGGACGTTTACCTTTCAAGTCTAATTTGACCGAGGAAAGTAGAAAACCTGTCATATTGGACGGTAAACACGAAATCGTTAAAATGATGATTAGAGAAGTTCATCATCATTTTGGACATGCCAATCACCAGACGGTGATGAATGAGGTGAACCAGAAATTTTATGTCTTGAACTTACGTAATGTAGTACGAAGTGTGTCACGTCATTGTCAGTGGTGCAGAACATACAGATCAAAACCGCAGAACGTGCCACAAGGAAATAATCCTCTGGAGAGAATAGCTCATCATGAACCACCTTTTACATGCTCAGCTGTGGATTATTTCGGTCCTATGAGTGTGACTATAGGAAGGCGACACGAAAAAAGTTGGGGTGTTTTATTCACGTGTCTGACTACCAGAGCAGTACATCTGGAATTAGCAGCCTCGTTGACACCAGCGTCAATGATAATGGCGTTGAGGCGATTTATCGCCAGAAGAGGAAAACCAGCCGTTATATACAGCGATAACGGGACAAATTTCAAAGCTGCGAATAAAGAATTATTGAAAGCATGCGAAGAATGCCATGAGGGGATTAAAAAGTGAGTCATTTAAGAAATATATTAAATGGAAATTTATACCTCCGGGAGTACCGCACATGGGTGGCGCCTGGGAGAGGTTAGTAAGATCGATTAAAATTGCGTTGACCGCTACGCTCAGAGAAAGGAGCCCACGAGAGGAGGTTCTACATACGCTACTTTTAGAAGCAGAGCATACAGTAAATTCCAGGCCTCTGGTAACATTCAGTATGAATAGTCCTGAAGAGGGTTTGACACCCAATCATTTTCTTCTGGGACGCTCATGTGGTGATCGACCACCTGGATTATTTCTAGAGCAGCATCTGACGGGTCAACTCAATTGGAAAGCTGCACAGAGGTTAGCCGACCATTTTTGGACAAGGTGGCTGAAAGAATACATGCCTACCTTAATACCTCGAACAGGTAATAACGGAAAGTTCATGGAACCTAAAGAGGGCGATATTGTTTTGATAATAGATCATTCGTTGCCACGAAATACGTGGCCGAAAGGCAAAATTAGTAGAACGTTACCGGGACCAGACGGTCACACCAGAGTGGTTGACGTCATTACTAGCACAGGTATCTTGAGGAGACCTACATCCAGAATAATAGTCCTGGTACCCGCGACGCCTCCCAAATGATGGTGCTATCGCACGGGGGGGGGGGGAGATTGTTGGAGACGCGCCTATAAGAATATTTCAGTTTATTAAGTCAACCGATGACGAATAACTTTTCAAAGACTCATTGTCCAATAGAAATGTTCTGATAAGAAAATGCTTAGTTAAATCTTAAAGAAATGTCGAATTAATGATATGAAGGTCTTGGGTTCGACTCCCAGGCCGGACTAGTTTACTGTTTTCTAAGTAATATCTTTCAATAAATTCATATAGGGAATTTTATGATATAAATTATGTTACCGGATTTGTTCCCCGGTTGAAATCGTCTTTCCAACGATGTAAATTCAAAGGAATATTAAAGTGAAGTTAGAGATCGGATTTGTTCCCCGGTCGAGATGATCACTCTGTGCATAAACAGAATTAACGGAAATTAATTGCATAAGTATTGTCTTGTATAAGTTTGATATGTTTTGTACGAAAACAAATGCCTATTTGATATGATTGATTAATGAGAACATTCACTTGTATTGTTATCTGATAAGAAACATGATAACTGATAAGAATCCTATCAGAGATAGCTTCCTACAGTTCGAAAATTATGTAGAAGCACTTATTTACCTAATATTGTTAAAATTAGTGTATTTCAGACTTTCATTTTTTCTAATAGCCGAGAGCCGTGCAAAGTTAGTTGTTCAAATAGTGTGAGTTCACGGAAGCACGCTGGCCACGCCCTTAGGAGGCCGAATATGTAAAAATTTAAAATGTTTGTAATTTCAGCAATTTATGTAAAAATGACTTGTAAAACATTTCAGGTTGATTGTACGTGCTAAAAAGGTGAATTCTGTGTTATTTTTATGTGAAAATTCCTGTGTATAAGTGAAATAATGTTAAGTTAGAAATAGTTTTGTATAAGAAATTTAAAAGTGTTTTAAATAGTGAAATAAATAGAGAAAATGTAAATTAAACTATTGTATTAGTTAACATATGTATAAATTCAAGTGGGAAACATTGTTTTAACTTTCTGTGTTAAATATTTAAGAAATTTTGACTTTGAACTTGTGATTAAAATAGGCATATTTTGTTTAATAAATAAAAGGTTTTTTGTGATACGAAAATATAATGTATATCGTAGTGTAGATATTGTTTTGTGCTATCTATATAGATAAATTGTATTTATGTATGACTTATGCGAATAAAGAGATTAAGTGAAACGTGAGAGAGTAATAGAACAAATTCATGTAATTAAGTTGCGCAAGCACGCGAATGGCGCGGTTCACTTTCGCGTATAGCTCTGGGGTAGCTTAGTGAACGGGTTTTATTGCAATTCGTTCGGGGAAATAGTTCGGAAAATGTTCAAGAAATAAATAAGAAAATCCTTCGGGAAAAGTGAAAAACCAGCAGTCAATAAGAAGTATAGGGAAGTGATAGGGAAAAGTGATTACTCTCTCACGGAACGGTTTTAAGATAATCGATCTATTCTCGGGGTCGGGGGGGATCTATTCTTTGGGGGTCATTGTAGAAGCGTGCTCGTCGCGACCCCTGCCAGCCCTTTTCAGGGCTGCAATTCTACACAGCTGCGCACCCATGCGAACGAGGGTTAGGGCGTCCCCCCAAGGCGACGCACACCAGCTCGTCCCCGTTGGTGTGGAATGCAGCGCGCAAAGCGGCGATGGGGACCGTCACCCGTCACGCACAGCCCGACACGGCGGAAGGTGGAGGACGGAGTGCAGAGTTGGCACGTGGAATGTTAGAGGAGGCATGAGAGATAAGACGAATGAGTTGATCGAAATAATGAAAGAAAGAGAATTAGATGTCGTGTGTATGTCGGAGACCAAACGGAAAGGCTGTGGTATTGAAGAGCTCCCTGGCGGGACGTTAGCTATATGGTCCGGAGTCCCGGAAAGCGAGAACGCCTGCCAAGGAGTGGGAGTGCTGTTGTCGTCCCGGTTGGTCGATCTTATGACTGAATACAAGGTTGTGAACTCAAGACTTCTCTGGGTTCGCTTCAAAATGGGACTGACGAAGTTATTCCTTTTGGCTGTTTATGCGCCGGTAGCTTCGTCGTCCAGGGCTGAGCTGGAGGAGTTTTGGGAGAATGTAAGAGAAGTTCTAGATTTGGTTAAGGGAAACGAAAGAACTGTTGTATGTGGTGATTTGAATGGATGGGTAGGCATCGCTCGACCAGGATACGAGTCGGTGCTTGGAAAGTTTGGAGATAAAAGGGTTAATGATGCTGGCAAGCTTATACTGGCTGTATGCAAGGAAAAGGGTCTTCTTGTGACAAACACTATGTTTAATCACAGGAAGATCCATATGTACACTAGAGAAAGAAAGAATGAGAGAAGTATGATTGATTTGTTCCTGGTGGATGACCGACTGCGAAAACAGGTGATGGATACACGAGTGTTCAGGGGTGCTGACCTGGGAACGGATCATTATCTAGTAATTACTAGATTTAGGGGTTTGTTCGCGGGTTGGCGCCACCGGACGGCAGTAACAGAACCACAGTCGGTCTGTCGCATCCGAAGCTGGAACCTTCAGGAAGCGGATACTAGGGACAAATATCACAAGAGGGTAGTCGAAAAGCTTGACACCATCGATGGCAGGAAAGAATGTGTGGAGAGAATATGGCAGAACCTTAGGGATGGAATGGTAAGTGCAGCGGAAGAAGTATGTGGTACGACAAAAAGAGGTAGTAGTAAAAGAAGAGATGCATGGTGGAATGACGAAGTGAAAGAAGCTGTAAAAAAGAAGAAAAAAGCATGGTTAGACTACTTAGCCTCTAGTAACGATGAGCATATGAGAGAGAAGATGAAAGAAAGATATAAGCTGCAGAAAGTTCATGCGAAAACATTGATTGAGGAAGTACGTGAAAGGTGTAGAATAGAAGCGGACGAGAGGTTGTTGCACAACTTTAGGGAAAGCTCCAAACTCTTCTGGAAAGAGGTTGGAAGGTCCCGGAGTGGTGCGACAGCTTTAAGAATGAACAAAGTGCTTTCGAGAACCTATGACGTCCTCTCAGAAAAATCGGACGTCATGCAGCGATGGAGTGAATTTTATAGAGAATTGTATGCGTGTCATGATCTTAGTGAAGGATCCGGGGGTGACGCCGTGACTGGCACGCCAGACACGGACCTCGATGACACTGAGGTCATCAGCATGAAAGAGATTGAACGTGCGATTCGAAGTTTGAAATGTGGTAAGGCTGCGGGACTAGACAGAGTTACTGCTGAAATGGTCAAGTACGGTGGGCCTCGCGTCTGGGACAGCTTTTATCTGCTGTGCAATTTGTGCTGGCGGACGGGAGATGTCCCGGATGATTGGCGATCCGCGGTCATTGTGCCTTTATATAAAGGTAAAGGTTCACATTTTGACTGCGGGAGCTATCGGGCGATCAGCTTGACCAGTTTAGCAAGTAAAGTTTATTCGAAGGTTTTGACACGCAGGATGCAAGAGAAATCGGAAAGATTCTTATGGGAGGCACAATGCGGATTTAGACCTGGAAGAGGATGCACGGATCAAATGTTTTCTCTCCGCATGATCACGGAGAAGCTTCTGAGTGTTAACCAGAGGATTTTCTGTGCTTTTGTGGATCTGGAGAAAGCATTTGATAAGGTTATAAGGAAGAAAATGTGGGAACTGTTGCCGGGATATGGTGTGGATGGTCGATTGTTAAGGGCTGTGCAGTCACTTTACTATGACTGTAAAGCCTGTGTGCGGGTAGGGCATGACCTGTCACCCATGTTTAGCGTCCAAGCGGGCGTAAAACAGGGTTGTGTCATGTCTTCCTGGCTGTTCATACTGTATCTCGACAGCTGTTTACAGAAGCTGAAAGATAGCTGTTTGGGTGTGAAATTGGGTGACATAAAAGTTAACTGTCTGCTGTATGCTGATGATGCAGTGCTTATTGCACCATCAGAAGCAGAACTGCAGGCATTAGTCACGTGTATGAAAGAGGAATGTGAAATTAAAGGTCTCCGTTTGAATGCTAATAAAACTAAGGTTCTGGTATTTGAAAAGGACGAAGAGAGAACGAAATGTGAAATATGGGTAAATCAGGAATGTCTAGAACAGGTAAATGAAATTGTATACTTGGGGAGTGCTTTCAGCCGGGATGGAAGATGTGATTTAGATGTGGATAGGCGTGTCGCTGCCGGAAACAAAGTCAATGGTGCCCTGAATGCATTAATAAAAAGGCAAGGCGTGGTGAAGAGTGCACGCCTTGCAATACATAACGCAGTGTTGGTACCGACTTTGTTATATGGCAGCGAAACCTGGGTATGCCAGAAGAAGCATAAAAGCAAGTTGAATGCAGTGGAGATGCGATCTCTTCGTAAAATGTGTGGCGTTACCATAGCCGACCGAAAGCGAAACGAAGAGATTCGCAATATGGCAGGATTGAAAGATGACCTTATCACAAAAATTGATAGGGGCGTACTCCAATGGTTTGGACACGTTGAACGAATGAGTGAAGACCGAATGGTGAAGAAAATATATAGAGCGAAAGTAAATATTAAAAGGTGTCGAGGTAGACCGAGACTAACTTTCGAAGACCATGTGAGCAAATTGCTCGAAGAGGGGAGGGTCAAGAGTACTCGGTTACCTAGACGTGCATGTATGAAGAAGTTAATGAACCTGAAAGAAGCGAAAGAGGTATGTAAGGATCGTGACACTTGGCGATCTGTTCTCTCTGGCTACCCCGTTAGGGATTGTGCGTGACGATAAGTAAGTAAGTAAGTAAGATCTATTCTCGAATATTGCTCTTCATGTTGGAATCCTCAATACAAAGTTTATGTTAAAATGATTGAAACAATCAATAATAAGTTTCTGCGTCACTTAAAGCGATATGATTCTTCCGTATACTCCTTTATTGATAGCTTACACAGTTATACACTCGAAAAACGCCGTGATGTAAGAGATCAAATGTTGTTGTACAAATTGCTACATAATATCATCGACTCACCCCTACTTTTAAGCAAAGTGAATCTTGCGTGTCACCGGTTAGGTGCACGAAAAAAGCCTCTTTTTGCATTACGTAAAGTAAAAACGAAGTACGCTTCTAATAATTTTGTATCTCGTACATGTAAAAATTTTAACTTAAAATATTGTGAACTTGATATTTTTCACCTTAAATATAATAGTTATAAAAAAAATATTGTAAAACTTAATTTATAATTGGTAGCTTCACTATAGGTCGTGTGTATTGTATTACTTTTATGTTATGCTTAGAACTTAATGTTTGATTGTAAATCCATTTAGTTATTTTTTTTTCAATCTTTAAACATATTGTGGTTGCAAGCTTTTAATATGTTTTAGATATCTGTGGAAACTTCATTGGTTTTAGGATTACTTTTATATGTTTTATAATGTATTTTTTTTATTGTACTGTATGTTTCCCTGAAAAAGCAAATAAATAAATAAATAAATAATTGCTGTTTTATTCCCAAGTAATTCATCCCTCAAGTTATACAGTCCACATCGAAGAATTAAGGCGTCGGGACCGGGACGACTTCGGAAGACCCGTAATCCCCGTCTGAACCTACTTGCTGAAAAGGAAGAGGTTATCGCCCTTGTGTGTTACTCCGTTGCGGAGATCACATACGTTGTTCCCGAACCCAACGTAGGCGTTATAGGAGGCCGGATCGAGAGAAGCCTCGATTGCTCCCTTCTGTTTCTTAATCGAACGTTCAATTTCCGTTGGTTCCTTTTCAATTGGTCCATCGCGGCCGGATTGAGAGGATCCCCGTTGGTTCCTTTTCAGTATGTGTTATATATTATGTAAACTTATGTATTTGGGTAGTGGAAGATACGTTCAATTTTAAATCAACTTTTATAACATGAGGAATATTAAAACTTGCGACAAAACCAAATATGCACGACAGTTAATGGTAATCTTAAATAATTAACCAACACTTAGTATTTCAGTACGCAATAATCAGTATTACCTGCTATCCTTTAAAAATAATTTACTCTTATATATTTTTGAATTTTTCGATTAATTTTTTAATTCTCATTATTATTTCTAACAGTTGCAAAAATTCGTAGCCTGTATATTTTTTTAGAAAATCCAAAGGTATGCAGGTTTCCTGGGACATAGCGGCCAACAAATTGTTAACTATGTGTTGAGGAGATAAGTCGTTTCTATTTCTAATGAAATAATCCATAAATACAACAATGAACAAATTCAAAAACTCTTTATAGATATCTAAAATTTCTTGACTCTCTAGTGGTATTTTTAATAGTGTTTATTTCGGTTAATGTTATATAATAAAATTATTGGCAATATATTAGTTTTATTATCATGGTATTTCCCCATAATTCTAGTTAAGATCATATCGACTTTCATTAAAATGAGTTCACATATTTTTAGGTATCATAAAACATTATTAAAAATTAAACTAACAAAACAAGGGCCCTTGTTTTGTGCAGTGGAATTTATTTTAATTGTAATCACTTAAAATCACTTTTAGTAATACTTATACATATACTATAATATAATTTATTTAATAACAAAATTAATATTTATCAAAGCATATAAACCTAGCATACACGGCTATAAAAACTAATAACGTTACTTGGTAACATAAACTTAATACCTACATGAATAGAATAGTAATAATATGTACATTAAGATATCAGTAATAATCATATATTAATTGAAATATTATATCACTTGACGAATATATTCATGTTAACTAATACTGACAAATATCGGTAGTACTACTCGCCCTCGACCAGGGCAGTCGGCGACTGCCCGTTCCACGCCCCGCGCGCCTCCTAAGGCCCCCGCACACATCCATACACCCACACATAGCTGCAAGCTATTTTACGTGCACACACGCTTAAGTGTCGTTTCTTTTCGCGTAGTGTATATATTCTATACACAAGTTCCGAGAGAGTTACCACCAAGTGTTAGATTTAATTTTTGTAACAAATTACAAACAATGCTGTCTTTGTGAATTCACTCAGAGTACAACAAAATAGGTCCATCTCACAAGTTATTACGTTGAGCGTGCGGAGTGCGCGCGTCAGAGGTGCCTCACTCAGGAGGTTGGTGCGACCTCGCGGCTCCAACTCTTGTCAAAGTAAGTTTCAGAAAGAAAGAAATAAATAAATAAAATAAATAAATAAATTCTTTGACTGCGGTGCATACACTGCACTATCAGTCACTCGCTAGGCGCTTGTAGAGTTAACACGTGTTGTGTTGATTTAAAAAAAATCTCGTGATAAAAATATGCCGTCGTGCGTACTTAGATATTGCACAAATAATTCAAGAAATGTCAGTAAAAACCAAGGAATTACTTTTCATTGGTTAATAAGATACTTAATCAACAAAAAAAATTATTATAAATTAGAAATAAAACAAATTATTCCTAAGACGCCATCTTGTGTCACGTAATATAGATTATGAAATTAATTTGTTCGGATGCGACATTTCTGTGGGTACTTAAATATAAGACGAATATATTATTATACACATTTTTTTGTAGAAACATATATGAGTTATCATAATTAGGCCAAATTTTTTATATTTAAATCTGCTAATTATTCTTATATTTTATTTTTAGGTTTCTTTCGCGTGAAACTCTCGCGTGCCCAGTATTTATGAACGGCTCTTATTCCAATTTAAATAAATATATTTGTAATTTAGATGAGATTACTCTGTGGCAACCCAAGTGACAAGTTGTAAAATAATAGCTCCTAACAATTTAGCAAAATTAAATATTGTAATTTGATAATATCCACCTCAATTTTTAGTTACAGTTGTTAAATAATACTTAATTGTGTTGGTAAAATAAGTAAAAGTCATAAGTATTTTAATTATATAGTGTTTTGTGTTTCAACTAAAAGTGACAGCTGTAGGTAACGAACATCGTTTGAACTTTCTGTAAGTTATTGTAATTTTCTTGTTATCCCTTTAATAAAAGAAAAATCTTAATCTTTTAAATTAGTGCAGTTTCGGATTTCAATTTGAATTATTTACCTGATAATTTAATTTGAGATCTGTAAGTAGACCCATAGATCTAGATATTAGCTTACTCTGTTTCTTCGGTTTTCTTTCTTTGTTTTCTTTTGCTATTTACACATAATAGTAAAATGAATACACGCAACGCCAAAACGCGCCAAATGGAGAACCAACTTCAAATGGCGCTTCTAGAACTTAAGGCGTCAAAAGAGCAGTGTGAGCTGTTGCTTAAAGAAAGGGATGACAACGAAAAGGAAATAATAAATATAATTGCCAAAAATAGTCAACTAAAAAGTGATATGGTTAAGTTGCATAAAGACTACACAAATGTTTTAAAAGAAAGGGATCAGCTTCAGGAAACAGTCGATGAGTTTGACCGATGCAGCAAAGAATATGAGGAATCCCTCAGATTAATTGCTGCATTGCAGTTGCAGTTAAGTGAGGCTAATGAGCAGATTTTGCAATTAAAACAATACTTAGATGAATTGAAAGTGTCCCAAACTCAAAGTCTGTTCAATGAGCTCATAGAATGTAAATCATCAAAAACATTGCATCCCTCTACAATAATCGATTTGACTGGTGATGATTTTGTTACATCTAGAACAGCAGAAAGGATTACATGCAGTAGAAGAAAATTAAAGAAATACATAAAAATTAATAAATATGTTAGGAAAGTACAAAAGTTAATTAAAACAAAAATTAATACAAAAAATTATATAAATATATGTAAGGAAAAGCATGTATTAATTAATAAACTTAAATTATATGCAATTGAGGTGGAAAATATGAAAAACTGTTATGAGACTGAAATAGAGTGTCTCAATTCAGAAGTTTTGTCGCTTAAAAACTCCTTAGAGATTATCTCAAATAAATATGCATCGGCTCAGGTTGAGATAAAAGAACACATATTGGCCATGAATGATCTGGTAAAGTCATGTAAATACAATGAGGAGCGCTTTGACTCCTTAATAAAACATCAGAGTGAGAATCAACGCTCCATACCTTGTTCATCAGGGACAATATGTGTAAATAGCAATGACTCCTTATTTTCACCAACACTCTATGACGGTGCCATAACACAGAATAAAAACTTAAAAAGTAGTTTAAATATTAAAAAACATAAAGTTATTATGTATTGTGATGACATAGGTAAAAATTTGGGCATGATGTTAAATAACCATTTGAAAGGACAATTGATTAGTAATTATTGTATGCCTGGAGCATCGTTTAGTCATATAATGAATAAAGTTTTAACCAGTAAGTTTTCTCCTAATAGCACATTAATAATTCTTGTTGGGAGAAGAGGCAATGTAAACAAAAATCAATTATTAAAATATATTGATTACCTCAATACATTAAATGTACATAAAATTATCTTGTTTACATTGCCTTACATACAGGGTTGGCCACAAGAGAATAAAATAAGATATGATTTAAATTTATTAATGAATAATTTATCATGTAACAATAATTTAAATTTGACATTTAATTGTAACAATTATACCAATAGAATTAATTTAATAGATATTAATAATTTAATTAAGAAATTTTTGACTACAGATAGGTATTACCTATCCAAATATAATTTAAGACAGATAGCAAATGTGCTATCTTATTATTTATATATTAACTCAGCCAAGGACTTGGCTACCCAGACATCTGCTCCTATTGAGCAGCATAATGATTTGACATGTAATTTGGAATCCGTTCCAAGTAATTTAAATTAGAAAATGAGACAATAGAGGTAATCTCTAGCAGTTATAATAATTTAAATAATTTAGAATGTAGCTTACAAATCCTTAATAGTTGCAATTGTATAACTCCACAAAATGATATTAAAAATTGTTTACACCTGGTGCATCAGAATATACAGGGCATGATAGGCAAAGAGCTAGAAATTGAATTGTTTTTAAATAGTAACAATATTCATATTTTATGTATTACTGAACATTGGTTAAAAGCTCATAATTTAATGTTTAACTTTAGTAATCACCAGGTGCTCAGTTCTTTCAATAGAGAAACGATTTTAAGAGGTGGCTCCTTAATTTTAGCTAGTAAATTATTATCATATAAAGAACGTAAAGATATTGTGTGCCTCTCTGTTGAGCGAACTGTAGAAATGGCATGTGTTGAGTTTGAGCACCTCATTGTTGTGAGCGTTTACAGACCCCCATGTTCATTATATGATACTTTTGAAAAAATTATGGAGGAAGTTTTCGCTAAGCTTAATAAACAGAATAAATCTGTTGTAATATGTGGAGACTTTAATATCAATCTCCTAGAAGCTTCCTCCACTAATATTAAATTTAGATCATTGTTTAAATCTTATGGTTTTTTTAATTTATTTTTGGAGCCAACACGTATTGCTGAATCTAGTGCAACATGTATAGATAACATTTTTACAAATGTTAAGCCGTTCAATAAATGTATTATTCAAAAATTGAGCTCTGATCACTGTGGACAATTTGTTTCATTACCTTATGTTCACAAAAAGCAAGTAGATAAAAAAGTAGTGTTTGTTCCAGTAAATGCGCATCGCTTGGAGAAATTTAGAAGTAACATAGTAAAAAAACTTCCATTACTTTCATACCAAAATAATCCAAATTTTTTGTATGCAAATTTATTTAAGCTCATTTGCAATGAATTTAATAATACTTTTACTTCTAAAACATTCTCCTTGAATAATCGTAAAGCATTTAGTGAATGGGCGACGGTAGGAGTCCATAAGAGTAGACAAAGGTTATATGAACTTTACAATGAAAGGTCATATAATCCTAGCGTCGAATTTAGGGAATATGTAAAAAAATATTCCAAAATATTTAAAAGAGTGTGCTACTTAGCCAAGTCATTGTATTTAAGCAACAAAATAAAGACTGCTTCTAATAAAATTAAAATGACATGGAGTATAATTAATAGTGAAACTGGTAAGGTCAACTCTCGCAATTCAAACTACCAGTTAAGTTTTAAAAATAAATTAACTAAATCAGATCAGGACGTTGCAATGGTTTTTGAGAAATATTTTACTGATATTCCGATCTTAACCACTAAGTCACTGAATTCTTCTCCTACTGTCGCCGAATCATTACTTAAACAAAATGTAAATGTGTGTACAAAGAATTTTACATTTCATAAAGTTTCATCAAAAGATATTGTAAAATATTTTAAGACTATTGATATTAAGAGAACCGCCGATCTGTGGGGGATTTCTGTTAAAGTTATTGCGTCTATAATAGATACAATCGCACCTCAACTATCTATTATTTTTAATAGTAGTATCAAATCTGGTGTGTTTCCTGATTTAATGAAGCATAGTAAAGTAATACCTTTATTTAAATCTGGTAGTACATTGGACCCCGCTAATTTTAGACCTATTTCTGTACTGCCAACACTTAGTAAAATTTTTGAAAAAATTATTCTTGATCAATTGTTAATTTTTTTTAATGTAAATAAATTACTTCATAAAAATCAATTTGGTTTCACAAGGGGTCGCTCGACAACTGATGCTGGTGTTGAGCTGATTAAATATATATTTAATGCATGGGAGAATTCACAGGATGCTTTGGGTTTGTTCTGTGACCTATCCAAGGCCTTTGATTGTGTTCACCATGAAACATTAATCAGGAAACTTCAACACTACGGTGTAAGAAATGATGCTCTTAAATTAATTATTTCATATTTAAGTGACAGAACACAAAAAGTTGTTATTAATAGTATGAGTTCTTCCGGGTCGATTGTACAAATGGGCGTGCCTCAGGGCTCAATTCTTGGCCCCTTTCTGTTTCTTGTATATATTAATGACTTACCTTACATAGTAGGGGATAACCATGATATAGTATTATTTGCTGATGATACTTCATTAATTTTCAATTTAAAACGACAGTTATTAAATTACGACGAAGTAAATAATGCTATAGCTAAGTTAGTCAATTGGTTTAATGTTAATAATTTGCATTTGAATGGAACTAAAACTAAATGTATGAAATTCGTAACTCCTAATGTTAAACATGTCAATACTAATCTAATTTTAAATGGGGAGGAACTGAGTCTTGTTGATACCACCATTTTTCTTGGAATCACACTGGACGCAAAGCTTCAATGGCTCCCCCATATATCAAAACTAGCTAGCAGACTTAGTTCTGCAGCATATGCTGTAAAAAAGATTAGAACTCTTACCAGTGTTGAAACAGCTAGAATAGTTTACTTCAGTTATTTCCATAGCATTATGTCGTATGGTATTTTGCTATGGGGACACGCGACTGACACTGAAATTATATTTATTTTACAGAAGAGGGCCATTAGAGCAATATATAATTTAAAACCAAAAGAGTCACTGAGACAAAAATTTAAAGAAATTAATATATTAACTCTGGCCTCTCAATACATTTATGAAAATGTAATGTACGTACACAAAAATAATAGTAGTTTTGCGAAAATAAGTGATATTCATTCTGTAAATACTAGGAACAGACACAAGCTGGTAGTACCAGTTACTCGACTCCACCGAGTCAGTGATTCATTCTTGGGGCGATGTATACGCTTTTACAACAAAATCCCAGAAAATATACAAAATTTGTCATACACAAAGTTCAAAAATGTTATTAAACTAAGTTTGTATAAAAAGGGTTATTATAATATTAAGGAATTTATAGATGATAATAACCCCTGGGAAGGGTGATCGCTACCAAGCTATTTCTAATTTGTCTTGTGTTGTTGATTGTAAACATGATTGTAAGCTATTATTAAAAAAAAATAGTCCCGCTGGGTTTCTTGCTGGTTCTTCCCAGGACAGAGGTTTTTTTGCGAACCAGTGGTAAATTAAAAAAATGACTTTCAATAAGTATTTTTATAATCTACATTGAATAAAAAAGTTTCTATTTCTATTTCTATTAAATGTTATATTAACAAGTTTTGTTAAACATACATTAAATATGTTTTTTATATTTGAGATAGATACCTCTTAAAATATTGAGATAAAAATGTCATTAAAATGTAATTGTGATATAATATTATATTAAACAAGCAAATATAATATACAAAATAAATGACAAAATTTAAAAAAAATTTTATCTATATAATTTACCTATTTAACAGTACAATCTTTTATTACCTACTGATCATTCTACCTATGTTTATTCTATGATAAGAAAACAAACCGCGCGAACCGTAGACAGAGAAACCTATAGACAAATGATCGGCGTGGCCTCAAATGAGAAAGGACGATAACGAATTTTTAGGTTATACAATAATCTTTACGACTTTTAAACACATTTAGATAAAAATTTTAGTTGTTCAAAGAACTGAACTGAACAAGATTCACCATCATCATCATCACCACCATCTTAGGGTCACAAAACATTTTTTCTCACTTAAACCAACTTTTAAACTCCTTAATCGCTACGCTGTTAAAGTTGTTTAGCAAACTGTAGAGTTTGCTGTTTTTGTATTTAATGCCATCTAGCGTTGATTGTACTTACCACCTTGAATGTCAATAGATTTTAGTTCGATAAAATGACTTTATTACCCATAGCATGTAGTAGATGGCGCTATTACAAATCTCAAATAGAACATTTTCGGTTCCGAATAAATCTCACCGAGTACTGGAGCCTGAAATGATCCATTTGAATAATCGGTCCGAATGAACCAGCGTGACGAAATGTCTAGTACATTTCGTCACGCGTAGTAATGAGTCGGTCGCTAGAATTGAATGACTGACACAATTCTACTTCTGAGCTTCTCATTTCTTTTTTATATATTTGTATCTTCATTTTTATATATTGTTTCTTCACAATATGCTAATGCGTCACATTGCGAAGTTTTTGGGAGATTTTGACAACAGCTCAACCCAGCGGACAGTTGATGACGACAGCCACTCACGTTCATAAGGCGCCTAAGCGATCAAAATCCACTTCCAACCATTATTCAAGCGACAAAACAGGAGTGACAATCCGTCGACAGCCAAGTTCCCGGCAAAACCTTTAAAATCACTGTACACTATAACTCTTATCCAAGAAGGTTATAGATTTTATAACCTCCTTGCTCCTATCGGAGTATTAACGGAGGTTAAATTCAAATATAAATAGAAATATAGATTAAAATATGCGTAGTATCCTCTGTATGTGTATAGTCTGTGATTACAACATTCCTGTTTCCTGTATTTATACTTTTTATCGTACACAGAGAATCATAGATTACTGTGTATATACTAGAGACAGAGAATGATATTTTTTTTTTGCTATCTGTATGCTCATAACTCATTTATAACTTGAATATTGTAACCTCTCCTTAAGTGAAATGTATATTTCTTTTGAGAATAAAATATCTTTAATCATATATAGACACCGGCAAAACGTGTCGCAGAGAGACAAAAATATAAGTCACTATATTTAGGGTTACAAGTGTGAGGAAAAATTTACCCCACAACTAGTTATAAAATTAAAAATTAGTACGTACAGTAGGCCTGTAAGGGAACACCGCTAATAATATATCGATTATCATCGATAGGTATTGTAGTGGATGGAGAGCTAAGTGGTATGTATTTGACTAATTATTTATTGTAATTTACTTTGTGAAGAAAGAAGAAACTAAAAAACTGTGATATCTATCTGACTAATTAAACTTAAAGAAACTATTGTGTAATGAATGAGAGCTGTGTGGACTGTATTTATGTAGGATGTGTTTTAATTTTGAAGCAAGAAGATACTGAACTAACTAACTGTTATCCGCCCTCTGTCATTCTTGCTACCTGCGTGAAATAATTACCTACAAACGCTAGGCACTCAGGGTAACATACGCAGTCGGGGCTAGCGCGTTGTAGGCGATTGAATGTTCGTTTTGAATTTTTTTTGACGCTGTGTACGTAAATAATTTTTTTTTTTGTAAATACTTGTTGAAATAGTTTTTGTTTAATTTTTAGTATATTTAATAAGGCTAAAAATGTCATCCTTATCACTACATCACACTCTACTGGCCATATATCTATATGATTAATTGGTGTGAATTGAATCTCATCTCTAGCCTCATGCGGTTTTGGTATTGACTGAAATCAAACTCTTATTTAAATAAGTGTAGGAGAAGCCATACTACCCCATACCATCCTGCAAATGCAGCAGCATCTTCCTGACAACAACTCCAAATAACAATAAAAACTGGACAAAAGTGAGAGTTGCCAATAAATTTAAATAAGAATGTAGATTGTTGAGAAATGTAATTAGAATCGAGACTCAACAATTTTGCCATTCAGATTCACAAATACTGTAAATTGACAAAAGTTTACTAATAATAGTTATCACCTATAAATAATATTTCGTTTATATACAATAGATTAATACATAACAGTATAAACAGTTTGATAATTATTTCTGCAAAAATAAGTACTTCACTTACTGTAATTCTTAAAATATAGAACAATGCTCTTACAATAAAGTAAGTTGGATTGAAAGAAAAACTTAACTTTGTAGTAGAAAATACATTCTCCCATATAAAAAATAAAGTAAATAAGAAGGTTTTATACATAAACAAGTACATATACAATTGTAGACTTCTTCTTTCAAATGCGAAATGCAACAGTATCAGAAGTAAGCCCCTCTTTCATATGACAAAATTTACTAAAGCAAGAATAAATTTAACGCTAAACGTAAACAACTAATATTTTTGAAATTTATACAGTAGAAATATTGTGTGTAGTGTGTGTGTATATTCTCCTTGAGCACATCTCAAATCCCATAATTTTCTATCTTCTACAACAGAATGGAGGTACACAATGTCAAATGCCTTTTCATGATCAAGAAACACCGCGAGGCATCTTAAATTTTTATAAAGACTATCAACAACTACAGATGTTAGGGTTTCTACAGCGTCTTTAGTATAATTTCCTGCTTGAAAGCCAAACTGGATAAGATGTACAACATATTGAGTAAACTTATGAGCCTCTTGTTGATAAGTTTTTCTGTAACTTTTGAATATATAGCTTTTTAGTGAAATTGTTCTGTAGTTGTCGATATCCTTCTCATCTTCACTCTTGTGAACAGATGTTACTAGCGACTCCTTGAGTAAAGACAAAAACATTCCGTACTTAACTTATTAAAATAACGTGTAGTAGAGTACGACACTTGACTTGTGATAGCTGGTATAGATTTGTGTTTATAAGCAAACATTATAGTGAAATAATACTAGTTTTAACGGAATTTATCGCGTATATTTAACTTTTTTACCCGACGTTTCGAGAGCTTTACAGCACCCATGGTCACGGGAAGGACTGAGATGTTCAACGTCCAGCTGTCATAGTTAACCGCGGTTACCATAGATTAAAATTT
Organism: Parnassius smintheus behrii; assembly: GCA_036936625.1. NCBI lineage: Eukaryota > Metazoa > Arthropoda > Insecta > Lepidoptera > Papilionidae > Parnassius > Parnassius smintheus. The sequence goes on from JAUPFT010000025.1 coordinate 4,368,000, forward strand.
TAACTTTTGTTCCGATCTACACAGTATTAAAATTTTAATCTATGGTAACCGCGGTTAACTATGACAGCTGGACGTTGAACATCTCAGTCCTTCCCGTGACCATGGGTGCTGTAAAGCTCTCGAAACGTCGGGTAAAAAAGTTAAATATACGCGATAAATTCCGTTAAAACTAGTATTATTTCAATGTGTAGTGTTCGCGTAAATATAAGAAATCATTAAACATTATAGTGATCATTAAATGGCCTGCCAAGTGATGATTAAGGCAAGTAGTTGTTATAATGGGAATGACCCATCAAGCAATGAACTTTTATTAATAAGAAAAGTATTATTCCCTGGACCTTGAAGTGATGGTTTCAGGATATCCACTTCCCTGTACACCTACCCACTTAATTTCAAGCAAAGGCTACAGATGCGATGTTACCTCTGAGGACTAAGATGTAATTGTTAGAACTGGTATAAAACAAACAATGTAAGTTGTCATAGTTATCTGAATAGCTCACTAGTTGGAGCTACTGTCTATGCCTTGTTTTATGTCATTCTGTACAGTCGTATAATACTTACACTCTTATTCTTGCAGTGTTGCCATCTATACAGATTTCCCCGTATTTATACAGATTTTCGGTGTGTGATACAGATTAGCACTGGATACAGAGTTTTCCGTAGACAGAGAAACCTATAGAAAAATTGATGCCTTCTTTCGCATTCGCACACGAAAAAGATAGAGATATGAATACGTCTTGCATAGAAATGAGACAGAGCGGAGTGATTGTTTGTCCCTTTTTCCGTGCCGGTTTTTTTATTTATAAAACTACACTTTGCTAAACAACTTTGACAGTTCGTAGCGATCTAAGGAGTTTACAAGTTGGTTTAAGTCAGAAAAAAGTGTATTGTGAGCTTTAGATTGGTGAATCTTGTTCAGTTCAGTTCTTAGAACAATTAAAAATTTTATCTAAATATGTTTAAAAGCCATAAAGACTATTGTATAACCTAAAACTACGTTATCGTTCTTTCTCACTCAAGGCCACGCTAATCATTAGTCTATAGGTTTCTCTGTCTACGGAGCTTTCTAACTCTGTTGATTGGGTTACCATAATATTCAACTTAAAACAGAACGAAGCAAAATAAGTGACCATAATTCATATAGATACCGCGTTACACACATCATTGCATGATTCTATTATTTATGGTTAATTTATTTTTTCACAACGTATAATTACTTAGTACGGCAGACATACAAGTGTATTGTATAATATGTATATATAAAATATGTATGACTGAAAATAATAAATTAATTATATGTTCGTTTGTTGCAAATGTTTGAGTTTTAATACGTTTTTTGTCTAAATTAATGTGTTCAATTTTGCTATGTAAATTTTTTTGTGTATAGTGTATATTTTATGCTTGCTAGAGCCACGCTGCAGCTATGTTATGGTTGCAGCACGAATGAGTCCGCTCGACCGGGGAAGTACCACGCTCTCACAGAATACCAGTGTAAATTACCAGCTTAATACTGCTGTGCTTCGTATGGTGAGTGTAAAGATCTGGAGACCCTTTTTTACTGGAAACGAGGGATTCCATCTTAGTCGTCAGTGATGCGTAGTATCCTCTTAGTAGTCTGTGCTGTTGGACAGTACATGAGTACCTACTAGACGTGGGTCGTTACGTCATTTTCAAGAAACGTAACGAAACCAGTGACTTGATCGGTGTCACCTGTTTCGAAACTAGTGATTTTTGTAACTGGCTATTTTTATTCGGCTACTGTGATTGTTTGCATAAATATCACCACCAACTATACAGTTACACACGAAACGAAAATCACAATCCGTGTTTGTAAGCTATACAGTAACTGTTTTCTGTTAAATCAATAAATTAACTTCCCTTTATACTTTATTCAGGTTTAGGACAGACTGCATTAAATGTATTTATGATTGATTTGCGTTTACTATGACACTAATATTTTCATAAAATTATTAATGCATGCATATTTACAAGTCAATTTGATTGTATATACAATGATTATTGATATTTACAGTTTATTTACACTTTTTCAACGTTTTCACTGTCATTTGTTTTTGCACTTTTATTTACACTGTACAATTAATTTGTTTGTTTGTTTGGCTATTTACACACAGTTTTTAAGTTTTATAATATTATAAACATTTAAATTTTTAAATTTTTTTTACTCATTTTTTAGTTATATTTTAATTTTATGAATAAACGAGTTCATGACTCCGTCAAAAATGTTTTAAAAATTATTTTAGTTAAATTCAATGTGACTCGCTTCCCGGAATCACAAACCGTTAAATATCTACAAACAGAGATTACTCTATTTTATTGTTTATGTCTATAGTCTTACGTATGAAAATTAAACGTACAATAAAACTGTTACTTACGATGGTTTGTTTATTGTTGTATGCCACATGTGCGCTTTGCGCTCGAGCGACCGACAGTCGACTCCCGCAATAATCACGGGTAACAGTAATCATAATCACGCATTTACAAAAATCACTACTTGTAACATGACTCGAAACTAGTGATTCGGTTACATGCCGCGTAGCCAGTTACTGTATCTAGTGACGTGAAATAACGCCCACGTCTAATGAGTACAGTACACTGCGTTAGTCTGCGTTGCTTGTATTTCGGATTTTCGGAACATACCCATTATTTATGAAAACTTGGGCTTGGGTTAATGAATAAGAGAATTCAATTTCAATTACATTGAAGCAATAAGAAACAGGAATGGCCTTTAGTGAAATTTGTAGAATTTGTTTAAGCGTAAATATACGCATGTGTGTACTAAAGAAGACTGGACTCAAACATCTGTATAAAGCATTGACGAACAGATTTGTAGGCATGGAGGTTTGTAAGTTTGATTTTACTTCAGTTTGTTTTTTTATTGCAAATTGTAGTCGCGGTAAATTCTTATCGCTGGAGAAATACATTGTAACTTGCCTGATATTTAATGCGTTAGATCGGGGCTAGGCTAAGGTGCAGCGTTAAATAAAGAGTTAAATACAATCAGAATCTGAAAAACAATAATTAGCTTGGAAACCTGGGCCGATCATAATCAGTACTGTCATTGAAGTAATATCTACTACGTACTAAAAGTGACGTCGAGACGTAGTGTTTGCAACGCGCGTTGGGGCCTGCGGGCTCAAACTTACCGAGTCTGTTGCCTCCTTCCAAGCGACCCGCACTGTTGCATAGATTTGTTCGCGGTGTCTGTTCTAGTATATGTTACTTCAATGCGTACTATTGTGAATTTCTTCCAAACAATTAACATCCACTTTAGTTTGGTGTTTCATCCACTTATAACAGTTCTATCAGACTTTTAAACCGGGAGATTAAGAATTTACAGAATTTCTCTCATATTTCTCATATTCCTATCAGACAGAAATTAGAAAAGGGAATAATCTGCACATTAAAATTAATAAATATAGGAAATCTTCACATGTGCTTGCTTTCACACACACATGCAATATAATCCTGTCCTGCACTGATGTATAGTCTCTGTTGTGACCAAATGCTGTCTGTAGGAGATTATTATCATTGTTGGGGGTGTTACCATGTGCTCACAGAATACCAACGTAAAATAGCAGCTTAATGCTGTTCCGATGGTGAGTGTAGACAATGGGAGACCCTATATACTGGTAGGTAGTGAGGCGTTCCGTCTTGATCCTGAGGGGTGACAATTAATTGGGGATAAATGTAGATGTCTATGGGCCACAGTATTCATTTACTTGTGTATTGAAATATTGGAATTACATATATTTAAAATGCAAATACAAACTGCAAAATACCTATTTTTGTATTGCATTTGATATCCTTTTTTCTTTAAAATCTATTTTGTATTTTATTTGAAACACTTTGTATTAATATTTAGAACATTGTAAAATGCAACATGGTTTTGTAAAATTTTTAATATTTTCAATATTTCATTGAAAATGACTTTATTTATATAAGCCAGCCATTCTAAACGTTGGGGACAACAATAATAATGCCAACATTGCAAGTCAAACAAACTCTTGGAACTGAAGCTTGGCTTGGAACTGTTTCTGTGTATTTGTCAATGTCAAACAAAACAACCAATGATAAAATTAAGTGATCCTTGATATAAAAAAGTCATACTCATTACACATACATATTCAAAAGCTCTTTCTTAAATATAATAATTGCTTACCAAGTACTGCACCTGTTGAACAACTGTTTTTGTTTGGTTTAATGATTATGAGAGGCCACATAAATGGAATATGAAAGATCAACTCTTTGAACAAATACTAGTGTCAAAATCAATAAAATATGATATATTATTTAAAAAATCTATTTTGAATACATATTTTGCATTTTATATTTTTAAATAGGGTCGATGCGCCGGTAAGCCGGCCGGGTCTAGATTTCGGCCTTTAGCACGAGGTGATGCAGTAAATTTGATTTAATAACAATTTTAATAAATATTATCGTACGAAATAAAGTTTAATGGATTTGTAAATAGTTGCACTATATCTGGTAGCATTAATTAATCAGGTAAACACAATACGCGATTTATAATAAATAGTTTAGTTCGACGCCAGCACAGAAGCTGTCAAAACGGGTATGATCGAGCAAAAAAAATAGTAAGTTTCGTGCTGTATTTAATGCAATTACTTAATATTGTGCTTATATTTCACTGTATAAATAACCTAATACAGTTATTTGACACTGATTATTATAATACTGTATTGTTAAAGTTAATAAATTAAGTGGCCGAAAAGTGGCTCATAAAATTGTTCCATTATTTGGTTGTCGGCCATGTGGCCGAAAAGTAGCCCGAGTTAAGACTAAATACTTTTTCTCATTCGTTTATTTTGTTACGTACTATAATTCATCTTTCTTACTTATATTGAATTGTAGCATGCGTAGACACTAACTTTCAGTTTTCGGCCACTAATTACTGCAATTTCAACAGTTAGTGACGAAACAAAAATACCCATTTTGGTCATGGCCGAAAACTGGATTGACTCTAAAATATTTATTTAGTTTTCGGCCAACTTAAAATTGTATGAAAGAATACGGCGGCGGAAAATAGAATGCTGTCTTAGTTTACGTTTACGGCCATTTCATCAAATATTTTATTCACATAGCGTTTTAGGAAGAATATTCCAGAACCACTTTATGGTAATTTTGCGACCTGGCTTTAGTCAATTTGAAGTGATGCCTCTAAGATGTGTGTTAATTGGGTACTGGAATAATAGTTTGTCAAATATTTCTAGATTATAGTGTTCATGTATTATGTTTTCATCAAGTCTCCTCATTTTCTGTGATCTTTCAGAGTTGTAAGTTTTCAGACTTTGCTCATATGGTATGTTTTCAATGCTCTAGGAACTTTTGAATATCTGTGTTGAACCTCTCCAGCAACACTCAGTATTGTGTTATTTGGAATGCATATTCCAAAATAGGTTGAATATATGTTTTATATATTTTAAGAATCATTTTTGGTGTTGTTATTATTTGCCACAGTTGCCACCCTAGGCTAGGCGGGTTGGCAACTGCAGTTTTTTTTAATTATTCTGACCTGTTATGTGCAAAATGCTGATGCCAATATCCTTATGAAATTAATTAATCTAATTGTTAATGTCCAAATTTATGTGGAACTTAACTTATACTGCAGTTGATTTTTTATAGTTTGTGTCTCTGCCTGAAGGACATTGAGAGCCAGTATATAGCAGTAGACTGTGAAGCATTACATCTTAGTCCTCAGAGGTAACATCGCATCTGTAGCCTTTGTTTGAAGTTTGTTTTAGGTGCTTATGTGCTGCGGCAACCACTTACCATCAGGTGGATTGTAGGTTTATTTGTCACTTCAATCTTATAACAAAATGATGTTGAAGAAGAGAGTTGTGGTGGCAAATATATTTTATTACAAAACTGTACATTTAAGTAGTTTCCTATATTATATTTATGATGAATTTTCATATTTTCAGATGGATGAGAATGAGGAGCCCGTAATTGTCTGTTTCATTTGTCATGCAAGACTCATTCGTTGCAGGAGATTGCAACAACAGGCTATTGAGTCAAATGCAGTTCTGGAGCAGTTGCTTGCAGGAGGGTCCATGGTATTATCTATTCCATCCATTAGTATCTATAAAAGTCTGTCAGAGATTGCTTCATATCAGCAATTTTGCCAAAAATCTCTTATTTAAAAAGAGTTTGGTTTCAGTCAATACCAAAACCTTATGCGGCTAGAGATGAGATTCAATTCACACAAATTAATCATATAGATATTTGGCCAGTTGAGTGTGATATAGAAAATGATTGTAATGACGACATTCTTAGCCTTGAATCTGTTAACTTTGAGGAAGAGAAAATCGAAAAAGAGAATTTCAAATTTGATGCAAACTGGAGTCATGAAACAGGTAAGATATACACGTTTTGTGATATTATTAAATTAGGGTACAATTTACATAATAGCAAGTGGGTACTGTAGCCCATGTACACAAAATAAAGAGGGCTTGGTGTGTAATGTACTGATTTTCCTTTGCCTAAATTCAAAGTGCAATTGAAAACTACTCATGGAGAAAGAAAATAACAAATTAAATAATTATTTAAAAGATAACCATACATGGACATCATAATGAGCTTTGTTAGACATTTTCTTTCACTTATGTATAAATATATTTATAAATATTTTTATGTTGTATAAATGCAGCCAGTATGTTTGTACACTAAGATGTATTCACTTCATAGGAGTTAATGATATACTACAACTGGTAAGCTACCACCTATCTTTGCGAATTTCTAAACCCAGATGGATTCCTCCATCCTCCTGTTACCTATTTCTGTTGTCAAATAGCAGTGTGTGCACTGCTGTGTAGAGATAGAGAGTATAGAGTCAGTATAATCACAGGCTGTGGGGAATTGCATCTCAGTTGTCAGAGGTAGGCTTGTGAAAAAAAATCGATTACTTATTTAATCGAAGTTTTCGATTTTTCGCAGCAGAGAATTAATGCTTGAAACATTCCCAATTTATACTTTATTGCAATCATTTTGTTCAAATTTTATGAAAAGCAATAAATATTAGTCTCCCATACAGTATTGTTGACGGCGAAGGTTTTCAAAACTAATTAAGTTACTTGCACCCTTGTACAATATACCATGTCGGAAAACAGTGACAGACATAATAGACAGAAAATATGAAGAGAAAAAGGCTACAGAAATTGGATTCAGTAAACAATATATGTTTCACAATAGATGACTGGGAAGACTTGCAGATGAGTAGCTTTTTTGGTGTAACTATCCACTTTGTTGAAAATTTTAAAGTACATAATTGCATTCAGCATTGCATGCGGATCTCTTACTGAGAACCACACAGCGGATTATTTAGCTAGTATTTAGTGAGAAAAGTTTGCAATGAATGGGAAATAAGTGAGGATAGAATTGTTAGTGTCACTACAGGTAATAGTGCCAATATCGTTAAAACTATAGAAATTGCATATGGAAGAGGAAAACATACAAGATGCATAGGCATAGCCCATAAGTTGAACCTGGTCATGGGAAATTCTATTTCTGCAATAGATTTAAAAAGCTTTCTAGAAAAAGTTCCTAGAATGGTGACTTGGTTACATAAAAATGGTGTAGGTGCTGAAGAGTTGAGGAAAGCTCAGAAAGATTAAAATATTGTGGAAGGAAAAATAAAGCGTTTGTTAGGTGATATTTCCACTCGCTGGAATTCTCAACTACACATGATTGAAAGATTTGTCACATGATGAGTATTACTATCGGATCCATTTTAGTAAACCACCCTAATGCATGACGGATGCTTCAAGCAAACGAAATAATAGTATTGAAAGAATTAATAAAAATACTAAAGCCCTTTGAAAAAGTTGGCCATGTAATGAGTAGTGAGAAATACGTCAATGGAAGTATGGTTATACCGATGATAAAATGTCTGCAAGAATATTTAAAAACAGTAAATCCAGTTCATGGATTGGTTATTGATTTGAAAAATTCATTGTTGAATGAAATAAGAAAATGCTTCGAAAATATACATAACGTTCTCCTTTTTAGGGTTCCGTAGTCAACTAGGAACCCTTATAGTTTCGCCATGTCTGTCTGTCCGTCTGTCCATCCTCGCTTAATCTCTGTGACCGTTAGCACTAGAAAGCTGAAAGCTGGTACCAATATGTGTATCACTCACGCCGACAAAGTGGTAAAATAAAAATTGGAAAAAAATATTTTATTAGGGTAGCCCCCCTATATGTAACATGGGAAGTGATTTTTGGGATCAATGATGATTGTAAAATCTGGCTAGCTCACCAAAAGTTAAAAGCTGCTTCACATATCAGATCCGAATACGCCGTAATGTTGGATTTATATATCGCAGCGCCATTGGAACATTTAACAAAGGATCTTTATGGCTATAGTGGCCTAATGGCAGGGTGCGGGCCGCGAACTCAAAAAGGTCGTGGGTTCGAATCAACCATACCATTCGTAACACAAGCTATTTAAGCTTACCACGATTGCTTAAGGGGAATATTAGTAATGTTTATAGCGTTGTTAATATTCTTTTATTAAAAAAAATAAAAAGTACCCCCTACATGTGTGGAAATTGTATGCAGGAGTGTATCCAAAACTCAGAATTGGCCTGCAAGCACCTGGTCCATCTTCATCAGCTCCCGCAGAAAGGCATTTCAAGCAGAATATATTGTTAGAAAAAGTAGGAGTCATATTTTAGGGAAAAGATTATCACAGTTGTTATTTTACATTCTCTGCCAAGCCATCTTTGCTGATTTTCTTTTAATTTTTACTTTTTCCAAATCAGTTTTTAACAATAAAAAGAAAGTGATTTGTTTCATTCACTCAATTTACAAATAATCGTTTTTTTTACAAAATAGGTTATTTTTCTTTAAAAAATCGATTAAATGAAAATCGATTTAAAGAGACAGACGAAAAAATCGATTTTTGATGCCTTTCCTCACATCCCTAGTCAGCGGTAACGGCGCATTGTAGCCTTTTATGTTTGAAGTTAACAAGTAAGACTACAGTACCCACTTACCTTCAGGTTGATCAGCTACATACCATAAGGTAGACTGTTAATTTGTTTATGACTTCGTACTAAAAAATATATAGAGCAAAGGTGCTCAAGGTATCCTTGTTTTTTTTATATAGAGGGGGCAAACGAGCATGCGGCTCACCTGATGTTATTAAGTGACTGCCGCCGCCCATGATCAACCGCAACACAAGGGGAATTGCAGGTGCGTTGCCGGCCCTTTAGAAAGGGGTAAGCTCTTTTATTGAAGGTCCCCAGGTCGTATCGGTCCGGAAAAATCGCCGTTGGTAAACTATTCCACAGAGAGGTTGTACGCGGAAGAAAACTCCTTTTGAAACGTACAGTGGTGGACCGCCAAGCATCCAAATGGTGTGGATGGTATCGGGACGTTTGCCGCGTAGTGCGTTCACGAAATTTGGCGGATGGGATTAATCCGAACAATGCCTCAGAGCACTCCATGGTATATGCGAAAGAAAATGCAAAGGAATGCAACATCTCTTCGCAGTGCCTGTGAATCGAGCCGATCGGAAAGCACTCGGTCGTCGACGATTCTAGCCGCTCTGCGCTGGATGCGGTCAAGTGGAAGGAGCTGGTACTGGGGAGCCCCAGCCCAGAGATGGGAACAGTATTCCATGTGCGGCCGAACCAGTGCCTTGTAAAGTTGCAGGCGGTGTGCTGGCATGAAATACTGTCATAAGCTTTTTAGAGGCCAATTTGGCCTTCTCTTCCAAGTGACCACGAACTGCACGTCACTCGATATGTCGACGCCGAGGATTTCGATACTGGCTAAGGCAACAAGGGGAGTGCCTTGAAGCTGAGGAGATACGACAAAGGGGTTCTTGTTAGCGGTTAACGCGCAAACTTGTGTCTTCTGGGGGTTAAGCTGGACTAGATTTAGTCTCCCCCAATCCGAGACTGTTCAGCAAAGACTCGACTTCAGACACAAGTTTGTCCGGGCACTCGGAGACGTTTTCCCGAGAAATATTGGCTCGGTCGGTGTAAAGAGTATCGCCAGTGCTGACATCTGCATAGCAATGAATGTTACGGGCTTGCAACATATTGATATGCAGAAGAAACAGCGTTGACGATAGCACGCAGCCATGTGGAACACCAGTATTAATCGGCTTGCAATCGAAGCTTGCACCGTCTACAACGACCTTGATGCTACGATCTGCAAGAAAGCTGGTGATCCAATCGCACAATTTCTCGGGAAGCCCATAGAAATGGAGCTTCGAAAGAAGCGCTTTGTGCCAAACCCGATCGAAGGCCTTCGCTATGTCCAAACTAACGGCCAATGCATCCCCCTTGGACTCTACTGCCTCCGCCCATCTGTGGGTTAGGTAGACCAGAAGATCACCAGCTGACCGACCACGGCGAAAATCGTATTGGCGGTCACTAATCAGCTGGTGATCCTCAAGGTACCTCATGAGCTGGCAGTTTACAATGGACTCCATTGTTTTGGAGAACAAGGAGGTAATGGCGATAGGCCGGTAGTTGGAAGGGTCTGAGCGGTCGCCTTTTTTAGGGATCGGGTGGACGAAAGCCGTCTTCCATGATTATGGGACTACGCCTAGGGAGTAGGAGTACCGGAAAAGACGCGTTAAAACCGGTGCCAACTCTGGAGCACACGTCCTCAGCACAATTGGGGGATTCCGTCAGGCCCACTCGACTTTTGGATGTCCAGGGAGAGGAGTGCTTTGCGAACCGAGTGCTGTGTGAACCGAGCTGTGTGCACTTCCGGCATGGAGCACTCACACCATGGGATGGTCGGCGGCGTACTCCCCACGTCGTAGAGTCGAGTTGGACGCAAAGAAAGAGCCTAGAAGATCGGCTTTCTCCTTTGCGGTATGGGCCAGTGAGTCGTCCTCCCTGTGCAGAGATGGAAGAGATGGCTGACAGAAATTCCCCTGGACAGCCTTGGCGAGAGATCAGAATGCACGTTTCCAGAAGGAAGGCGAACTAGTTTCTCGCCAATTCTGCCAATGTGCTCTGACTTTGCCTTGGCAATGACTCTTTTGAAGGACCTAGAGGCGGAATTATACTTCTTTTTTAGAGCGCTGGTGTTTACATCCCGGGACGCTGATGCGTCAGCCCAGGCTTGGTAGCACTCCTGCTTATTGCATGCTGTTTTACAGGAGTGACCAATCCATGGCTGAGATTTGCCTCCAATGAGCACCACAGAGGAAGGAATAAAAAGTTCCATACCCTGAAGTACTACATCAGTGACAGAATCCGCAACAACGTTGGGATCGTCCGGCGAGAAGCAAACCCGCCCCCAAGGGTAGGATGCAAAGAAAGACCGCATCCCATCCCAATCGGCTGACCTATAGTGTCAAACACGGCGGCAGCCTGCAGAATGCAACTGCGATTTCAGCGTGAGTGGCACCACACTGGACAAGCCAATGGTCCGAGGAGCTTAAAGGGGCGTCGACGGAAATCTGATATCCGTCCGGGTGAGAGGTCAGCAGAAGGTCCAACAGGGAAGGTGCATGATCCTCCACATCTGGAATCCGCGTAGGCGAAGTAACCAGTTGTGTCAGACCATATGCTAAGGAAAAACCATGAACAGATCTCCCCGCATGATCGGTGAAACGTGAACCAAGCCATTCGGCGTGGTGGGCGTTAAAGTCGCCGAGGATCACGATCTCTGCGGAGGAGATCTGCTGTAGCAACAATCTGTAGCCATTTTGACGTGGTCGAAGAGTCGACCTGTTTCGGCATTACCGCTATGAGACCTATAGAGGCACCCGTAGACGTGCGGATGGTCGTCGCTGTCTACGCGTAGCCAAAGGATGGACAGGTCCGAGCCTTCAAGTCTGCCGAGGCGTCGAGAACAGATGTCCTCTCTGACGTAAACGCAAACCCCAGCCCGAGGCACAAAGGAGTGCGTCTCGGTCAGAAAGCCGGCCTCGCGTCTCGAGATGGTAGTGAACGGCGTTTAGGTTAGAGTGAAGTTCCCTGATATTGCAGAAATTCGCGGATAGCGTGGCAGGCGTCGTCTTGGTCTTGTTGCCCCCCCCCCCAGAATATGCGGGGCAGCCTCAGCACCCACGCTCAGAAGTGGAGAAACATGGTCGTGGATGCTTAGCGAGGGATTCTCCAGGGGTGCAGTGTCCTGGGATAGTCTATCATCAGCCCTTCACGTGTCCACTGCTGAACATAGACCTTCCCTAAGGAACACCACAAAGCACGGTCCTGAGCCACCTGATTCCATCGACTGCCTGCATGTCTTACCAGGTCGTCACTCCATCTAGTGGGGGACCACCCTACACTTCGTCTACTACAACTACTACTACAACAAGGCTGCCACAATTACGTCACGTCAGGAGAACCTTTCTTCTCCATCGGTTGTCAGTTCTTTGGACCATTGCCTCTTCAGGTTACACATAGCTTATAAAACATGCAGTATGGTAATGATAGTGGGTGGCTAGGGCCCATAAGCTGTGATGGACTGTAATGATCTAGTCTAGTCCCTTGGAAAGAATATCAGTTTTTATTTTATATATTGAGTCAGAATCTGTTTCATTCTAGATACTGCTGGAAATCAAGAAGACTTGGAGATTGATGCTTTTGAAGATCGACATGAGGATTCGGAAAACGACTTGCCACTAATTTCATTAGGTACAGAGAGTAAAACAGATGATGTTGACATAGGTAAAGGAGTTTATTTTATAAAACCTGTATTAAACAATAAAAAGCAAATGCCACATAAGAAATTTCTCTTGCATCATGTATTTGGAGATGTGGTGTTATTAAGATAAAACAGGGAACCTGAAAGGGGATTCACTGATTTGTTGATGGGCTACTAATGTCTTAGAAAAGTGTTGGTAAGTACATCTGCTAATCATGGGATCCTGGGTTAGGCCAAACTCAGTTATTGGGTTTTGCTGTCAAAAAATTTTCAGTAGCAGCCCGGAGCCAAGAAATTGGCAATGTTTCAACCCCGTGCCTCGGAAAGCACGTAAAGCCGTTATTTCTACGTCTGATCTCTCTCCAGCAAGTTGGCAGTATTTCAACCCCGCGCCTCGGAAAACAGGTAAAGCCGTTGTTTCTACGTCTGATCTCTCTCCGGCAAGTTGGCAGTGTTTCAACCCCGTGCCTCGGAAAGCACGTAAAGCCGTTGTTTCTATGTCTGATCTCTCTCCGGAAAGTTGGCAGTATTTCAACCCCGCGCCTCGGAAAGCGCATAAAGCCGTTATTTCTACGTCTGATCTCTCTCCAGCAAGTTGGCAGTATTTCAACCCCGCGCCTCGGAAAACAGGTAAAGCCGTTGTTTCTACGTCTGATCTCTCTCCGGCAAGTTGGCAGTGTTTCAACCCCGTGCCTCGGAAAGCACGTAAAGCCGTTGTTTCTACGTCTGATCTCTCTCCGGCAAGTTGGCAGTGTTTCAACCCCGTGCCTCGGAAAGCACGTAAAGCCGTTGTTTCTACGTCTGATCTCTCTCCGGCAAGTTGGCAGTGTTTCAACCCCTTGCCTCGGAAAGCACGTAAAATCGTGTTTCTACGTCTGATCTCTCTCCGGCAAGTTGGCAGTGTTTCAACCCCTTGCCTCGGATAGCACGTAAAATCGTGTTTCTACGTCTGATCTCTCTCCGGCAAGTTGGCAGTGTTTCAACCCCTTGCCTCGGAAAGCACGTAAAGCCGTTGTTTCTACATCTGATCTCTCTCCAGCAAGTTGGCAGTGTTTCAACCCCACGCCTCGGAAAGCACGTAAAGCCGTTGTTTCTACATCTGATCTCTCTCCAGCAAGTTGGCAGTGTTTCAACCCCGTGCCTCGGAAAGCACGTCAAATCGTGTTTCTACGTCTGATCTCTCTCCGGCAAGTTGGCAGTGTTTCAACCCCTTGCCTCGGAAAGCACGTAAAATCGTGTTTCTACGTCTGATCTCTCTCCGGCAAGTTGGCAGTGTTTCAACCCCTTGCCTCGGAAAGCACGTAAAATCGTGTTTCTACATCTGATCTCTCTCCAGCAAGTTGGCAGTGTTTCAACCCCGCGCCTCGGAAAGCACGTAAAGCCGTTGTTTCTACATCTGATCTCTCTCCAGCAAGTTGGCAGTGTTTCAACCCCGTGCCTCCGAAAGCACGTAAAGCCGTTGTTTCTACGTCTGATCTCTCTCCGGAAAGTTGGCAGTGTTTCAACCCCGCGCCTCGGAAAGCGCATAAAGCCGTTATTTCTACGTCTGATCTCTCTCCAGCAAGTTGGCAGTATTTCAACCCCGCGCCTCGGAAAACAGGTAAAGCCGTTGTTTCTACGTCTGATCTCTCTCCGGCAAGTTGGCAGTGTTTCAACCCCGTGCCTCGGAAAGCACGTAAAGCTGTTGTTTCTACGTCTGATCTCTCTCCGACAAGTTGGCAGTGTTTCAACCCCGTGCCTCGGAAAGCACGTAAAGCCGTTGTTTCTACGTCTGATCTCTCTCCGGCAAGTTGGCAGTGTTTCAACCCCTTGCCTCGGAAAGCACGTAAAGCCGTTGTTTCTACGTCTGATCTCTCTCCAGCAAGTTGGCAGTATTTCAACCCCGCGCCTCGGAAAACAGGTAAAGCCGTTGTTTCTACGTCTGATCTCTCTCCGGCAAGTTGGCAGTGTTTCAACCCCGTGCCTCGGAAAGCACGTAAAGCCGTTGTTTCTACGTCTGATCTCTCTCCGGCAAGTTGGCAATGTTTCAACCCCGTGCCTCGGAAAGCACGTAAAGCCGTTGTTTCTACGTCTGATCTCTCTCCGGCAAGTTGGCGGTGTTTCAACCCCTTGCCTCGGAAAGCACGTAAAATCGTGTTTCTACGTCTGATCTCTCTCCGGCAAGTTGGCAGTGTTTCAACCCCTTGCCTCGGAAAGCACGTAAAATCGTGTTTCTACGTCTGATCTCTCTCCGGCAAGTTGGCAGTGTTTCAACCCCTTGCCTCGGAAAGCACGTAAAGCCGTTGTTTCTACATCTGATCTCTCTCCAGCAAGTTGGCAGTGTTTCAACCCCACGCCTCGGAAAGCACGTAAAGCCGTTGTTTCTACATCTGATCTCTCTCCAGCAAGTTGGCAGTGTTTCAACCCCGTGCCTCGGAAAGCACGTAAAATCGTGTTTCTACGTCTGATCTCTCTCCGGCAAGTTGGCAGTGTTTCAACCCCTTGCCTCGGAAAGCACGTAAAATCGTGTTTCTACGTCTGATCTCTCTCCGGCAAGTTGGCAGTGTTTCAACCCCTTGCCTCGGAAAGCACGTAAAATCGTGTTTCTACATCTGATCTCTCTCCAGCAAGTTGGCAGTGTTTCAACCCCGCGCCTCGGAAAGCACGTAAAGCCGTTGTTTCTACATCTGATCTCTCTCCAGCAAGTTGGCAGTGTTTCAACCCCGTGCCTCCGAAAGCACGTAAAGCCGTTGTTTCTACGTCTGATCTCTCTCCGGAAAGTTGGCAGTGTTTCAACCCCGCGCCTCGGAAAGCGCATAAAGCCGTTATTTCTACGTCTGATCTCTCTCCAGCAAGTTGGCAGTATTTCAACCCCGCACCTCGGAAAACAGGTAAAGCCGTTGTTTCTACGTCTGATCTCTCTCCGGCAAGTTGGCAGTGTTTCAACCCCGTGCCTCGGAAAGCACGTAAAGCTGTTGTTTCTACGTCTGATCTCTCTCCGACAAGTTGGCAGTGTTTCAACCCCGTGCCTCGGAAAGCACGTAAAGCCGTTGTTTCTACGTCTGATCTCTCTCCGGCAAGTTGGCAGTGTTTCAACCCCTTGCCTCGGAAAGCACGTAAAGCCGTTGTTTCTACGTCTGATCTCTCCCCAGCAAGTTGGCAGTGTTTCAACCCCGTGCCTCGGAAAGCACGTAAAATCGTGTTTCTACGTCTGATCTCTCTCCGGCAAGTTGGCAGTGTTTCAACCCCTTGCCTCGGAAAGCACGTAAAATCGTGTTTCTACATCTGATCTCTCTCCAGCAAGTTGGCAGTGTTTCAACCCCGCGCCTCGGAAAGCACGTAAAGCCGTTGTTTCTACGTCTGATCTCTCTCCGGCAAGTTGGCAGTGTTTCAACCCCGTGCCTCGGAAAGCACGTAAAGCCGTTGTTTCTATGTCTGATCTCTCTCCGGAAAGTTGGCAGTGTTTCAACCCCGCGCCTCGGAAAGCGCATAAAGCCGTTATTTCTACGTCTGATCTCTCTCCAGCAAGTTGGCAGTATTTCAACCCCGCGCCTCGGAAAACAGGTAAAGCCGTTGTTTCTACGTCTGATCTCTCTCCGGCAAGTTGGCAGTGTTTCAACCCCGTGCCTCGGAAAGCACGTAAAGCCGTTGTTTCTACGTCTGATCTCTCTCCGGCAAGTTGGCAGTGTTTCAACCCCGTGCCTCGGAAAGCACGTAAAGCCGTTGTTTCTACGTCTGATCTTTCTCCGGCAAGTTGGCAGTGTTTCAACCCCTTGCCTCGGAAAGCACGTAAAGCCGTTGTTTCTACGTCTGATCTCTCCCCAGCAAGTTGGCAGTGTTTCAACCCCGTGCCTCGGAAAGCACGTAAAATCGTGTTTCTACGTCTGATCTCTCTCCGGCAAGTTGGCAGTGTTTCAACCCCTTGCCTCGGAAAGCACGTAAAATCGTGTTTCTACATCTGATCTCTCTCCAGCAAGTTGGCAGTGTTTCAACCCCGCGCCTCGGAAAGCACGTAAAGCCGTTGTTTCTACGTCTGATCTCTCTCCGGCAAGTTGGCAGTGTTTCAACCCCGTGCCTCGGAAAGCACGTAAAGCCGTTGTTTCTATGTCTGATCTCTCTCCGGAAAGTTGGCAGTGTTTCAACCCCGCGCCTCGGAAAGCGCATAAAGCCGTTATTTCTACGTCTGATCTCTCTCCAGCAAGTTGGCAGTATTTCAACCCCGCGCCTCGGAAAACAGGTAAAGCCGTTGTTTCTACGTCTGATCTCTCTCCGGCAAGTTGGCAGTGTTTCAACCCCGTGCCTCGGAAAGCACGTAAAGCCGTTGTTTCTACGTCTGATCTCTCTCCGGCAAGTTGGCAGTGTTTCAACCCCGTGCCTCGGAAAGCACGTAAAGCCGTTGTTTCTACGTCTGATCTCTCTCCGGCAAGTTGGCAGTGTTTCAACCCCTTGCCTCGGAAAGCACGTAAAGCCGTTGTTTCTACGTCTGATCTCTCCCCAGCAAGTTGGCAGTGTTTCAACCCCGTGCCTCGGAAAGCACGTAAAATCGTGTTTCTACGTCTGATCTCTCTCCGGCAAGTTGGCAGTGTTTCAACCCCGCGCCTCGGAAAGCGCATAAAGCCGTTATTTCTACGTCTGATCTCTCTCCAGCAAGTTGGCAGTATTTCAACCCCGCGCCTCGAAAAACAGGTAAAGCCGTTGTTTCTACGTCTGATCTCTCTCCGGCAAGTTGGCAGTGTTTCAACCCCGCGCCTCGGAAAGCACGTAAAGCCGTTGTTTCTACATCTGATCTCTCTCCGGCAAGTTGGCAGTGTTTCAACCCCGCGCCTCGGAAAGCACGTAAAGCCGTTGTTTCTACATCTGATCTCTCTCCGGAAAGTTGGCAGTGTTTCAACCCCTTGCCTCGGAAAGCACGTAAAATCGTGTTTCTACGTCTGATCTCTCTCCGGCAAGTTGGCAGTGTTTCAACCCCTTGCCTCGGAAAGCACGTAAAATCGTGTTTCTACGTCTGATCTCTCTCCGGCACGTTGGCAGTGTTTCAACCCCGCGCCTCGGAAAGCGCATAAAGCCATTATTTCTACGTCTGATCTCTCTCCAGCAAGTTGGCAGTGTTTCAACCCCGTGCCTCGGAAAGCACGTAAAATCGTGTTTCTACGTCTGATCTCTCTCCGGCAAGTTGGCAGTGTTTCAACCCCTTGCCTCGGAAAGCACGTAAAGCCGTTGTTTCTACGTCTGATCTCTCCCCAGCAAGTTGGCAGTGTTTCACCCCGTGCCTCGGAAAGCACGTAAAATCGTGTTTCTACGTCTGATCTCTCTCCGGCAAGTTGGCAGTGTTTCAACCCCGCGCCTCGGAAAGCGCATAAAGCCGTTATTTCTACGTCTGATCTCTCTCCAGCAAGTTGGCAGTATTTCAACCCTGCGCCTCGAAAAACAGGTAAAGCCGTTGTTTCTACGTCTGATCTCTCTCCGGCAAGTTGGCAGTGTTTCAACCCCGCGCCTCGGAAAGCACGTAAAGCCGTTGTTTCTACATCTGATCTCTCTCCGGCAAGTTGGCAGTGTTTCAACCCCGTGCCTCGGAAAGCACGTAAAGCCGTTGTTTCTACGTCTGATCTCTCCGGCAAGTTGGCAGTGTTTCAACCCCTTGCCTCGGAAAGCACGTAAAGCCGTTGTTTCTACGTCTGATCTCTCCCCAGCAAGTTGGCAGTGTTTCAACCCCTTGCCTCGGAAAGCACGTAAAGCCGTTGTTTCTACATCTGATCTCTCTCCAGCAAGTTGGCAGTGTTTCAACCCCGCGCCTCGGAAAGCACGTAAAGCCGTTGTTTCTACATCTGAACTCTCTCCAGCAAGTTGGCAGTGTTTCAACCCCGTGCCTCGGAAAGCACGTAAAATCGTGTTTCTACGTCTGATCTCTCTCCGGCAAGTTGGCAGTGTTTCAACCCCTTGCCTCGGAAAGCACGTAAAGCCGTTGTTTCTACATCTGATCTCTCTCCAGCAAGTTGGCAGTGTTTCAACCCCGTGCCTCGGAAAGCACGTAAAATCGTGTTTCTACGTCTGATCTCTCTCCGGCAAGTTGGCAGTGTTTCAACCCCGCGCCTCGGAAAGCACGTAAAATCGTGTTTCTACATCTGATCTCTCTCCGGCAAGTTGGCAGTGTTTCAACCCCTTGCCTCGGAAAGCACGTAAAATCGTGTTTCTACGTCTGATCTCTCTCCGGCAAGTTGGCAGTGTTTCAACCCCGCGCCTCGGAAAGCACGTAAAATCGTGTTTCTACATCTGATCTCTCTCCGGCAAGTTGGCAGTGTTTCAACCCCTTGCCTCGGAAAGCACGTAAAATCGTGTTTCTACGTCTGATCTCTCTCCGGCAAGTTGGCAGTGTTTCAACCCCGCGCCTCGGAAAGCACGTAAAATCGTGTTTCTACGTCTGATCTCTCTCCGGCAAGTTGGCAGTGTTTCAACCACTTGCCTCGGAAAGCACGTAAAGCCGTTGTTTCTACATCTGATCTCTCTCCAGCAAGTTGGCAGTGTTTCAACCCCGCACCTCGGAAAGCACGTAAAGCCGTTGTTTCTACATCTGATCTCTCTCCGGCAAGTTGGCAGTGTTTCAACCCCGCGCCTCGGAAAGCACGTAAAATCGTGTTTCTACATCTGATCTCTCTCCGGCAAGTTGGCAGTGTTTCAACCCCTTGCCTCGGAAAGCACGTAAAGCCGTTGTTTCTACATCTGATCTCTCTCCAGCTAGTTGGCAGTATTTCAACCCCGTGCCTCGGAAAGCAGGTAAAGCCGTTGTTTCTACGTCTGATCTCTCTCCGGCAAGTTGGCAGTGTTTCAACCCCGCGCCTCGGAAAGCGCATAAAGCCGTTATTTCTACGTCTGATCTCTCTCCAGCAAGTTGGCAGTATTGCAACCCCGCGCCTCGGAAAACAGGTAAAGCCGTTGTTTCTACGTCTGATCTCTCTCCGGCAAGTTGGCAGTGTTTCAACCCCGTGCCTCGGAAAGCACGTAAAGCCGTTGTTTCTACGTCTGATCTCTCTCCGGCAAGTTGGCAGTGTTTCAACCCCGCGCCTCGGAAAGCACGTAAAGCCGTTATTTCTACGTCTGATCTCTCTTCAGCAAGTTGGCAGTATTTCAACCCCGCGCCTCGGAAAACAGGTAAAGCCGTTGTTTCTACGTCTGATCTCTCTTCAGCTAGTTGGCAGTATTTCAACCCCTTGCCTCGGAAAGCACGTAAAATCGTGTTTCTACGTCTGATCTCTCTCCGGCAAGTTGGCAGTGTTTCAACCCCGCGCCTCGGAAAGCACGTAAAATCGTGTTTCTACGTCTGATCTCTCTCCGGCAAGTTGGCAGTGTTTCAACCCCTTGCCTCGGAAAGCACGGAAAGCCGTTGTTTCTACATCTGATCTCTCTCCAGCAAGTTGGCAGTGTTTCAACCCCGCGCCTCGGAAAGCATGTAAAGCCGTTGTTTCTACATCTGATCTCTCTCCAGCTAGTTGGCAGTATTTCAACCCCGTGCCTCGGAAAGCAGGTAAAGCCGTTGTTTCTACGTCTGATCTCTCTCCGGCAAGTTGGCAGTGTTTCAACCCCGCGCCTCGGAAAGCGCATAAAGCCGTTATTTCTACGTCTGATCTCTCTCCAGCAAGTTGGCAGTATTGCAACCCCGCGCCTCGGAAAACAGGTAAAGCCGTTGTTTCTACGTCTGATCTCTCTCCCGCAAGTTGGCAGTGTTTCAACCCCGTGCCTCGGAAAGCACGTAAAGCCGTTGTTTCTACGTCTGATCTCTCTCCGGCAAGTTGGCAGTGTTTCAACCCCGCGCCTCGGAAAGCACGTAAAGCCGTTGTTTCTACATCTGATCTCTCTCCGGCAAGTTGGCAGTGTTTCAACCCCGTGCCTCGGAAAGCACGTAAAGCCGTTGTTTCTACGTCTGATCTCTCCGGCAAGTTGGCAGTGTTTCAACCCCTTGCCTCGGAAAGCACGTAAAGCCGTTGTTTCTACGTCTGATCTCTCCCCAGCAAGTTGGCAGTGTTTCAACCCCTTGCCTCGGAAAGCACGTAAAGCCGTTGTTTCTACATCTGATCTCTCTCCAGCAAGTTGGCAGTGTTTCAACCCCGCGCCTCGGAAAGCACGTAAAGCCGTTGTTTCTACATCTGAACTCTCTCCAGCAAGTTGGCAGTGTTTCAACCCCGTGCCTCGGAAAGCACGTAAAATCGTGTTTCTACGTCTGATCTCTCTCCGGCAAGTTGGCAGTGTTTCAACCCCTTGCCTCGGAAAGCACGTAAAGCCGTTGTTTCTACATCTGATCTCTCTCCAGCAAGTTGGCAGTGTTTCAACCCCGTGCCTCGGAAAGCACGTAAAATCGTGTTTCTACGTCTGATCTCTCTCCGGCAAGTTGGCAGTGTTTCAACCCCGCGCCTCGGAAAGCACGTAAAATCGTGTTTCTACATCTGATCTCTCTCCGGCAAGTTGGCAGTGTTTCAACCCCTTGCCTCGGAAAGCACGTAAAATCGTGTTTCTACGTCTGATCTCTCTCCGGCAAGTTGGCAGTGTTTCAACCCCGCGCCTCGGAAAGCACGTAAAATCGTGTTTCTACATCTGATCTCTCTCCGGCAAGTTGGCAGTGTTTCAACCCCTTGCCTCGGAAAGCACGTAAAATCGTGTTTCTACGTCTGATCTCTCTCCGGCAAGTTGGCAGTGTTTCAACCCCGCGCCTCGGAAAGCACGTAAAATCGTGTTTCTACGTCTGATCTCTCTCCGGCAAGTTGGCAGTGTTTCAACCACTTGCCTCGGAAAGCACGTAAAGCCGTTGTTTCTACATCTGATCTCTCTCCAGCAAGTTGGCAGTGTTTCAACCCCGCACCTCGGAAAGCACGTAAAGCCGTTGTTTCTACATCTGATCTCTCTCCGGCAAGTTGGCAGTGTTTCAACCCCGCGCCTCGGAAAGCACGTAAAATCGTGTTTCTACATCTGATCTCTCTCCGGCAAGTTGGCAGTGTTTCAACCCCTTGCCTCGGAAAGCACGTAAAGCCGTTGTTTCTACATCTGATCTCTCTCCAGCTAGTTGGCAGTATTTCAACCCCGTGCCTCGGAAAGCAGGTAAAGCCGTTGTTTCTACGTCTGATCTCTCTCCGGCAAGTTGGCAGTGTTTCAACCCCGCGCCTCGGAAAGCGCATAAAGCCGTTATTTCTACGTCTGATCTCTCTCCAGCAAGTTGGCAGTATTGCAACCCCGCGCCTCGGAAAACAGGTAAAGCCGTTGTTTCTACGTCTGATCTCTCTCCGGCAAGTTGGCAGTGTTTCAACCCCGTGCCTCGGAAAGCACGTAAAGCCGTTGTTTCTACGTCTGATCTCTCTCCGGCAAGTTGGCAGTGTTTCAACCCCGCGCCTCGGAAAGCACGTAAAGCCGTTATTTCTACGTCTGATCTCTCTTCAGCAAGTTGGCAGTATTTCAACCCCGCGCCTCGGAAAACAGGTAAAGCCGTTGTTTCTACGTCTGATCTCTCTTCAGCTAGTTGGCAGTATTTCAACCCCTTGCCTCGGAAAGCACGTAAAATCGTGTTTCTACGTCTGATCTCTCTCCGGCAAGTTGGCAGTGTTTCAACCCCGCGCCTCGGAAAGCACGTAAAATCGTGTTTCTACGTCTGATCTCTCTCCGGCAAGTTGGCAGTGTTTCAACCCCTTGCCTCGGAAAGCACGGAAAGCCGTTGTTTCTACATCTGATCTCTCTCCAGCAAGTTGGCAGTGTTTCAACCCCGCGCCTCGGAAAGCATGTAAAGCCGTTGTTTCTACATCTGATCTCTCTCCAGCTAGTTGGCAGTATTTCAACCCCGTGCCTCGGAAAGCAGGTAAAGCCGTTGTTTCTACGTCTGATCTCTCTCCGGCAAGTTGGCAGTGTTTCAACCCCGCGCCTCGGAAAGCGCATAAAGCCGTTATTTCTACGTCTGATCTCTCTCCAGCAAGTTGGCAGTATTGCAACCCCGCGCCTCGGAAAACAGGTAAAGCCGTTGTTTCTACGTCTGATCTCTCTCCCGCAAGTTGGCAGTGTTTCAACCCCGTGCCTCGGAAAGCACGTAAAGCCGTTGTTTCTACGTCTGATCTCTCTCCGGCAAGTTGGCAGTGTTTCAACCCCGCGCCTCGGAAAGCACGTAAAGCCGTTGTTTCTACATCTGATCTCTCTCCGGCAAGTTGGCAGTGTTTCAACCCCGTGCCTCGGAAAGCACGTAAAGCCGTTGTTTCTACGTCTGATCTCTCCGGCAAGTTGGCAGTGTTTCAACCCCTTGCCTCGGAAAGCACGTAAAGCCGTTGTTTCTACGTCTGATCTCTCCCCAGCAAGTTGGCAGTGTTTCAACCCCTTGCCTCGGAAAGCACGTAAAGCCGTTGTTTCTACATCTGATCTCTCTCCAGCAAGTTGGCAGTGTTTCAACCCCGCGCCTCGGAAAGCACGTAAAGCCGTTGTTTCTACATCTGAACTCTCTCCAGCAAGTTGGCAGTGTTTCAACCCCGTGCCTCGGAAAGCACGTAAAATCGTGTTTCTACGTCTGATCTCTCTCCGGCAAGTTGGCAGTGTTTCAACCCCTTGCCTCGGAAAGCACGTAAAGCCGTTGTTTCTACATCTGATCTCTCTCCAGCAAGTTGGCAGTGTTTCAACCCCGTGCCTCGGAAAGCACGTAAAATCGTGTTTCTACGTCTGATCTCTCTCCGGCAAGTTGGCAGTGTTTCAACCCCGCGCCTCGGAAAGCACGTAAAATCGTGTTTCTACATCTGATCTCTCTCCGGCAAGTTGGCAGTGTTTCAACCCCTTGCCTCGGAAAGCACGTAAAATCGTGTTTCTACGTCTGATCTCTCTCCGGCAAGTTGGCAGTGTTTCAACCCCGCGCCTCGGAAAGCACGTAAAATCGTGTTTCTACATCTGATCTCTCTCCGGCAAGTTGGCAGTGTTTCAACCCCTTGCCTCGGAAAGCACGTAAAATCGTGTTTCTACGTCTGATCTCTCTCCGGCAAGTTGGCAGTGTTTCAACCCCGCGCCTCGGAAAGCACGTAAAATCGTGTTTCTACGTCTGATCTCTCTCCGGCAAGTTGGCAGTGTTTCAACCACTTGCCTCGGAAAGCACGTAAAGCCGTTGTTTCTACATCTGATCTCTCTCCAGCAAGTTGGCAGTGTTTCAACCCCGCACCTCGGAAAGCACGTAAAGCCGTTGTTTCTACATCTGATCTCTCTCCGGCAAGTTGGCAGTGTTTCAACCCCGCGCCTCGGAAAGCACGTAAAATCGTGTTTCTACATCTGATCTCTCTCCGGCAAGTTGGCAGTGTTTCAACCCCTTGCCTCGGAAAGCACGTAAAGCCGTTGTTTCTACATCTGATCTCTCTCCAGCTAGTTGGCAGTATTTCAACCCCGTGCCTCGGAAAGCAGGTAAAGCCGTTGTTTCTACGTCTGATCTCTCTCCGGCAAGTTGGCAGTGTTTCAACCCCGCGCCTCGGAAAGCGCATAAAGCCGTTATTTCTACGTCTGATCTCTCTCCAGCAAGTTGGCAGTATTGCAACCCCGCGCCTCGGAAAACAGGTAAAGCCGTTGTTTCTACGTCTGATCTCTCTCCGGCAAGTTGGCAGTGTTTCAACCCCGTGCCTCGGAAAGCACGTAAAGCCGTTGTTTCTACGTCTGATCTCTCTCCGGCAAGTTGGCAGTGTTTCAACCCCGCGCCTCGGAAAGCACGTAAAGCCGTTATTTCTACGTCTGATCTCTCTTCAGCAAGTTGGCAGTATTTCAACCCCGCGCCTCGGAAAACAGGTAAAGCCGTTGTTTCTACGTCTGATCTCTCTTCAGCTAGTTGGCAGTATTTCAACCCCTTGCCTCGGAAAGCACGTAAAATCGTGTTTCTACGTCTGATCTCTCTCCGGCAAGTTGGCAGTGTTTCAACCCCGCGCCTCGGAAAGCACGTAAAATCGTGTTTCTACGTCTGATCTCTCTCCGGCAAGTTGGCAGTGTTTCAACCCCTTGCCTCGGAAAGCACGGAAAGCCGTTGTTTCTACATCTGATCTCTCTCCAGCAAGTTGGCAGTGTTTCAACCCCGCGCCTCGGAAAGCATGTAAAGCCGTTGTTTCTACATCTGATCTCTCTCCAGCTAGTTGGCAGTATTTCAACCCCGTGCCTCGGAAAGCAGGTAAAGCCGTTGTTTCTACGTCTGATCTCTCTCCGGCAAGTTGGCAGTGTTTCAACCCCGCGCCTCGGAAAGCGCATAAAGCCGTTATTTCTACGTCTGATCTCTCTCCAGCAAGTTGGCAGTATTGCAACCCCGCGCCTCGGAAAACAGGTAAAGCCGTTGTTTCTACGTCTGATCTCTCTCCCGCAAGTTGGCAGTGTTTCAACCCCGTGCCTCGGAAAGCACGTAAAGCCGTTGTTTCTACGTCTGATCTCTCTCCGGCAAGTTGGCAGTGTTTCAACCCCGTGCCTCGGAAAGCACGTAAAGCCGTTGTTTCTACATCTGATCTCTCTCCAGCAAGTTGGCAGTGTTTCAACCCCGCACCTCGGAAAGCACGTAAAGCCGTTGTTTCTACATCTGATCTCTCTCCGGCAAGTTGGCAGTGTTTCAACCCCGCGCCTCGGAAAGCACGTAAAATCGTGTTTCTACATCTGATCTCTCTCCGGCAAGTTGGCAGTGTTTCAACCCCTTGCCTCTGAAAGCACGTAAAGCCGTTGTTTCTACATCTGATCTCTCTCCAGCTAGTTGGCAGTATTTCAACCCCGTGCCTCGGAAAGCAGGTAAAGCCGTTGTTTCTACGT
The DNA here is from genome assembly GCA_036936625.1 of Parnassius smintheus behrii. NCBI lineage: Eukaryota > Metazoa > Arthropoda > Insecta > Lepidoptera > Papilionidae > Parnassius > Parnassius smintheus. Next base: position 4,393,400 of record JAUPFT010000025.1, read on the forward strand.
CTGATCTCTCTCCGGCAAGTTGGCAGTGTTTCAACCCCGCGCCTCGGAAAGCGCATAAAGCCGTTATTTCTACGTCTGATCTCTCTCCAGCTAGTTGGCAGTATTTCAACCCCGTGCCTCGGAAAGCATGTAAAGCCGTTGTTTCTACATCTGATCTCTCTCCAGCTAGTTGGCAGTATTTCAACCCCGTGCCTCGGAAAGCAGGTAAAGCCGTTGTTTCTACGTCTGATCTCTCTCCGGCAAGTTGGCAGTGTTTCAACCCCGCGCCTCGGAAAGCACGTAAAGCCGTTATTTCTACGTCTGATCTCTCTCCAGCAAGTTGGCAGTATTTCAACCCCGCGCCTCGGAAAACAGGTAAAGCCGTTGTTTCTACGTCTGATCTCTCTTCAGCTAGTTGGCAGTATTTCAACCCCTTGCCTCGGAAAGCACGTAAAATCGTGTTTCTACGTCTGATCTCTCTCCGGCAAGTTGGCAGTGTTTCAACCCCGCGCCTCGGAAAGCACGTAAAATCGTGTTTCTACGTCTGATCTCTCTCCGGCAAGTTGGCAGTGTTTCAACCCCTTGCCTCGGAAAGCACGGAAAGCCGTTGTTTCTACATCTGATCTCTCTCCAGCAAGTTGGCAGTGTTTCAACCCCGCGCCTCGGAAAGCATGTAAAGCCGTTGTTTCTACATCTGATCTCTCTCCAGCTAGTTGGCAGTATTTCAACCCCGTGCCTCGGAAAGCAGGTAAAGCCGTTGTTTCTACGTCTGATCTCTCTCCGGCAAGTTGGCAGTGTTTCAACCCCGCGCCTCGGAAAGCGCATAAAGCCGTTATTTCTACGTCTGATCTCTCTCCAGCAAGTTGGGAGTATTGCAACCCCGCGCCTCGGAAAACAGGTAAAGCCGTTGTTTCTACGTCTGATCTCTCTCCGGCAAGTTGGCAGTGTTTCAACCCCGTGCCTCGGAAAGCACGTAAAGCCGTTGTTTCTACGTCTGATCTCTCTCCGGCAAGTTGGCAGTGTTTCAACCCCGTGCCTCGGAAAGCACGTAAAGCCGTTATTTCTACGTCTGATCTCTCTCCAGCAAGTTGGCAGTGTTTCAACCCCGCGCCTCGGAAAGCACGTAAAATCGTGTTTCTACGTCTGATCTCTCTCCGGCAAGTTGGCAGTGTTTCAACCCCGCGCCTCGGAAAGCACGTAAAATCGTGTTTCTACATCTGATCTCTCTCCGGCAAGTTGGCAGTGTTTCAACCCCTTGCCTCGGAAAGCACGTAAAATCGTGTTTCTACGTCTGATCTCTCTCCGGCAAGTTGGCAGTGTTTCAACCCCGCGCCTCGGAAAGCACGTAAAATCGTGTTTCTACGTCTGATCTCTCTCCGGCAAGTTGGCAGTGTTTCAACCCCTTGCCTCGGAAAGCACGTAAAATCGTGTTTCTACGTCTGATCTCTCTCCGGCAAGTTGGTAGTGTTTCAACCCCGCGCCTCGGAAAGCACGTAAAATCGTGTTTCTACGTCTGATCTCTCTCCGGCAAGTTGGCAGTGTTTCAACCCCGCGCCTTGGAAAGCACGTAAAATCGTGTTTCTACGTCTGATCTCTCTCCGGCAAGTTGGCAGTGTTTCAACCCCTTGCCTCGGAAAGCACGTAAAATCGTGTTTCTACGTCTGATCTCTCTCCGGCAAGTTGGCAGTGTTTCAACCCCGCGCCTCGGAAAGCACGTAAAATCGTGTTTCTACGTCTGATCTCTCTCCGGCAAGTTGGCAGTGTTTCAACCCCTTGCCTCGGAAAGCACTTAAAATCGTGTTTCTACATCTGATCTCTCTCCAGCAAGTTGGCAGTGTTTCAACCCCGCGCCTCGGAAAGCACGTAAAGCCGTTGTTTCTACGTTTGATCTCTCTCCATTCGTGTTGGATTACCGTCCCATCGGTTTTAGAGAGAGTGGGAATAGAGAGTGTAAAAAGGATGACGGTGACATAGGTAAAAGAACATTATCTTATAAAGTTCGCAAGCCTTTGTTTGGCTTAATGCACATGATCTCATTTTATTAAATGCTTCTTCTATTCGTTTTTCGAGGCGTAGCATTATATGTGCCAATTTGTTTGATAACTTGTTGCGATCTTGTTGGTAGTGATATAATCCCGTTGCTGTAGAAATTTTGGGATTTTTGATGAAAACAATGCGACAAGTAAGTTGTACAGTCCCCTCTGGATGTTAACCTACCTATCCAAAGTATTCTAAAGAGACCGAAACAGGAGGTCAAAATCTGAAGAATCATTTTCTTGCAATATCCTGTGAGTTGCACTTTTGGGCACTCCAGTTCTTAATTTTATTGCGCGCACTTGAAGTACTCGTCTTATTCGACAGCTTCTAGCACAACGTTTTTCTTAACCTGGTAGAGCCATGCTGCAGCTATATTAGTAATACAGTTGTAGCACGAATGGGTGCGCGACCGGGGAGGGACCACGCTCTCACAGAATACCAGTGTCTGCTGTTTCTTATGGTGAGTGTAGAGAACCGGAGACCCATTTTACTGGAAACGAGGCATTCCGTCTTAGGGTTACAGCTCATTAGAGCCACGCGGCACCCGACCCTCACCGCCTCGTCGCCAAGCTCTCGCAGTCCACGCGTGGACACCTCGCGAGCGAGGCGATCCGGTGATGGCACGGAGTTGATGTAGTGAGCGCAGGCCTATACAAGTCGATACGAAGAATACGAACCGCTCGAGGCGAGGCGGTGAAGGTCGGGTGCCGGGTTGCTCTAATGAGCTGTGACCTTTAGTCCTCACGGGTGATAATGCATCTGCATTTTGATTCGTAATCGAGGATAAATGTAGATTTCTATGTGTCACAGCAAACGCTTACAAATCAGGCTGACTGTGTGCTCGTTTGTCACCCTTACCCTAAAAAAAGTCCTCGTAAGGGAGGGAAGGTCTCCCTTGACCATGTGTTTGGTTTGGGAGTCGACCCTCTGAGAAAAGTAAACGGTGCACATTAAAAAAAAAAGACGTGTGGCACTCGGGGACTGCCGCGGTAAAGCTATTGCATAGCATTTTGTATCAACTTATGCAATTATAATTATTTATTTTATTTATGCAGTATTTCTTTTTCCTACTTACTTACTTACTTACTTACTTATCGTCACGCACAATCCCTAACGGGGTAGCCAGAGAGAACAGATCGCCAAGTGTCACGATCCTTACATACCTCTTTCGCTTCTTTCAGGTTCATTAACTTCTTCATACATGCACGTCTAGGTATCCGAGTACTCTTGACCCTCCCCTCTTCGAGCAATTTGCTCACATGGTCTTCGAAAGTTAGTCTCGGTCTACCTCGACACCTTTTAATATTTACTTTCGCTCTATATATTTTCTTCACCATTCGGTCTTCACTCATTCGTTCAACGTGTCCAAACCATTGGAGTACGCCCCTATCAATTTTTGTGATAAGGTCATCTTTCAATCCTGCCATATTGCGAATCTCTTCGTTTCGCTTTCGGTCGGCTATGGTAACGCCACACATTTTACGAAGAGATCGCATCTCCACTGCATTCAACTTGCTTTTATGCTTCTTCTGGCATACCCAGGTTTCGCTGCCATATAACAAAGTCGGTACCAACACTGCGTTATGTATTGCAAGGCGTGCACTCTTCACCACGCCTTGCCTTTTTATTAATGCATTCAGGGCACCATTGACTTTGTTTCCGGCAGCGACACGCCTATCCACATCTAAATCACATCTTCCATCCCGGCTGAAAGCACTCCCCAAGTATACAATTTCATTTACCTGTTCTAGACATTCCTGATTTACCCATATTTCACATTTCGTTCTCTCTTCGTCCTTTTCAAATACCAGAACCTTAGTTTTATTAGCATTCAAACGGAGACCTTTAATTTCACATTCCTCTTTCATACACGTGACTAATGCCTGCAGTTCTGCTTCTGATGGTGCAATAAGCACTGCATCATCAGCATACAGCAGACAATTAACTTTTATGTCACCCAATTTCACACCCAAACAGCTATCTTTCAGCTTCTGTAAACAGCTGTCGAGATACAGTATGAACAGCCAGGAAGACATGACACAACCCTGTTTTACGCCCGCTTGGACGCTAAACATGGGTGACAGGTCATGCCCTACCCGCACACAGGCTTTACAGTCATAGTAAAGTGACTGCACAGCCCTTAACAATCGACCATCCACACCATATCCCGGCAACAGTTCCCACATTTTCTTCCTTATAACCTTATCAAATGCTTTCTCCAGATCCACAAAAGCACAGAAAATCCTCTGGTTAACACTCAGAAGCTTCTCCGTGATCATGCGGAGAGAAAACATTTGATCCGTGCATCCTCTTCCAGGTCTAAATCCGCATTGTGCCTCCCATAAGAATCTTTCCGATTTCTCTTGCATCCTGCGTGTCAAAACCTTCGAATAAACTTTACTTGCTAAACTGGTCAAGCTGATCGCCCGATAGCTCCCGCAGTCAAAATGTGAACCTTTACCTTTATATAAAGGCACAATGACCGCGGATCGCCAATCATCCGGGACATCTCCCGTCCGCCAGCACAAATTGCACAGCAGATGAAAGCTGTCCCAGACGCGAGGCCCACCGTACTTGACCATTTCAGCAGTAACTCTGTCTAGTCCCGCAGCCTTACCACATTTCAAACTTCGAATCGCACGTTCAATCTCTTTCAAGCTGATGACCTCAGTGTCATCGAGGTCCGTGTCTGGCGTGCCAGTCACGGCGTCACCCCCGGATCCTTCACTAAGATCATGACACGCATACAATTCTCTATAAAATTCACTCCATCGCTGCATGACGTCCGATTTTTCTGAGAGGACGTCATTGGTTCTCGAAAGCACTTTGTTCATTCTTAAAGCTGTCGCACCACTCCGGGACCTTCCAACCTCTTTCCAGAAGAGTTTGGAGTTTTCCCTAAAGTTGTGCGACAACCTCTCGTCCGCTTCTATTCTACACCTTTCACGTACTTCCTCAATCAATGTTTTCGCATGAACTTTCTGCAGCTTATATCTTTCTTTCATCTTCTCTCTCATATGCTCATCGTTACTAGAGGCTAAGTAGTCTAACCATGCTTTTTTCTTCTTTTTTACAGCTTCTTTCACTTCGTCATTCCACCATGCATCTCTTCTTTTACTACTATCTCTTTTTGTCGTACCACATACTTCTTCCGCTGCACTTACCATTCCATCCCTAAGGTTCTGCCATATTCTCTCCACACATTCTTTCCTGCCATCGATGGTGTCAAGCTTTTCGGCTACCCTCGTGTGATATTTGTCCCTAGTATCCGCTTCCTGAAGCTTCCAGCTTCGGATGCGACATTCTTTTTCCTTGATATTAATTTAAGTTACTTAGGTTAATCCAATCAAATTCAACCAGATTTAACCGAACCCGCGTTATAACGAACTCACTATTTGTGAAAAATACTGTATCACCGGACCGCGTCGCAAAAAACTCAGGTTCGCGCAGTACATACGTCAGGGCGGCCGTACGGCTATTATATTAACAAGACGCGCAACTACTCAGTTCCACGCTCCACGTCAAGATTTGTCACTTATTATTTATTGTCCAATTAATTGTCTTTAAGTTCAAATGGCACGCTCTATTAACATAAGTCTAAGACAAAACAAGGAGACTTTCAATATATGAACAACCCGGCTTCGCGCAAAAACTCTCACGACCCCTATAATGCGACCGGAGAACGTCATCGCCGCAGGCGCCGCGTGCCTAGCTAGGAGCGCGCCCTAGCGGCGGGCCGGGTGCAGCCCGGCCCCGCCGTCTGCTCCCTAGCTCGGCTCGATGCCAACAGGGGTGACTAAAGATGGGCGAAACTGTTATATTTTTCTAATTCGTTATGTTGTAATATATTTTTCTAACTGTTGTTTTAAACTGTTATAATATAACAGTTTTAAATATTACATTGTACACGCGGTTAGTTCAGTTCAGTCGTCGGCTGTGTTCGCGTTTTGTTGTATGTTGTTATAACGATTATAAATATTACGATGAAAGATTATTACGATTATAAATATTAGATGATTGAATAAAACTATTATTTACGGATTATATCGCGTTTAATTACTTTTAATTTATTTTTATTATTATCCCGACGTTTCGGGTGCTTTACAGCGCCCATGGTCACGGGGGGACTGAGCAAAAAAAACTGAAACTGAGCAAAAAAGCTGAATGCAAAAATAAACAAATAGAAAAATATCAAAAATTAACGATCAAATCAAATGCCAAACATCCAAGTCAACGCCAGAACAATAAACAACCGTTGACCATAGACACAAACTATAAACAACGCACTGTCTATAACTTGTCAAAACATACACTGGACGAACCGACAATGAAAGTATTAGCGAAGGGAATGAACTTCGCATTAACTCCGCGAAAAATCCCGTACGAAGAAATTATCTGCAGTGTTGAGGATTGTCTGTTTAAGAATAATATTGGTAAGGAAGATTTGGAGGCCATACGTCAAGATATTTCGTCCTTGTTACGTCGTAGTTCAGTGCCGAAACCAAACCTTCCTAAAGACGAATTTACAGCGCTAAATAACTTACGGAACAGACCAGAACTCACGATTCTCCGCGCGGATAAAGGAAATGCTACGGTAGTAATGGACGCGTCGGAATATAATTTTAAAATACAACAACTTTTATCGGACGAAAGTACATATAAAAAGGTCAAAACAGACCCTACAACCAACACGCTTAAAACAACTAGCGATTTAATAAAGAAATACTCCGAAAAATTAAATCTCGACGTGAATTAGCTAATACCATCATGTGTCAAACCACCGAGGTTGTATGGGTTACCGAAGATACACAAACCAAACGCTCCACTACGTCCCATAGTGAGCCAGATCGATTCACCAACTTATAAGCTGGCACAATACTTAGCAAAAATACTATCACCACTAAGAGGACATACCAGAGCACACACAAAGGATTCATACCATTTTGTGAGTGAGATAAAAGACCTACATCTCGCTAACAATGAAACTATGGTCAGTTTTGATGTTCAGTCACTATTTACATGCCTACCTATTGTGGACTGCATCTCAATTGTAACTAGGAAGCTAGAAGAAAATAACATGCCTCAAGAATATGCAATACTACTTGAACATTGCCTCACATCTGGCTATCTATTGTGGAAGGAGGAGTTCTACAAGCAAGTAGATGGGTGGCGATGGGCTCACCTGTGTCTCCCATAGTCGCCGACATATTCATGGAGGACTTTGAGGAGAAAGCCCTTCTTACTGCTCCTGTAAATCCAAGGTTCTACAAGCGGTACGTAGACGACACCTTCACAATTTTACCATCTGACAAAGTAACTGCATTTTTATACCACCTTAACTCCATAAACTCTAAAATACAATTCACAATGGAGTTAGAGGCAAATAATTCTTTAGCTTTCCTAGATGTTTTAGTCATCCGAAATCCTGATAACACTATTGGTCACACTGTGTATAGGAAAAAGACCCATACCAACCGATATCTAAATGGTGAATCTCACCATCATCCTTCACAGTTAGCTACCGTGGGTAAATCTTTGTTTCAGAGAGCACGAGGGATCTGTGACAGAAAACATCTGGCCGCGGAGCTTCAGCACGTCAAGCAAGTATTGCAAGACAACAAGCTTCGGGTCCCGCGCCTACGTCACAGTGAACGAGTGAAGCCGGCCACAGTCGAGCGCGCGCCTGCTCTACTACCATATGTTAGAGGAGTCACGGACAAGATTGGCTACATCTTGAAGCGAGCGTCCATTAAGACATACTACAAGCCGCTGAAGAAGATTAGTCAATTTTTACCATCCATCAAATGTAATATTCCTCTACAAGATGCAGGTGTGTATAAGCTAGATTGTGAATGTGGTCTCTCTTACATAGGTCAAACAAAGAGATCTATAAAAACCCGCGTGAAGGAACATATAGCTGATGTGAAGCACCGACGCTCTGGGAAGTCTGCAGTCTGCGAACATGTTCAAGATCGTCCCCACCATTACATTAGATTTGATAAACCACAAATTCTCGCAAAAGAACACCGATTCCTACCAAGGATGATACGCGAGGCTATTGAAATTAAAAAACATCCAAATTTCAATAGAGAAGATGGTTGGGTGCTACCATCTGCTTGGGATCCTATAATTAACAAAATTAAACCCAAACCCAAGCATACCACTGCAAGACTTCATGATACTATAAGCTCGTTTTGCGTAAATCGGACCAAAAATTAATATTAAAAAACTGAAGGTAGCCGGACTAACTATGACATTGGGACGTCAAACATCTCAGTCCCCCCGTGACCATGGGCGCTGTAAAGCACCCGAAACGCCGGGATAATAATAAAAATAAATTAAAAGTAATTAAACGCGATATAATCCGTAAATAATAGTTTTATTCAATGTGTAGTGTTCGCGTAAATTTAAGAAATCATTATGTAAACCAGTACGGACTGGTAATAGCAAATAAAATTCGCCGATTAGAAGATCTTAAAACCAAACGCGCAAGATATATAACATCTTTAAATTTCTTGAAGAGATGCAGAGACCATAATCTCATTCCTACGTGTGTCAAAATATCAACAAAGAAGGACATTCGAGGAAGCGCTAAGATCTTAAATCAGGCAAGTAAAAAGTTGTTACGGACGGTGATTCAGCAGAAACGGTTCGATTTACATTTCGTAAACAACACCATAGACAATTTGTCCAGTGAACTAAAGACAATTTTAACGACATTTGATTTTAATAATTGCATCGAAACTTTAAACAAACGAGAAACATCAAAATACAATGAATGCAAAAATAAACAAATAGAAAAATATCAAAAATTAACGATCAAATCAAATGCCAAACATCCAAGTCAACGCCAGAACAATAAACAACCGTTGACCATAGACACAAACTATAAACAACGCACTGTCTATAACTTGTCAAAACATACACTGGACGAACCGACAATGAAAGTATTAGCGAAGGGAATGAACTTCGCATTAACTCCGCGAAAAATCCCGTACGAAGAAATTATCTGCAGTGTTGAGGATTGTCTGTTTAAGAATAATATTGGTAAGGAAGATTTGGAGGCCATACGTCAAGATATTTCGTCCTTGTTACGTCGTAGTTCAGTGCCGAAACCAAACCTTCCTAAAGACGAATTTACAGCGCTAAATAACTTACGGAACAGACCAGAACTCACGATTCTCCGCGCGGATAAAGGAAATGCTACGGTAGTAATGGACGCGTCGGAATATAATTTTAAAATACAACAACTTTTATCGGACGAAAGTACATATAAAAAGGTCAAAACAGACCCTACAACCAACACGCTTAAAACAACTAGCGATTTAATAAAGAAATACTCCGAAAAATTAAATCTCGACGTGAATTCGCTAATACCATCATGTGTCAAACCACCGAGGTTGTATGGGTTACCGAAGATACACAAACCAAACGCTCCACTACGTCCCATAGTGAGCCAGATCGATTCACCAACTTATAAGCTGGCACAATACTTAGCAAAAATACTATCACCACTAAGAGGACATACCAGAGCACACACAAAGGATTCATACCATTTTGTGAGTGAGATAAAAGACCTACATCTCGCTAACAATGAAACTATGGTCAGTTTTGATGTTCAGTCACTATTTACATGCCTACCTATTGTGGACTGCATCTCAATTGTAACTAGGAAGCTAGAAGAAAATAACATGCCTCAAGAATATGCAATACTACTTGAACATTGCCTCACATCTGGCTATCTATTGTGGAAGGAGGAGTTCTACAAGCAAGTAGATGGTGTGGCGATGGGCTCACCTGTGTCTCCCATAGTCGCCGACATATTCATGGAGGACTTTGAGGAGAAAGCCCTTCTTACTGCTCCTGTAAATCCAAGGTTCTACAAGCGGTACGTAGACGACACCTTCACAATTTTACCATCTGACAAAGTAACTGCATTTTTATACCACCTTAACTCCATAAACTCTAAAATACAATTCACAATGGAGTTAGAGGCAAATAATTCTTTAGCTTTCCTAGATGTTTTAGTCATCCGAAATCCTGATAACACTATTGGTCACACTGTGTATAGGAAAAAGACCCATACCAACCGATATCTAAATGGTGAATCTCACCATCATCCTTCACAGTTAGCTACCGTGGGTAAATCTTTGTTTCAGAGAGCACGAGGGATCTGTGACAGAAAACATCTGGCCGCGGAGCTTCAGCACGTCAAGCAAGTATTGCAAGACAACAAGCTTCGGGTCCCGCGCCTACGTCACAGTGAACGAGTGAAGCCGGCCACAGTCGAGCGCGCGCCTGCTCTACTACCATATGTTAGAGGAGTCACGGACAAGATTGGCTACATCTTGAAGCGAGCGTCCATTAAGACATACTACAAGCCGCTGAAGAAGATTAGTCAATTTTTACCATCCATCAAATGTAATATTCCTCTACAAGATGCAGGTGTGTATAAGCTAGATTGTGAATGTGGTCTCTCTTACATAGGTCAAACAAAGAGATCTATAAAAACCCGCGTGAAGGAACATATAGCTGATGTGAAGCACCGACGCTCTGGGAAGTCTGCAGTCTGCGAACATGTTCAAGATCGTCCCCACCATTACATTAGATTTGATAAACCACAAATTCTCGCAAAAGAACACCGATTCCTACCAAGGATGATACGCGAGGCTATTGAAATTAAAAAACATCCAAATTTCAATAGAGAAGATGGTTGGGTGCTACCATCTGCTTGGGATCCTATAATTAACAAAATTAAACCCAAACCCAAGCATACCACTGCAAGACTTCATGATACTATAAGCTCGTTTTGCGTAAATCGGACCAAAAATTAATATTAAAAAACTGAAGGTAGCCGGACTAACTATGACATTGGGACGTCAAACATCTCAATCCCCCCGTGACCATGGGCGCTGTAAAGCACCCGAAACGTCGGGATAATAATAAAAATAAATTAAAAGTAATTAAACGCGATATAATCCGTAAATAATAGTTTTATTCAATGTGTAGTGTTCGCGTAAATTTAAGAAATCAATATTAGATGATTATAAGTATTATATGAAGACAAAAAATATTTTTAAGTTGTATCAGCATCAATTAAGTGTTTCGTGTTTTAAAGAGAATCATTTAAAATATTTATGTTAAGTTAAATGAACTTCCCTTCCTACTTTTTATAGGCTTAAGGATAATAATAATAATAAACTTTATTTGACATAAAATATTACAATAGATATTTCAGTGAATCCATAGGCTCCTAAACTAGTGTAAAACTGTGTTTCAGGAGCCAGTAGCTTCTCCCATAACATTGCATTATTAATTTATGTCATAAGATAAGGTACATTATATGTTATTCAGCAGAACTACTTAAATCAAGAAAACAAAAATTAGTAAAGAATGGGCTACTCACTAGCGCATATCTGTTATGTATGTAGTTGTATTAATGTGTGCGTGTGTGTGTGTGTGTGTGTGTGTGTGTGTGTGTGTGTGTGTGTGTGTGTGTGTGCGTGCGTGTGCGTGTGCGTGTGCGTGTGCGTGTGCGTGTGCGTGCGCGCGCGTGCGCGTGCGTGCGTGCGTGCGTGCGTGCGTGCGTGCGTGCGTGTGTGTCTGTGCGTGTGCGTGCGTGCGTGCGTGCGTGCGTGCGTGCGTGCGTGTGTGTGTGTGTGTGTGTGTGTGTGTGTGTGTGTGTGTGTGTGTGTTTGTGTCAGTAATAAAAACCAGTTAACATGTTTTCTACATCGTCATAATCAGGGTTTTTAAGCCATAAAAAATATACTTCTTAATAACACTATTATTGCACTTTTTTACATTATACTCCTTATTCAGTCTGTTATATAGGTGTGGAACAATAAAATCAAACTGCTTCTGGGCGAATCTTGTTTTTACTTTGGGAATAGGACAACGGTCAAGCCTCGAAGATTTAGGCAAGTAAGGAACATTTTTTTTGTGATAATGGCGTAGACTTTCGTAAATAAATAATTTTCTAATACTTAGAACATTGGCTTTGTCATAGACAGCTGTTGTAGGATGTCTGAAGGGTAAGGAGAATAACACTTTCAGTACTGCACGTTGTGCACGTTCTGCAGTGATCAAGTAGGATTTTGCTGCAGTGCCCCAAGCACAGATACAATACCTAATAATGCATTCACCAAGGGCTTTATAGGTTTGTAATGCTAATTTGTAGTCAACAACTGTTCTTAGAGTTTTAAAAACATAGATGAGTTTTCTCAATCTTGTAGACAATGACATTATATGCATTTTCCAATTTATTTTATCATCAATTTCAACCCCAAGGTACTTTATTAAATCTACACGCAACAAAAAGGAACAGTTACACTGGTTAGGTCGACTACTACGATTGCATGGATATGTATGAATTTTAATTCTAACGTCGGCATCAGGTCCTCCTGATGTTGTCTTGCTATAGCACATGAACTTCGTTTTGTTGATATTAAGGGATAAAAGATTATTTTCTAGCCATTGCGTCACTATAGAGAGATAATCTTCCGCCAGGTCTGTCACTTCTTGCCAATTTTTATCATGGACGAGTAAGACAGTATCATCTGCAAACATGAGCAAGTCAAGATTAGGAAAATTAATTTTGCACAGATCATTTATATATAAGAGGAAGAGAGGAGGCCCTAGTACACTGCCCTGTGGAACGCCGTAGGTGCATCCTGCACTATCACTCTCATGACCTTCTACCCGTACACGTTGTGATCTTCCGACTAGATAATCTGCGAACCAGTCACGAGTTATCCCCCTGATCCCCATATTCTCCAACTTGGCCAAAAGGATTGGAATCGAAACGGTATCGAAAGCCTTTTGGAGGTCTAAAAAGACACCCATGCACTTGTATCCACCATCGAGGTATGTAGAGATTTTTCTAGTTAGCGTTAGAACTGCGTCTTCGGTTGATTTACCTTCTCTGAATCCAAATTGATTTTCACTCAGTAGATTATTAAACTCAAGATATCGCATGAGCCTCTTTTTAACCAACTTTTCCAACACCTTAGACAGAGTTGAAAGAATAGAGATAGGTCTATAATTTGTAGGACTATGGGGGTCACATGCTTTATAAATAGGACACACAATAGCTTTTTTTAAAAACTGCTGGAAAAATGCCTGTTTCAAGACTCAAATTACATATATGTGTTATAGGTTCAGCGAGGAATATTATAAATGTCTTTTGTAATTTAGCTGTGATATTATCCCAGCCAGGAGCACTGTGCGATTTGAGTCCGAGGACAATGTTCCTGACCTCCACGGGATCAGTTGGTGTAAGGGACATAGAGCCAACTGGTGGGTTAGTTTTATTTATCAATAACCCAAGTTCACGATCAGAGGTATTCATCTTCTGTAGGGTGTCTTTTGCAAGTATTTCACCGACAGAGGTGAAAAATAAATTTACTTCATTCAGCGACTGTGTAGGATGGTTGCTTATATTTAGTAAAGTATTAGAAGGCCTCTTTGCGACATTTAAATTACACACTTCTTTTATTATCTTCCACGTTCCTTTTGTATTTCCTTGATTTTTCATTAATATTTCTATAATATTCTCTTTTCAGATTTTTAATAATTTTGTTACACATGTATCTATATTTTATATACTTAACCTTTAGTTCTTCATTATCTGGTAACTTTTTAGTTTTCATATGTAGATTATCTCTTTTTCTTGTAGATCTTACCACTCCTCTTGTTATCCATGGTTTGAGAGGTTGGTGCTTTTTAGTAATAGTTTTGATTTGCGAGTTCTGTTTAACCAATGAATAAAGTTTATTCGTGAAAATCTCAGTGGCTGAATTTATGTTACTAATATGTAGCACATCATGCCAGTTTTCTCCCAGCAGTATTTCTTTGATCCTTTCATAATTAACGGTTATTTTTTTATATTTTAATATATCTTTACTAACACCAGCATTGTTTATATAAAGCATTATAGGTGAATGATCAGTTATTTGCTGTTCAAAAACAATAGTTTTCCAAGAGTTATAAATTTTGACCATAAAATGATCAATGCAAGTATTGACTCTAGTAGGACGGTCAATACCTTGTTTTAAACCGTGCATAGCCATAATATTTAAATAATCTTGTGAGGATGCTGATAAGTTACATGACAGAATATCTAAGTTAATATCCCCAGTAAATATTACATTTTTAGTTGAAATACTAGTTAAGACCGCGTCAATGGATTCTAAGTATTTACTAGCATTACGAAAACTAGGCGGGCGGTATGAGCATATGATTGTATAATCTGGCGTGATTTTTATTATAAGGCAGTTTCCATCGTGAAAGGTTGGCTCATAAGAGGATGCTTTAATATCTTCTCGGACGTATACAACCACCCCATCATTTTGATTTAAATATTTTTTCGTCCAGAAAATGTTATAATTTTTGAGACTTTGTGGTGGATTACTAACACTAGTCCAACATTCTGTCAAAACAAAAACATCTATGGACATGTCTAGACTAGATATAAATGCTATAAATAGATCAAAGTTACAATTAATGTTTCGTATATTCAATGTAACAATTGAAAATGTGTGTTTACTATTTATATCCGATTTTAAAAATTTAAGGCTGTTTAGGTCACTTAGTGAAAGACATTCTATCCTATTAGAGGTATCAACTTCGGCTGTGATAAAAGAGTTATCATCCATTTCGAAACAAAATAGTAATGGGTTGCAGTGTACAATAATAATTTACATATTTCTGAAAAGTAAATATTTCAAAACAATATATTATCAGATATCCGGACATAGAAACCATAAATTTTAACATATTACTGGAGTATTTAATATTTATAATTCTTGAGTGTAAAGTGTAAGTGTGAATATTATGCACTAGATTATTAAGTGTAAGTAATTTATGATGTAATTTTATGTGTTGAGTTGTCAGCGAAATTATATGAATATGTATCAGTGATATATGCATATGAATTAAAGCTGAAAAAATTAAGATTAAACAACAAAAGCTTATAAAACGTAGAGAACAATAAAACATGCATATTTTATGAAAACAAATAAAACAAATTAATAAATATAGTCATTTGTTGCTAATGTTATCTAGGTCGCTCTCGCTATTAACCTTTACAAGTGGAGCTCCATCCGCCCGCCGAAGATATATTTTACCCCTTGATGTCCAGCAATATTTAAAGGAATTAATTTTAGCAAATTCCCTGGACAGAAAGAAGAGTTTCTTCGTCTTAATTGTCAAACTCTCAGACACGAAAATCGGATTGGGTGGACCATTAAGTTTTAAGTTTGAGGTATTCAACTTGCAGCTCGTATATTTTTTGTTGTATGCCTTGACGGACTTAACTATTTGATTCTTTAAGAACACGGTTGACAACTCCGCTACTATGGGCTGGTTGTTATCTTTCTTAGTGTTTATGCGGTAGACGTCACGGATCTCTTCCGATTGGATTGGTACACTGATGGCAGCTCCTACCTTTTTTATAATATTTAATAGGTCTTCTTTCGATTCCCCGTTTTTTTTGGGTAAATTTCGCACTTCAATGCTCGAGCTGCGATGATGATGCTCCATCTGCTCCAGTTTGTTCTCTAGAGTCTGTATATATTTGCGGTTGGCTGCTTTTTCCTGTTCTAAAGAACTTATTGTTGAGAGTAATTCATCATATTTTTGGCTTAAAAAGTCAATGGAACTAGAAATAGCCTTATTTTGCTCTGTGTGCATGTTAATACCACTCTGAACCCTATCCATTAGGGCGGTGAATTTGTCATTTTGTTCCTTTTTGAGCGCAGAAAAAATTCCATAATTTCTGACCGGCTAATGTCAGTATCTCTCTTACGTTTCCGTATCGCAATATTAGGATCGCTCGTAGCCTGCGCGCGTGAAACGGTCGGCACAGCAATAGTTGTTTTTGTCGGCGAATCGGCAATATTAGAGTCTGATTTACAATGCAACATTGCAGTCGGCGTAGTAGGCGGTGTACGTTTAAGCGGCATAGTAGCCGGGCGTGAGCAAACGGCAAGTACTAGGCAAGCAGAAGCAATGCGCGTAGGCACGTAGTCGTTACACAAGTACGCAGCTGCGTATGTGTGCAGTGGGTAAATTAAACTTATCAGAGTGTAAGTGAGTGCGTGCTAGATTCACTCACCATTAACACTGAACTGAGCGACGACACAGGCTTCTTATAGTTTATGCTCTCCTATTATTTCGTACAATTTAACACTTCACAATTTTGAAAATTTTTAATTATTTGAAAAAAGGATTAGGAAAGGATATCACGTCTGTTCAGCACAGAGATCCGGGGGAGAAGCTATAGCTTCTCCCCCGGATCTCTAGATAGCTAGATGTCTGAATGTATGCTAAGCTGTGTAATTATTGTATCTGTTATAATTATTAACTCATATTTTCAAAAAATTTACTTTTTTAAATAAATAATTAATTTTTAAAAGAAGGAAATAACTCATTCAGGCGTAGTTAGAAGCTCATTGATGTTACGTCATTTTGATTGAATTTTTACATTATTTACACTGTGGTCAAAGTTTTAGTTATCTACAATTATTTACATTTCTTTCAGTTACTATTCAAAAATATAATTTGGTTTACTTTTGACGACGTACTTAAGTCTTTTGCGTCTATCCGATATTAAATCCGAACGACAAAACTCTTCATACACTCCTACGTGTCTTTGCTTAAGGTGAAGCTTTAAATTTGTAATTGTACTTTAAAAAAAATTGTTTTGCAATAATTGCACACTGGTTTTTTTTTCGTCCACACTTTGGACTATAAAATAGTTCCAAATGGCTGCGCTACGCTGGCGTGACATTATTATACACTTTAACATACAACACGTTAAATCCTATCTATATTACACTAAATATTTAAAATTACTTTAGGAATAAAACTTAACGAAAAATAAACAAAAACAACAATAGCTTTTTCACGTAATATGGGGACCTGCTATCAAAACATTACGTATATAATTTAACAGATAACAGTGTCATTGTCATCTCAGCTAGACAGCTAACTGAACACTAAACTGATATATTATATATTACAACAGCCAAATTAAATAACAGGCACAACAGGCAACTAATGAAGGAAATAATATATTTTTGTTTACCGTTATAATTTAGTGTTAGTAAAATAAGCTCTTATTAAGTTAGCTTAGAGTTTAAATTAGTGTAAGCTATACGCAATCCTTGTGGCATAATGAATGTAGGTAGTATTTTATTGACTCCCATTGTCTCGGCCGACGCAACGGTTGGACCGTAAACGTAAACAGATGACGCTTTCTAACGATAATGAATATAATATTATAACAGTCAATGGTTCATTATTCTAATGTGTTGTAAGATTAAAAATATATAATGAAATATATTATCTGTTGTATGTTATAACGCCCAACTTTAGGGGTGACCGACCGCGCGCACAAATGCAGCTAGCCTCCCCCTCCCGCACCTCACTAATCGTCGCTTCACACCGCTTGAGATAAGACGATCTACTATCAGGCGCTAACAAACCCCCGTCCCGGACATAAGGACCTATGTCCGCGAGTAAATTGGCAATTAGAAGACGCTTTGTATTGTTGGTTTTTACAAGAAACGATCAACTGGGCAAATGATATCTGGCCCTTTGCTTTGTGAAAAAGCATTACAGTTAAATAAAAAATTAGGTGACGGCGGCTCGTTTGTCGCAAGTAACGGATGGTTATATAGATTTATATCTCTTCATGGAATTTAATCAATGTTTATTAAAAAATAATAATTTCTTAATAAACATTGATTTTCGTTGAAATTGTTGTTTTTAATAAACACATAACATTATGTATGTACATATGTACTACAAATGCACAAAACCCGCTTTTCTTCATACGTTCGATCATCCGGATTTTCGATTATCCGAATCCCTAACGGCAACAATTAGTCCGGTTAATCGAGTATATATGTACATATTGAGAATCTAAATTGAGAATTTAAACTATACGCGTGTGTGTGTTTGTGTGTATATAAAGAGGGCTACTTTTAATATCGCTCATTTTAATATCAAAAATTTAGGTTATCTTTATAGCAGTATTATATTTTCAATTCAAAATTAGTACTGCATTTGTGATAATAAAATGTAGGTATGTATATAGAGTACTCACTCATTTTCTTACACTATTTTTTCGTGACTCTTCATTAATAATAAATGCACTTTGTTCATTCATATTCAAAATTTCAAAACACTTTATACACAAACACCGTGTCGAAGACTGAGGAAAAGAAACGACGTTAGACCATCGTTAGACAATGCACGGCCTTCAAGCCACACCTCCGTGCCCGTCGGAGAGCGTGAGGTTTTTTCGTTACGGAATTTCTGGATTATCCCGCACTCAAGGCCCGCGATAGAAGCTATGCAATAGCTTAAAAATTCTATGATCCACATGACGAGCAGTATTTGGGTACGTCTCACGATAAAGTCTAGCTGCAGAACTAGCGTTGCATCTGCATTCCGCATAAATGAATATGCTAACATGCAGTTAGCATATTCTTGTGTGGTGTACGCAGACATGGTCGCGCTAAGACAAGGTCGTCTTAACCTCTTCGCTCTGACAGCGCGCGACATGTTATACTCCCGTTCCCTCGGGACCTTTTTGGCGGGAAAATTTGTACGTTAGAAAATTTTTTGCTATATTGCAAATTTTGCTATATTTTCACTTTGAGACAATATTTATGGATAAAACTTACAGGAATTCTTGTTGAATGTATAAACTATCGAATAAAATTATTTTTGGTTGCTAGAAATTGTAATAAAAAACGTAAATTACCCTGTATAGCATAGTAGTAGTATATACTTCAATTTTAGTGACAAAATTACTACTAATTTGAATTCTACACTTTTGTTTTTGGAGAAATTTATATCAAATTGTTTGGAAATATGTATATTTTTATGTTTTATGTGTTTCCATTCGTTACTCATACCAAAATATTAAAATATTAAAAAATTAAAAAAAAAAATAAAATAATATTTTATCTGTGACATTTCGAACAATATTTCTAAAATATGTTTGTGTGAATTTGAAATAAATACAACGTCATGTTATTTGAAATATATACGAAAACTATTTTTACTTACATTTTACACTAAAAATAAATGAGAATTTGATAAATAACACATTTATGAACCAACCTCCAAACTAGGCCTTCCGAAGTTTGAAGTACTTTTGGCAATTTACTTTTCACTTTTTATACCACAAATTATATATCTACGTGTTTACGATATTACAAGAAATGTAAAAAGCATAATACTTTCGTTTTTAGTCCAGACACAAATATAAAATTCTATAAAAAAGACGGAGCATCTTCATCAAAGTGACACGTGGAACGCCGGAAGTTCAGAGTGATTTCTTTTTTTTTTTTTTTCTAAGAAACATTGCCAGGTTATGGTTTAAAATAAAAGAGCATATCTTTGTCTTTGATACTAATATCTATTGCATAGTGTCTTTGGTTTTGTTTAAAACGAAAAAATAGTTTTTTCATAGGTAGACATGTTTACATAATTCGGACGGAAGGTTGGTATTTCGCGATCCAAAGTGAGCATGGCTTGGTTTACGGGTTAAAGTGAAAATAAACAGGCCAAATCCAAATCACAAGCAATCAATTCCATTAAACGAAGCCAACTTGGTCAGTACGAAATTAACACGAACGAATGGAGAAAGATGCGCAGTAAACGAAGGAGCGTAAAGTGCTGAACTTAATTTTGTGTGCGACAGTGAAAAAATAGCGTCTCTATCAGTCTCGCTCAAACTCCGTAAAACTACTCTCTCCATCTTTGTCGTAACGTCACTATCTGTCTCGCTCACACTTCGTCAACTGGTTCCCTCCGTTTCACTCAAACTAGACTTGAGCAAGTAGATGAGTTTGTATATTTAGGATGTGTATTCAGCAGGGATGGGGGATATAACGACGAGTGAACGTAGGAAATAAAGTAAATGGGGCTCTACTTTATTTCCACTCTATTGTGAAAAGTCAAAATGTGTCAAAAAAGGCACGTATGGCAATTCACAGTGCTGTATTGGCCCTACTTTAATGTATGGTAGTGAAAGTTGGGTGTGGCAGAATAAGCACGAGAGTAGAATAAATGCAGTAAAAATGCGGTGGCTAAGGAGTATGTTAGGGCCGAATCTGAGTGACAGGGTGAGAAATTGTGTGATAAGAGAAAAGTGTGGTTTGCAAGATGATGTTATGACCAGAATTAAAAAATGGAATGCTCCGGTGGTTTTGTCATGTAGAAAGAATGAATGAGGTAAGAACGACAAAGCAAATTTATGTTGCAGAAGTGAATGGAAGAGTCGGAAAGGGACATCCTAGGCGAAAGTTTATCCACCAAATTGGCGATATATTGAAAATGGGCCAAATTAAGAGTACCCTTAACCGATGAGCATATATGCGTAGGTATATGGATGTGGAGGAGGTGAGAGTGGTGTGTCAGGATCGTGCCAAACGCAAGTCTGTAGTCTCTGCCTACCCCTCTGGGTGACAAGCGTGGGTGTTTATGTATGTTAAGTTTATGTAGAATCTTAAGTAACGGGCTTGCGGAAAGCCTTGGGGTACACAAAAATTATTTTAGACAAATAAGGAAAGTTAATTTACAACTGGGTTTCTTTAAAAAAAAATCCATAATTTAACAAATAGTCTTGCAAGTGTTATACCAGTTTGGAATCCTTATGAAATGTGCCAACTTATAAAGTTACTTGCCAAACTCGTGTAGTATATTATTTTCAGTACAGTCGTTTAAACCGGGGCAAAGAATTAATTTTAAATACATGGTTGTGTAAAAAAATTACATATCCTTCTGGACTGTAGCAGTTCAATATATAATTATTCAATAGGCATATAAGTAAATATTAAGCCGAAGCATTATTTTCAGAAGAATTGTTCAGGATTACATAATAAAAAGAAAATTAAAAAATAATTGAAATATATAGCAACAGGAGTTAAAAGACCTTTACAGGATGTAGATTTTCTCGATTTTTTTTATAAATGCCTGTAATTTTTAAAATACATAGCAAAGATTTTTTTAATTTTTCTGTTAACTATTATGACTTAACCGATCACTGAACTATATACACATACAGATAGAAAATTAACAATTTTATGGGTGCTTGTGGAGAACAAATCAGAGTTGCTAGCGTACTGTGAAATTTTATGGCAAACTGCTGGCCCCTGAGCTACCAGGGCTTGTTTTGTGTCTTTGTATGGCCTACAAATAATTCCTCTATCTTAATCGTCCCGTAAACTTCCACTACTGCACATGGAAGGATCTCTCCCGATGTAGGGAGGATTTGCCTCAGTCGTCACGCTTGGCATAGGATTGACGATCGCAGAACCAGACGTGAGCACCTCTGGCAATGTTGCCTGTCGCCGGTCTGGATATTTTACATCTGAAGTAAACGAGGTGTTTATACCGCCATCTGTCGGAAAACCAAACCCAAAATCGGCTCTTACGAAACTCACGGGATAAAATGTGATGATGAATTCTCTTATGCCGCACTTACACGCCAACTTCGTCTGTACTGTGTATGTAACACTAGTTCTGTATGGAATTCGAAACAGCAATTAGATAGATAGATAAAAAATACTGGTCAAAATGTATGTATGTATGTATATATATATATTACACTCTTTCTGTGTGGGATTTGAACCAGCGATCATTACATTAATATAATTATAACACGGTCAGAACAACGTCAACATTATTATTCAAAATTAATTCTATTCCATTCTTTCCCACCAAAAATGAATGTGTTATTTAGAGAAATTGGCTAAAATACTTTATATCTAGCAACATTATTTAGTATAATTATGTAAAATATTATAATTTCTCTATATCTCCCTGGGTTGACTGACAGAGAGAATGCCATAAGACATAAACTCCGCCTAATGTAAACCGAGTAAGTTATCTTACAATAAAGATACAATTTCTTGCAATAAATAAAATGTTTGATTCATTTGTGTTTCAGAACAAACCTGCATACAAACAAATATGTTTTCGAAACCGAGTGAGATTAAATCAAATTCTACTGATTGTAACATAAATGATGTTCGTAAAAGAAACCTCGATTTAGAAAGGCTTGTTATTAAAACAAAGCCTAAAATGAAAAGAGATACTAAACCAGTTATTAAAAAAGGGAAACATCCTGCAAAAATCATTAAAAAGAAAATTTTTAAACAGAGTGTAAATGTACTTACGGAAAACACATCTGAGGCATCAGCAAAATACATTTTTGAATGTGATGATTGTAGAAAAATTTTTTTAACAAAAGATATTCTCGCCGACCACATATCATACAGTCATAAGACGCAAAAGAACTCGGATGCGGTTAAGGCACAAGTTGAACAAACTCCAGTACCACAACTAATTGATATATATAACTGTGATATTTGCGAATTTAAAACATCTTATAAACGTTGCATTTTAGCACATCTTAAAGCGCACGTCGCTAAGCAAGTGTACTGTTGTAATAATTGTGATTATAAATGTACAAATAAAGGAAATTTTCAAACGCATATGAAAATACACACTGGAGAAAAACCTTTTTCGTGTAATATCTGTGAATATAGATGTATTAGAAAAATTAATTTGCAAACACATATGAAAATACACACAGATGAAAAACCTTTTTCGTGTAATATCTGTGAAGTGAGATGCATTACAAAGAGTAATTTGCAAACACATATGAAAATACACACCGGTGAAAAACCTTTTTCGTGTAATATCTGTGAATATAGATGTATTACAAAGAATCAATTGCTAAGGCATATGAAAATACACACCGGTGAAAAACCTTTTTCATGTCATATCTGTGAATATAGATGTATTACAAAGAGTCAATTGCTAAGGCATATGAAAATACACACCGGTGAAAAACCTTTTTCATGTCATATCTGTGAATTTAGATGCATTACAAAGAGTCATTTGCAAACGCATATGAAAATACACACCGGAGAAAAACCTTTTTCGTGTAATATCTGTGAATATAGATGTATTACAAAGAGTCAATTGCTAAGGCATATGAAAATACACACCGGAGAAAAACCTTTTTCGTGTAATATCTGTGAATATAGATGTATTACAAAGAGTCAATTGTTAGGGCATATGAAAATACATACCGGTGAAAAACCTTTTTCGTGTCATACCTGTGAATATAGATGTCTTAGAAAAAGTCAATTGCTAAGGCATATGAAAATACACACCGGTGAAAAACCTTTTTCGTGTAATACCTGTGAATATAGATGTATTACAAAGAGTCATTTGCAAACACATATGAAAATACATACCGGTGAAAAACCTTTTTCGTGTAATACCTGTGAATATAGATGTATTAAAAAAAGTAATTTGAAAAAACATATGAAAATACACACCGGTGAAAAGCCTTTTTCGTGTAATATGTGTGAAATTAGATGCATTACAAAGAGTCATTTGCAAACACATATGAAAATACACACCGATGAAAAACCTTTTTCGTGTATTACCTGTGAATATAGATGTATTAGAAAAAGTCAATTGCTAAGGCATATGAAAATACACACCGGTGAAAAACCTTTTTCGTGTCATATCTGTGAATTTAGATGCATTACAAAGAGTCATTTGCAAACGCATATGAAAATACACACCGGAGAAAAACCTTTTTCGTGTAATATCTGTGAATATAGATGTATTACAAAGAGTCATTTGCAATCACATATGAAAATACATACCGATGAAAAACCTTTTTCGTGTAATACCTGTGAATATAGATGTCTTAGAAAAAGTCAATTGCAAACACATATGAAAATACACACCGGTGAAAAACCTTTTTCGTGTAAAACCTGTGAATATAGATGTATTAGAAAAAGTCATTTGCAAACACATATGAAAATGCACAGATGAAAAACCTTTTTCATGTAATATGTAAGGCATTTGAATATACACACTGGAGCAAAATCTTCTTGTCTGATAAAATATGTACAATATTCTAATAATTCTTCTTCTCTGATGAAATATGTACAATAGCTGTGAAAACCCGCTTCGCTGGATTAGTTTTTGTCGAATATTTATTCATGTGTGTGTATATTTTATTAAATATGTTATTTTTTAATTCAGAACACGTGATTTTTCTTGTTAAATTTTTAAGTTTTTTCTTCTTACATATTTTTATTCATTGTACAAAAATACTTTACAGATAGTCATGTACTGAATACCTATATTACAATACATTCTTATGCACTACATTTACTGTCTTATGTTCTGGTGCATCTGGTGAGTTTAACATGTGAAAAACGGTATTCTCCCAAATTCACTCCACAATATTGGAACGTTTGGTCTTGTGCCTTATTGATAGTTATACTGTAGGCCTATCGTAGAGGAAACTGTAACCGCTTAAAACAGAATGGTAAATCATTTGAAATTAATTGAATTCGTGGTATAAAAACGGATTTTCCTTTTTCCTTGCCAGTTAGAATTACTGCCTCAATAATGATGTTTAGAAGTTGTTTTATCTGCTGACATGACCCTGTTAACCACTGGTTTCCAACACATTTCCTCCCTAAACTGACCTGTTAACTCCTGGTTAACAATATTTTTCACCCGTAAAATGGCCTGTGTAGCAGCGGTTTACAAACGTACATTTGGGTATAGTCGTTAAAAAAAGAGCTATATTTCAATGAATATAGATCTTATTCATAGTATCGTACTTGTTGCCTTTTAAGTATGATATTTTACGCCTTTAAGCTTTAGACGACCCATCTAGAGCCAGTAAACACGTCGGATTTTGTACCTAGTGTGTACCCGACGTTATCGCGCCTTACTTTGCGACATTTTTTTGTTTTAAACATATTTGTTTGATAACATACTCACAAACTATACACGTGATACCTTTTTTGAAAGGAAATTAAAAATGATATTTAATAAGCTTAGAATTACTGCCAATTACAAAACATAGGTACGTGGTACAAAATTCGGAAAAACGGCATTTGATTTTCTTTACCTATGAGAGTATATTCACTAATTCTAATGTTTCTCAATATTGATAACAGATACAACTACAATTACATACAACTACAATTTTTATCAGTTCTGTTAAGGATGAAATAACCTTTGCATTAGTTTCAATTATTTGTGAATATATGAGTTTTTATTAATGCTATAAATACCAGTTGCGTCGCGAACGCGCGATCGACAGGTTGCGCACGAGATTAAAAATGGATGCAGTGAAGTGTAACGAGTGCAATATTATTATAAACGAAGTGCTAGCATACTTGCAGAATAAGTTAGAGGTGTTAACTGAAGATCAAATTGTGCGAATATGTTTAACTGGTTTTTCTGCGGAAGATATTGAGAAGGCGAAAATTTTATTATTTTCTTCGGTGACATCGTCATCAACGAGACGACGTGTGAGAAAGGGCTCCGGAAAACATGTTCGAGATATAGAGGATATGATTGCATTTTTTAAGGACAATGATCCAGAATTATTTCCTATATTTGTTGCTAGGGACTTGAATAAATTACCCCGTGTTAGCTACGATCATGTAGATGTGACGAAATTGGTCAAGGATATACAAATATTAAAAGCGGAAATTTCTTGCATAAAGGAATCCTATGTTACTACAGAAGAAGTTAATAATCGTGTACAAGAATTAAACAAATTTGTGCCCCGACAAATCTTTTGGATGTAAGCGTTAGCAAAAAAAAATTGGAGGGTATATTTTAGATAGCGGACCGACTGCGCTATCGTACAATGAACAATATGAATGCAGTAACAACGGACCCAGCGCCCCTACGATACAAACTCACTCGAACACTGAGGCTGTGACGACGGTGCTGTCTAATATAGCGTCTCGAGTCGCTAAGCCTACACGAGTTTCGCCACCGCCGCCGCTGAGATCGCCACCAGTGAGTACCGAATGTAAACAAGCCTAGTATGGCAGAAATGGTACGTAATGAAGGAGAATGGAAAATAGATCGACCAGCGGACGAGTGGATTATGGTACAGAGGAAAAGATATAGAAATCGTTTTATAGGGCAGAAAGGGAAAGCAAGTGTTCAGTCCACTGAAAAGTTTAAAGCTGCGGATATAAAAGTTCCTTTGTTTATCTCTAATGTCTATAAAGACTCCGCCGAAACGGACATTATTAATTATATACGAGAAAAAACTAATGAAATTGTAAGCTTACAAAAGATTGATATGAAACAGGATAAAGGGTATAATAGTTACAAATTATTAGTATCTAAACATAGGGTCAACACTTTTTTGGATGATAATTTGTGGCCGGATGGAATCTCTTTCAGAAGATTCGTTCATTTAGGAAATAAGAAAGAGAAATAGGTTCTTATGTTTATACTGTTTAAAGAATATAATGGATAACAATTTCAAATTAATAACTTATAACTGCAAGAATATTAAGCGTACTGAGACATGTGTGAGGTCACTGTGTCACAATACTATTATCGATGAGTTCGCGGGCACCGGTACGTCGGCAGTTAATACTTCTGCTGGTTTGCTTCGCGGCAGGCCGTATGGGGGTGTTGCGATCATGTGGCGTAAGGTGGCGTTTACTTCAGTGACAGTGATCGACTGTGAAAATCCTAGGGTATATGCAATAAAGGCCGTTAGTGGTGACCGATCCATATTGGTTTTCAGTATTTATATGCCAGTGAGTAAAAATGAAAACCTAATTGAGTTCACGGAGTGTATAGGTAGAGTTAGTGCTATCATTGAGAGTTGTGCGATAGAAACAGTTTACATTGTTGGTGATTTCAATCCTCACCCAGGTGAGCTAGTTGGTGATGAATTATTAAAGTTTTGTATGGATCAGCGTTGGCAGTGTGCTGATATGGACAAACTCGGTATGTACTCTGACTCTTTTACATATGTAAGTGATGCACACGGTAGTAGAAGATGGCTCGATCACTGTGTGACTACTACTGCCGCTTACCAAACTGCGCAGTGTCGAAAGGGGAATGCCCACTCTTCATAGACACTTCGGCCATGAGTGCCCACATATAAAAGCATATAGATATGATAATATGCAATTAAAACAATGAAATGGTAAAGGAATTGCTTTAAAAAACATCGGGGTTTTGAAAATACAGAAGTTTTTATTTTCACAAATGCAGTTTTTTTAACAACTATTTTTATCGATTTTATCGCGTTTTATTTCTTTGATTTTTAATTCCAGACGTTTCGGGTGCTTTCCAGCACCCATGGTTACGGCAGACTCAGTGTTAACCCGGAGTACCTTCAGATTTTTAATTTTTATTTATGGTCCGATCTACAGAATGAACTTACTGTGTCTTGAAGTCTTGCAGTGGTATGCTTGGGTTTAATTTTAATTTCATTAATTACAGGGTCCTAAGCAGGTGGTAGTACCAAGCCTCCTTCTGTATTGAAAAAAGAATTTATATATTAGATATTATATAGAATTTATATAATAAAATACACTTTACGACTAATAGTGATGACTTGCAATTGTAGCCCTAAGTAAAGATCAGCTAGGGCTTAACTTTATTCCTTCCATAATGCTGCTCCTCTGGTTATTACGGAGTTCTATCCGGTAGCAACCATTAAATCTTATATGTTCACCATAATAGTAGCGAGCTTGCTTTAATTGGTATGTGACACAAGCAATTAATATTATGTCGCTGTAAGTTAAAACAGGAAATTCCCTAACATTTTAAAGTCTTCATTTTTATTTCTAAAGTCTGCCTGCCCTAGCTCTATTTAGATTGTTTTCCCTAGCATACTCAGATAAATCATTATTTGTCTCCATATTTTGATGAACTATTTCAAGTATTTGAGCTGCATCATCCCTGTCCCTTATTTTTGTGTGGAATTTATTAACTATAGCAGAAGCCACAGCAGTCTATCATCAAATGTGTAGAAGTCCTGTTAAAGTAATTTTGATGAAATATTTTAAATTCAGTTTTAAAAATGCCATTCACCACCTCTACTACCCATATCGACACATAGTCACGGCTCTGGATTTATTAGCATATCTTGTCATTAACTGAGATTCACCATCTGCTGGAGACATTGCTGCGACCCTTAGACATCCACATCTATCCTCGATTACAAATCAAAATGCAGATGCGTTGTCACCCGTGAGGACTAAGATCATTTTCTCGTTTCCAGTAAAAATGGTCTCCGGTTCTCTACACTCACTATACAAAACACAGCAGCATTAAGCTACTATTTCAAGCTGGTATTCTGTGAGAGGGTGGTCCTTCCCCGGTCGAGCCGACCCATTCCTGCTACAACTATACTTCTAATATAACTGCAGCATGGCTCTACCAAGTATAACACACATACATAGTAATTGTCACTATGTATGTTTGTTATCGCAAAATGTAGTTAATCACAAAAGAGACATACTCGCAATGCTGATGGAACTGTTACAACCAGGTAAAAAACATTGTGCTTTTAAATAATTAGTTAGCAGTACACTGTGTGATGTATGATCTAAGCTTTGTTGTTCTGGGTGCAATACATTACTCACTTCAGATTGCAACGAGGACGGACTAGATGATTCAGATGGTTCCCGTTCTGCAGTTGAACATGATGGTATTCTATCAGTTCATTGCCAGCAATTATGATATACACGGCATGACAACTGAAATAATGTAAAATACAAAAAATGAAGTCAAAGTGAAAAAATAAAAATAAAATAGATTTGTTTATTTCAAACTCAAATATAAATAAAATATTTATCAAGTTAAATGTTACTGCACAAGGACGGATTTAATGCCCTATATTATTTAATAATTAAGGCCTGACAGACTACCAGCAGTCCAAAAACAATGAAAAATCAACTGTCTCCTTTCTTGGTAGTTGATAAAACTGGTCAATCTCATAAATAAGCTAGTATGTTTGTCAGATATAGCTAGGGCAGATGTGAAAAAATAAAACAAGTTCTTGAGTTGATATACGATCAGTGTAAAAACATGTATAATTATCAGATATATGGATCACATTTACTTACCTCACATAGCGCAAATAATTCCTCACGTGGAAAATCGAACCGAAACAATGTGTGTGATCTTATTCTCATAAGTGTCAGTGCCACAGCTGATGTATACATGTTCAAGACGAACTATTGGTGCATTTTGCGAGTGCCACACTACACGTTCACTGTACTCGAAACTTGTACCTAATAAAGAAGCTACAATTATTATATTGATATTATTCAAGTAAACTCAGTTATAAAGCATTTCTTAGAGGAAGACATGCCACATCGTGATATGTACCAACTATTTACCTGCTGTGTTCGAACCAATTGTTGAGAGATCAACAATTGCATTTTCCAACAAAATAAAATGTAACACCATAACACGCAATTGAATTATTTGAATTCTTGTGACATAACAGTGACAGCGGCCTACATGTCAGATTCGATGTTGCCACTTAACTGTCATAAAATCTATGAAATGATATCGATTTTTATTCGATTAATAATATCATAAAAAGAATAATCTTTGACGCGTTTTAAGTTCTGCACGCTTTTTAAAATATAATTTACTTTATTTATTGAAACTCTATTCCAAATGTATTTTTAAGAACAGTTAGCTTGTGCTGTATTGTTTTGTTATGCTTTAGAGTATTCGTGGTAAATCAGCTGGAAATTAACTTCTTGAATTATCATAACATGATCAGTGCCGTCTTTAGGATCAACGAGGCTATGGGCCAAGGTACTGGCTGGGGCCTATGTAAGGGATGGAAAATCCTTAAATTTTATATCTAATTTTGCTGCGAAGAAATCGAGAAAAAAAGTTTTTTAAGCTGTATATAATTACTGTTATTTTAGTGCAAAAATAAATTTTTAAACAAATTTTCTAAATCTTGTTTCTATTTTACCAAGTGTGTGATTTGATAATTTTCTTATTATGTTATAAAATTTGTTGTTGTATATCGAAAATTTTCAGAATTGTGGGGCCCCTGCCTACCTCGGGGCCTCGGGCCAGAGCCCTGCGGGCCCTGCCTTAAAGACGGCACTGAACATGATTCCATTTTAAATGTTATGTTAAAAACAGATAAGAATAACAGTTAACTTGTGCAGTAGCGTTTTGTTATACTCTAAAGAATTCTTGGTAAATCAGCTAGTAATTCGCTTGTTTAATTATCATAACTATAAATGTGAAGGTTGTCAATGAATTCAACCGAGCCTATAACAACGGTTGTTTTAGTTTTTAACGGTTGACTGCCGCTTTTGATGACTTGAAATGGATAAAAACCTATTTTGCGCAATAAGTTTTTTCTCTTTGGTAATGAATAAACCACAGAAACCCCCATAATGTATTATAGTCCTTTTTTTTAGATACAAGTAGCACATTTTAAAGAACCGCAAAAACAACTTTGTTATTTATACAAACACTATGAAAAACAAAATAATTTGTTGCTGGCGATAATGATAGTGGTATTTTGACTCGATTTAATATATATGCTTGTTACTACTGAACTCTTCATGGGCCTGCGAGTCCGACTCGCACTGAACCACTTTTTTTCAACATTTAGTTTTATTCTAATAAATAGTGTTTTCGTTTAAGCGGAGCTCTTTTACTTTAGATTTATTACCTCTTTATCTATAATAATCAATCTGAGTAAGTAAAGTGTGTAAATACGATTCTTAAATTGTAAAAATAATAATGGAATTTGAACATTTTAGGTAGGTATTTAGTATTATTTATTTAGAAAATATTAATCTCAAAATCATTTATTGTAATAATATAAATATATCACACAGCTAACGCCCTCATTAGCAATGTAATGGTGAAAGAATTTTCAAAATCGGTCTAGTAATTTTTGAGATTAGCCAAAAAATGTATTCATTGAAAGTAGCGCCCTCTATAATAAAATTAACCCTATATTGGATATCTAAAATTATACATAACAATCTAGTGGTGAAAGAATTCTCAAAGTTGGTCAAGTACTTTACGAGTTTAGCGAATAAAATATTTTTTGATAGTAGCGCCCTCAATAATAAAATGCATCCTACGTTTTAAGCACCATAGCAAAAAACGATTCAACATAGCCTAACCCGCACACACAGTAAAAACATAACCATCCTTTTTCGTCTGTAGTCGGATAAACAATTGGTTAATAACGGTTGCGTATCGACTGCTTTGGATAAATATCCATTGTCAACGGTTATTTTAACCCTATATCATAACATCGTAATAATTATCGAAAAATTATATAAGCATTGTAATAATGACACCATAAGTAATCGATTGAAAAGGGGAATCGATTTTTTTAATGATTTTTGTGATTGGCAACATTTTTTATTTTATTCACAGACTAAATGAATTACGTATTTACATAATTTTATTTTTATCTTTTCGGTACTTTTAATTTGTGCAAAAATATTCCCATTGTTTTAGGATAAATGAATACCGCGATTTATATATACCATAAATAAAGATATATTTTTTTTAACAAATGCACATTGTTGGGCGTTCCATGGCCTAATATGGGCATCCCCCTTTTACACAGTATTTATTGGTCGGATCATTTCCCTTTAAGTATTACTTGTGACCTAGCAATGGAGAAGATAACAAG
Organism: Parnassius smintheus behrii; assembly: GCA_036936625.1. Classification (NCBI taxonomy): domain Eukaryota; kingdom Metazoa; phylum Arthropoda; class Insecta; order Lepidoptera; family Papilionidae; genus Parnassius; species Parnassius smintheus. Next base: position 4,424,955 of record JAUPFT010000025.1, read on the forward strand.
GTAACAATATTAGACTTTTAAGTACGTAGGTAAAAAATGTAGACCAAACACATAATTCTAGTTGTTATTTCACATCGATCGGCGCACTATTACCGAAGTTATAAGCGTGGAAAGTTTACGTACATTTTGAAATTTTCGCGGCCCCTGCCCGCGAGTAGCGCGTGTGTCATTGATTCCATGCGGCCGTTTGCAAGTTTCTCTAGAAAGTGAGGATTTTTCTTCATAGACTGTAGAACTTACTACATCAAATTGAAGAAGTTTCTTATTCTCTTGTACTGGCCGAACATATTTAGGAAGTTGATCTACCGTCGGGCGAGTAATGTTGTCAATGTAGTGCTCTAATTTGCTTAATTTAAAATAATTATCTTACATTTAAAGTCATAAAAGTGAGTGTGTATAACAATTTAGAACATTGTGTAGAATACTTAAACGTTAGTTAAGCGAAATCAAAATAAATAACATTAAAATTAAAAGTGCTAAAATAAAACTATCAACGATATCGATCTACCGCGTTATCCTTACTAAATGTTAACTTAACTCTATTCGTGTTACATATTCATTTGTTAACAAACATTATGTTTACTTTTTGTTCTGCAATAATTACTGTTTTATTGAACTCTTAAAGTTTAATTCTAGATTATTTATAATAATTATAAAATATTGACAATGATTGTTGTGTTGTGTTAACCATAAAACTGGTCAGTAGTGGTAATCAATAGTTTTGTGTTTATTGCCCTCCTCGGCTACTGGTAGTAAGACGCTGCAACGTACATAAATAATTAAACGCGATATAAATAAGTCTATCTCAATCAACTCACCATGGTCAGGTGTGGAGCCTGTGGTCGCTACCTGCCGGTGACAGATCGTATTATATGTGGCAAATGTAATGTAGCCTATCATCGAGGCAGTCTGAACCTCTCTGAGAAGACGAAGATATCAGCTTCATGGATGTGTCCTGCTTGTAAAAATAAGGTTCCTCGCACTGGAGACCATTCCAACACACCGGTTAAGTGCCAAGAAGTTGGTGAATGTAGTCCTCTCCATAAAGATATCGATATAGGTTTGGAAATTCGTCTTTTTCGAAATGAGCTTAGCGCTATGAGGAATGAGCTGAAGGAAGTCAGGGACAATATAACTATGGTAAAGGATACAGTTCTTGCGTGTAATAAAAGCCTGGAGGAAATGGATTGCAGAGTCACCAAGTTGGAAAAACTATATGAAGAACATCTGATTAAGTGCGACACTAAAATACTAGAGGACACGATTAGTGAACTTAGAGTCCAACTTAATGAGAAAGATCAGGACCTCCTCGTCAATGACCTGGAGATATCGGGGTTACCGGAGCAAAAAGGTGAAAATCCTATCAATACCGTGGTGCTATGCGCTAAAAAGATGGGTCTCGAACTCGATATTGATCACCGTGATATAGTTCATGCGGAGCGTGCTGGTGTTTTCCGTACATCTTATTGTAATAACAATAGCGCTCAAAAACTGATGTCTACTGGACCCCGCAAGATTGTGGTGCGGATGAGTCGGCGTGCAGTTCGGGACGAGTTCCTACGTCGTACGCGGGTGCGACGCAACATAACAAGTGATTCACTGGGGTGTCCCGGGGATCCGTGTAGGATTTACATTAATGAGCGGCTCACTCCCAATAGGAAATTGTTTGGAAAGACACGTGAAGCAGCAAAAATGGCAAGTTCGCGCTACACATGAACAAAGGGTATATATTCGTAAAGGGTATATATTCGTATTCGCAAAGGGCAAATATTCGTAAGGAAGGAATACGGAAAGCCCGTAACACGCATCCGATCTGATACAGATCTAAGTCGTGTTTTCTGCTAACTCTAAGTTGTTTGTTTATACTATAATGTTTACGTGCTACCTTTATTTTTGTTTTTTTAGTAATAGTGAGTGTTTGATTGGTTTCGGAAAGATGATAGTTTTTCCTTTAAATATGTATTTTAATATTATGTCTAACATATTTGTATTACAATGTGACATTAGGGACACAGTATGTTATGCCACATTTAACTTAATTTTATTGTTTAATGATCTATATAGCTTTTTACCGACGATATTCTTTATACACGCCTTATTTTATTTTGCAGTTATAGGAGTAGATAGGCAGTACCACTTCTGGCTCACTGAGTCAGAAGTGGTACAACGTTCGTCGACTCACGATCCTAAAAAAAAGTTTTGGCATGCTCTGATCACGAATCTGAGGTCCGTTTTTGCGTAGGATGCACGGTTCCGGAGATGTGCAGATCAATTAACTCTTATCTAATTGATATCCGGTGAGCGCCTCCACCGCCATTAGCGCCCCATTGTTCTTATCTATTTATCTATTGTTCATTGAATACCGTCGTTGTCTATTTTTCCTCGGCGTATGCGTCGGCTTATCAGTGCTATTGTATTATACTTCTTTGTTCCTATCTACAACGCAAATCTGAATCCTCAATAAAACACATTACCTAATTTTGTTACAATTTTTATTTACAAAATACAAAATCTTATTACTTATTATGTATAAAATAGGAGCGAAACATCTCATCCACCAAAATATCGTTGTACAATGTGTTCCCTGTAAATATACTCGTAAAACTATGCATCGAACACCCCTGAAACTTATATAGCAAATACATTAAGCAATAATCGCCACAAACTGAAGTCCACTCATTCTGAATCCTATCAACATTCCAGTTTCATCTTTTACTATTCCTTTTTAAAAACTCTAGATGACATCGTACAGGTGATCGTCCATATGAATCAAAGTATCGATATATAAAGCTACCCAATGTGACCCTGGTTTATCATCTGTATCAAATTGCATATTATATACGTTGGTACGAGGGTATACACGGCAGTCTATTAGCAGCATAAACATTATTTTCTAGACTGGGGTTAATCTTTTTCAGATGTTGTAAATCTAGTGTATCCATGATATTACTGCTATTAGTAGATTATTACAGTGCCAATCTACTCAATGACTAACATAGGAATGATCAATTATTGTGATTTCTAAATATTAAATTGCCAAAATTTATCGCGGTTAGTTAGTAAACAAATTTCAAAAGACGGTCACATCATGTACATTTGCGAAGCATGTCTACTTCATTTTCCATCTCAGGAAAGGTTAAATAACTATGAACAATACGATTGTGCTCACATTTGTACAGAATTACCAAACAGTGAAACTTTTAAAAAAAGGAATTGGTTTGGTCAACCTATTTCAAATGATAAAATTAAATTTGATAGTTATGAAAAAAACTTAAAGATACCATTCGTAGTTTATGCTGATTTTGAAGCATTTTTAAAACCAATAGAATCATGTTCTAACGATCCTTCCAAACCTTTCACACATAATATTAAGAAACATGAAGTACATAGTTTTGGTTATTGTATAACATGTTCATATGATGATAAATTATCAAAATATGTAACATATTGCGGACCCAACTGTGCCCAAGTGTTTATGGAAAGTTTTTATTAGTTTAGACTTCAAAAATATCCTCCACTTCCACTAACAAAATATTTGTGAAACAGAGTTAGCAGAACATTTTTATGATTTTGATTGGTACACCGGTAGTTTTATAGGTGTTGCTCATGAATCATGTAGCTCGAAGTACAGAACACCTCGTTATATACCAATATTTTTACACAATCTTAGTCATTATGACGCTCATTTTATTGTTCACGCGTTAAACTTTTGTGATGGTGAAGTCGAAGTTATCCCTCAAAATAAAGAAAAATATATATCCTTTTCCAAAAAATTAAAAATGAATAACCACGAAATTATATTGAGATTCATAAATTCGTTTAAGTTTTTATCATGTAAATTAGAAAAATTGGCCAAAAATCTCAGTAATGATCAATTTCAAGAATTACGTAGAAATTACCCTAATGATGAAGATTTCTTTCGTTTAAAACGGAAAGGCGTTTATCCATATGAACTTATGACTAATTATGATAGTTTAAGCCTAACATCACTTCCTGAACAAAAAAATTTTTTTAGCTCGCTCACAGATTCCCATATTTTAAACGATGTTTACAATCATGCTAAAGATGTTTGGGAACATTTTGGGTGTTTTAATATGCTAGAGCTTATTCAAACCTGTGTTAAAAAACAGACGTTTTACTTTTATCCGATGTATTTGAAAACTTTAGAAAATTATGTATTAATATTTATGATTTAGACCCTGCCCATTATTACACAGCACCCGGTTTAAGTTGGGATGCAATGTTAAAATATACAAAAATAGAATTAGAACTTTTAACAGATTATGAGAAAATTGCATTTATTAGATCAGGTATCAGGGGGTGGTGTATCGGTTGGGCTGTGTCTCAATGTCTTCCTACTGGTGGATTCGAATGGGTAAATCCGAATACAGAATTTAATGTGTCTGAGACATCGGCCTTCGGTTTTATTTTAGAAGTTGATTTGGAATATCCAGATGAACTTCATGATTTATTCAGACTTTCCTTTATGCCCAGAAAACATTTGTGCAGGCAATATTAATGAGAATAAACTAGTCCCAAATTTAAATATATAATATATATATATATATATATATATATATATATATATATATATATATAAAATATATAAACACTCACGCCTGTCACCCAGAGGGGTAGGCAGAGACTACAGACTTCCATTTGGCACGATCCTGACACACCTCTCTCGCCTCCTTCACATCCATACACCTACGCATACATGCTCGTCGGTTAAGGGTACTCCTAATTTGGCCCGTTTTCAATAAATCGCCAATTTGGTCGATAAATTTTCGCCTAGGACGTCCCTTTCCGACTCTGCCATTCACTTCTGCAACATAAATTTTCTTTGTCAGTCTTTCCTCATCCATTCTTTCCATATGACCAAACCACCGAAGCATTCCTTTCTTAATCCTGGTCACAACATCATCTTGCAAACCACACTCTTCTCTTATTACACAATTTCTTATCCTGTGATTCAGATTCAGCCCTAACATACTCCTTAACGACCGCATTTCTACTGCGTTCATTCTACTCTCATGCTTCTTCTGCCAAACCCAACTTTCACTACCATACGTTAAAGTAGGGACCAACACAGCATTGTGAATTGCCATACGTGCCTTTTTCGACACATTTTGACTCTTCACAATAGAGTGTAGGGCCCCATTTACTCTATTTCCCGCATTCACTCGTCGTTCTATATCCTTATCATATCTCCCATCCCTGCTAAATACGCAGCCCAAATATACAAACTCGTCTACTTGCTCGATCAACTCCCCTTCTATTCTTATTTCACAAATCGTTTTACTTTCTTCTCTTTCAAAAAGCATAACCTTCGTCTTACTTGCGTTCACTTTCATACCCCTTTCTTTTAGTGATCTGTTCATTAATGTAACCATTATTTGCAACTCGGCCGCCGACGACGCAAGGATAACTTGATCATCGGCGTACAAAAGGCATTTGACGGTTAACTCACCCATTCTTAATCCGCATTCTTCAACTTTCAAATTTTGCAAACAACTGTCTATAAATAGGTTGAACAGCCACGGGGAAGCCACACAGCCACGTCTGACACCTTTGTGGATGTCAAACCAGTCCGAGTAGACCCCGTTGATCCTAACACAAGCACTAGAGTCCCTATAAAGAGACTCCAATGCCTGTACCAAGCCTGCGCTCAACCCAAATGATTTCAGTGTTTGCCATAGCACATCCCTATCAACTCTGTCATAGGCCTTTTCCAAGTCCATGAACGCACAAAAAACCTTTTGGTTTTCGGCCAAAAACTTCTCCGCGATCGTGCGCATGGAAAAGACTTGATCTGTACATCCCATTCCCTTTCTAAATCCCTCTTGCACATCCCAAATTTTTCCATCAGTTTCTTTCATGACCCTTTCAATCAGTACTTTAGCATACAGTTTTCCCACAATGCTAAGAAGGCTGATGCCACGGTAGTTTTTACAGTCCTGCTGCGACCCTTTTCCTTTATATACTGGGACTATCACGGCTTTGCACCAGTCTACCGGTACCCGCTTCAGTTCCCAGCATAAATTAAACAAGGTGTGCAGCAGGCCTGCCACCACTTCCTCTCCAGCCCTTTAAATAATAAAGATAAATATGTAATTCATTACAGAAATTTAAATCAGTGCATAGAAATGTGGGTTAAATTAACTGAAATTCACAGAGTTTTAAAATTTAAACAGTCTCCCTGGTTTAAGATGTACATAGATCTAAACACAAAATTAAGAACATTAGCAAAATCAGATTTCGAAAAAGATTTTTATAAATTAATGAATAATTCAGCCTTCGGTAAGACTATGGAGAATATTGAAAAAAAGGTTGACATAAAATTAGTTACACACTGGGAGAACCAGGGTAAAGCTTTAGGTGCTCAAGATCTAATCGCTAAACCACAATTTCATAGTCTTTCAGTATTTTCCGAAAACCTAGTTGCGGTTCAGTTGCGAAAAACAAACTATAATTAATAATTAATATATAACAAACCAATTTATTTAGGGTTTTTCATTTTAGATATTTCAAAAACATTAATGTATGATTTTCATTATAACTATATGGTTAAAAAGTTTAGTAAAATCAAATTATTGTATACAGATACGGATAGTATATAGATATATAGTTTAATATATCATATATTTACAGAATTTTACACTGATATAAAACCTGACCTTTCATCATACTTTGATACCTCAGATTATGATACAAATAATATTTTTCAATATCCAAAATTAAATAAAAAGAAATTAGGCTTTTCTAAAGATGAAAATAATGGTAAAATCATGAAAGAATTTGTGGGTTTACGATCCAAAATGTACGCTTTTAACTTAGAGAATAAGACTATAGCCAAGGCAGAAGGGGAAATAAATGTATCACTAAAAAGATGACAATGAATAGTTATAAGTCTTCTCTATTTAATAAAAAAGTGCAATATTATAGTATGCTTAGATTTAAATCAATTAAACACACATATTTTACACAAAAATTAAATAAGATTGGTTTATATAATGACACAAAGAGGCATATTTTAGATAATAATATTGAAACATTAGCTTGGGGTCATTATAAACTGCGCTAAGTGTTGATAGTTTTTACTTTTATGCCTGCGTGTAAATAAAATTTGTATTGATTGTAAAATTATAATAATACTATAATATGACTAGATAGAGTTTATTAGGATTCTGCCGTCAGAGTGATTGGTGGTTACACGTGTTTTTGTATTGGAATAAGTTCTTAACCCTTTTTCGATTCAAATTTTTTGTGTGTTGTCTCTGTGTGTTCTCTTTGTTAGTAGGTGAGTAGTATTTTTTGTTTAGTTAATGTAGATCTGTGTGACGACGATGGAGGTTGACGGAGGAGATGCTGAACCACCGGATTTACCTGGTGGTTCTGGCCCTGCTAAACGTAAACTCACGGATTCCTTACCATTACCCAACTTCCCAAAAAAAAAAAATAGGGCACGGAGATCACCCTCCTGCCTCCTACCGAAATACTTACGTCCATCCTGACTTCCAAGAAAAAAAAAGTATGTTGATAGCGATAAAGGCCCATTTGTAATACATTTAAGCCGCTCAGAACCTGATCCATCAGCAGGTTATACAATTAGACCTGTGAGAATTGGTCATATCCTTACCCAAAATAAAGTGGCCAATATTGAAAAACAGGGCATCAAAATTTTAGGGCGCAACAGGGTTTCAATTGATTTTAAAACTGCTAATGATGCTAATAATTTTATTGACTCTGAGTTTCTCTCGCATTATAAACTTTCTGCTGTTATTCCAACTTTTAATGTCACCCGTATGGGTGTGACCAGGGGTATCCCGACTGACGACTCTATGGAGGAATTAGTGAGCGAGTCTGAGCTCCCTCCTGGCACTTACAGAAAGACTTAACAGAAAGGTCAAAAAGGGTGATGAAGTGGAGTGGGTTCCGACTCAAACTGTTGTCCTCACCTTCTCAGGACAAGTGCTCCCCTCCCATTTATATTGTTTTCATGCTTCCACACCAGTCGAAACTTACCTTCTTCCTACTTTCCAACGTCTAAAATGTTGCCGTTTCGGACATGTCAAAGCCCAATGTCGATCGAAACCACGATGCTTTAAATGCAGCACACCGGAGATAATTGTCCCACAGATTCTCCAACCTGTCTTTTCCGTTTGGCAAATCATATGGCTATTGAAAGAAGTTGCCCAGAGCACTCAAGGCAAAAAGCTATCAAAATAGTAATGTCACAAGAGAATGTATCATACCTTGAGGCTTCCGCCCGCTTCCTGGCTGTCAGAAGACCTTATTCTGATGTTGCATCTTCACAAATTCCTGTAAGCCATCTCCCATCTCCTCAGGCATCGGTAAACCCTCCTACTTTGTCTCCTTCTCAGTCCTATAGGAAAACTATTTATAAAGCCAAATCTGTGCCACTGCAATCTACACAAGGATATGATAAAGTTTCACACTATAACATTACAATTACTCCTTCGTCCTCTCTTCCCAATGGGCATGCTTTACAAAGCAATATAATGTCCCCTAATGATAACCTTCTAGAAAATCTTGTGGCCACTCTTACAGATATTGTTGGCAAATTCGATGATTCCCATTTACCGTTCAACGTGAAAAGCAAACTAGATGTCCTCTTTTCAAGAATATATAAAGTTCGAATCCCTAACCCTCCTCCAGTGGAATTGTCGGAGCATCAGGAATAAAAGACCTGATATAATTCACTTAATTAATACTCATAACCCTTCTATACTAGCAATATCGGAAATCTGGCTTAAGCCAGGCTCTACATTTAGAATCCCAGGCTTCTCCTGTTATCGCAGTGATAGGAGCGACGGCTATGGACGTGTTCTGATTTTACTTAACAGGACCATTCCCTTATCACCCATTCCTCTTCCTCCTGTACAAGGCAATATAAATGCAGTAGCTGTTAAGGCTATGGACATCACAATCCTATTCATTTACATCCCGGTCCCACTCCTTCTTGTATACCAGAACTCAATTTAATTCTATCAAGAATCTCTCCACCTTACCTTATTCTCGGAGACTTTAATAGCCATCATGTTATGTGAGGTTCTCATAAATCTGATTCTTTTTCTTATCTGCTACTTGATGTTTTTAATGAATTTAATCTTTGTCTCCTAAATGACGGTTCTCCCACCAGATTGGCCTACCCTTCGCAGAATTCTAGATCTGCAGTAGACTTGTCATTGTGCTCTCCAACTCTGGCTGCTAGCATATCATGGAAAACTCTACCTTCTTCTTTTGGAAGTGATCACTTTCCCATCCTTTTAAACCTAAGTAATAGATGTGTTCCTACTCGAAATTTATCACCCCTTCTTAAATTCAATCTGTCTGAAGCTGGTTGGGATGTATTCTCCTCGGAAACAGAAATTAATATCAATAATCTTCCCCCTGTATCTCCAGATAACCTCCAGAGTGCCTATTCCCAATTTATAACCCTTCTGAATAATATAGCATACAAAATTTTCCCTTTGAAGAATTCCTCCACAAGTAAAATTTCTTCACCTCCATGGTGGGATGCAGACTGTTCCTCAATTATTAAAAAACGAAAGGCAGCAGAGCGGCTATATTCCTCTAATATGACAATGGAAAATTTTCTTAATTATCAGAAAATAACTGCTCAGTCCAAAAAACTTCTTTCTGAAAAGAAAAAAAAGGATGGCTTTCGTTTTGTGAGAGCTTAGCTCTTCGATCTCCTTCTTCTCTGGTTTGGAAACGTATTAGGCAATTCCGTGGCGCTTTAGTTGATAGCAATTCCCCTTGTGCAAACCCCTTCCATTGGTTAAAAGATTTCAGTAACCGTCTGGCTCCCCCCTGGGTTCCATTGGAGGAAGAGATATCTCCTTCTTCAAAACCATTCCCCCCTCACTCATTTAACTCTTTTGATAATCTTAATAAACCGTTTTCACTAGCTGAATTGCAGTTAGTTCTTAGGCACCTTAAGGATTCCTCCCCTGGCGCTGATGGTATCCCCTACTCATTCCTTGTTAATATGGGTACACGTGTAAGCAGTTCTTTTTAAGCATAATTAACATGGTATTTACAACCAGTTTTATTCCAGATGACTGGAAAACACATACTATTATTCCTATTCTAAAACCTGGTAAAGACCCCTCTTCCGCATTAAGCTATCGCCCTATTGCTATTTCATCAACCCTGTCGAAAGTTATTAAACATCTTGTAAAAAATCGCCTTGAGTGGATTCTCGAAAATAGAGGCATTATATCAAAGACCCAATTTGGTTTTAGAAAAGGTTTTAGCACAATGGATAGCCTTAGCATTTTAGTATCTGATATAAGACTAGCATTCTCCAATAACAACTTTCTCGTAGGTATTTTCATCGATGTTTGTGCAGCACTAAATGTGTTTGCTAGTGTTTGCTTCTCCATCTGCTCAGGCAAAAAATGCATCAGCTGAACATTCCCGAGAGAATAACAAATTTCATAGCAAACCTACTTTCACATAGACTCATATTAATTCGCTCTGAAGGAAGATTTCTACCAGCTAGATTTACCTGGAAGGGACTACCACAAGGTTCTGTCTTGAGCCCTTTGTTGTACAGCCTTTACACCCGTGATATAGATAGATCTGTAAATTATCTAGGTAATATTTTGCAATATGCAGATAATCTAGCCGTAAATGTATCTGATGCCGCTATTACTGAGGCTACCTCTCGTTTATCCCAAGCTGTCAACTTTCTTAATAATTGGCTATTGGAGCATGGTTTATCAATGTCTCCTTTAAAATGCAGTACTGTGGTTTTCTATAGGCGAAGGTATATACCAGAAGTGTCCATCTACATTGATAATACTCTAATCCCCACTGAAAATCAAGTGAAATTTTTAGGAGTAATCCTGGATAACAAAATGACAGGAATTCCTCACTTATCATATATTGCCTCCAAATGTGAAAAAAATCTCAATGTTATTCGATCTCTATCAGGTGCTTGGTGGGGTTCTCACCCCTACTCACAAAAGCTTTTATACAATGCTCTAATTAGAAGTCACTTTGATTATGGGTGCTTCTTACTAGAGCCTTGTAGCAAAATGGCCCTTAATACCTTGGACAAAATCCAGTCAAAATGTCTACGCATAATAACCGGTAACATGAAGTCCACTCCCATTCTCGCTCTTCAAGTTGAATGTGTTGAGCCCCCTCTATCTCTACGCAGGCAATATCTCTCAGATAGGTTCTTGTTTAAAGTAGCATGTTATTCACTCCATCCTCTCCTTTCCAAACTTCATTCCTTGTATCGGTTGGTCAGGGACTCCCCATATTGGTCCCACAAGGATTTGCCATGCATTATAAAAAGCTATATTAAATTGCTCAACATTCCCTCTCCAATCTATCAATCCCTTAGTAACCCACTTTACAATATCCCTTACGAGGCTCTAATTTTCAATCCAGACATTATTCTAGATTTCGGAATAGATAAAAATACTATTGAAGCAAATAACAAATTAAATATGCTCCTCCTCCAAAATTGGCATGATTGGTTAACTATGTACACTGATGCTTCAAAGTTAAGTAACGATGGATTAGTAGGGTCTGGAGTGTGGATCCCTAAATACAGGATTATTTTAAATTTTAACTCTCCCCGTGACTCATCTGTATTCACAGGTGAGGCTTTGGCTATTTTAGAGGCAGTTTCATATGCAGAATCACATGGTCTGAAAAGGACCCTCATTTTTTCGGACTCCCTTAGTTGTCTTCAAAGTATTTTATCCAGTCCTTTTCACTCCAAGATTAGATACCCGCTAATTTTAAATATTAGAAAGTCTTTGTAATATTGTCATAAAAAAGGGCTGAACATTGTATTGGCTTTTTTGTGCGTTCATGGACTTGGAAAAGGCCTATGACAGAGTTGATAGGAATGTGCTATGACAAACACTGAAATCATTTGGGTTGAGCGCAGGCTTGATACAGGCATTGGAGTCTCTTTATAGGGACTCTAGTGCTTGTGTTAGGATCAACGGGGTCTACTCGGACTGGTTTGACATCCATAAAGGTGTCAGACGGGGCTGTGTGGCTTCCCCGTGGCTGTTCAACCTATTTATGGACAGTTATTTGCAAAATTTGAAAGTTGAAGAATGCGGATTAAGAATGGGTGAGTTAACCGTCAAATGCCTTTTGTACGCCGATGATCAAGTTATCCTTGCGTCGTCGGCGGCCGAGTTGCAAATGATGGTTACATTAATGAACAGATCACTAAAAGAAAGGGGTATGAAAGTGAACGCAAGTAAGACGAAGGTTATGGTTTTTGAAAGAGAAGAAAGTAAAACGATTTGTGAAATAAGAATAGAAGGTGAGTTGATCGAGCAAGTAGATGAGTATGTATATTTGGGCTGCGTATTTAGCAGGGATGGGAGATATGATAAGGATATAGAACGACGAGTGAATGCGGGAAATAGAGTAAATGGAGCCTTGCACTCTATTGTGAAGAGTCAAAATGTGTCGAAAAAGGCACGTATGGCAATTCACAATGCTGTGTTGGTCCCTACTTTAACGTATGGTAGTGAAAGTTGGGTGTGGCAGAAGAAGCACGAGAGTAGAATAAACGCAGTAGAAATGCGGTCGTTAAGGAGTATGTTAGGGCTGAATCTGAATGACAGGGTAAGGAATTGTGTAATAAGAGAAGAGTGTGGTTTGCAAGATGATGTGGTGACCAGGATTGAAAAAGGAATGCTTCGGTGGTTTGGTCATGTGGAAAGAATGAATGAGGAAAGAGTGACAAAGAAAATTTATGGTGCAGAAGTGAATGGCAGAGTCGGAAAGGGACGTCGTAGGCGAAAATTTATCGACCAAATTGGCGATTTATTGAAAACGGGCCAAATTAGGAGTACCCTTAACCGACGAGCATGTATGCGTAGGTGTATGGATGTGAAGGAGGCAAGAGAGGTGTGTCAGGATCGTGCCAAATGGAAGTCTGTAGTCTCTGCCTACCCCACTGGGTGACAGGCGTGAGTGTTTATGTATGTATATATATACAATGTTAGGAGTACGAACACGAGACTTTGTTGGCGTCCGTACATGTACTGGCTAAAATACAAAGTTTAATGTTAATGCCGACGCGTACAAAATGTGTTCGGTGTAAACCGAACAGTGTTCCTCAGTGTTGTCCATGATCTGCAATTAACAAAAACAAGTATGAAGTCAGGAAAAAGGTAATGGCGGCTAAATTTCTAAATAGTAAAAAAGTTGATTAAACACCAATATAGATGACATTTGACGAGCGTTGTAATCAACGTGCACTCGCTATAAGAATAAAACAATAATGAAACAATTGAGGGAGGGCGGGAGGCGCTCTTCAATCTAGGTAAGACACATCATTTTATTTAGTTAGAGGTTGGTTGCAAATTATTAATATCTTTATTATAATGGATTTCCGCAAAGTAACGACCGATTCTATCAGTTACATTAGCATAAGCCTAGCTTCGCACACCTGATCATAAACAGAAGAAATTATAGATGTTTTATATTAATACGATAGATTTTGCTAACGAACTATCTAAAAAAAAACGTTTATTAGCACTAACTACAACGAAGTTAGGCTAAACAAGTTGTATTATTAGAAATTAATCATTGTTGCGGACGGCGAGTGAAATCGTCCATCGCCCCGCACCGCACCCACGTCGACACGTCCCGCGCGCCCCGCATCGGAACAAGGGCCCCGCGCGAACGACACTCCCACTAACTCGGTGCTTACGGCGCACCGTACTACGAAATAAAAGAAGCGTTTCTGGCGCCGATTCTTCATTCGAGCGGCGGCAATTCAAGCAACAGCAAGCAACCTGAACAGAAGAACCAACAAGAATCCCTATTAGTGTTAACTACAGCAATTGTAAATAGTGTAAATATAGTCAGTCCGGCGCTGTCCGTGAACGCGAGCGCACGCAAGGTCACTGGCCTGGCCACGATAATGGATAATGTGTCGAAAATATCAAAATGTTCTAATTGTAATATCGTTATTTGTGAAGTGTTAGCATTCGTCCAAAATAAGCTGTACATAATGGATGAAGAAAGCCTAATTCAAATATGTGAAAGTGCTTTTAATTTGGATGAGATTGAAAAGGCAAAGTCGTTATTGTTTGAATCTGTGGGTAAGCAGCTGACAGTGAGAAAACGAAAAGGTAAAACTCTACGGAACATTGAAGACATAATTTGTCTAGTTAAGGAAACAAACCCGGATCAGGTCCCAATTTTCGTGGCAAGGCAGTTGGAAAAGCTGCCTCCCGTCACATTTAATCATGTAGACGTTACGCCTATACTTAAAAAAATATTAGTGTTAGAAAGTTCTGTTCAACGAATTCAAAGCGACTATGTTACGAAAAAAGATCTTAATAACCAATTAACCGAATACTGTAAAAGTACTTGCGTGCATACGAGCCAAAATAATGTAAATATGAAGAGAGGCAGTGGTATTAGTTATTTTGATAGTGGTCCCATGGCAATTTCAACTTACTTTGACGAATGCGCGTCTCACTCGCGTAAGGAGGGTAATTCATCTTACCACTCAAACAACCGCTCGCCCGCCAGTGTAGCGAGTGTGAGCGAGGAATTGCAAACGGCGCCTGCGCAAGCATCCGAGCGCGTGAATGAGTCAAAAATCGATCATGAGATGGTACGTGCGGGCTCTGAGAAAGAGCAACAGGGCCGAGTTGCGTTGACTAGATCGCCTGAGCATCAGTGTAGCCCGGTGTATTACGGTAATAATATTATCAAACAGGCTGAAACTGATATTAAAAATGGAAAAATTGCGTCTTTCTCGGATATAGTAAGGAAAGATGGCGAATGGAAAGAGCCTGAAAAAAACGAGGGGTGGGTTTTGTACCAAAAACGTAGGCTTAGAAACCGCTTTACTAGTCAAAGAGGCTGTGCCATTGAGTCTGAATTAACAAGTCAAAAGTTTAGGGCAGCGGATATAAAGGTGCCTCTGTTCATCTCGAATGTTGCCAAGGAGGTATCAGGGCAGGATATTATTGATTATGTGTATAATAAAACGCATGAAAAGGTTTCACTGGTGAAAATCAATATGAGACGGCAGAAAGGGTATGATGCCTATAAGGTCTTGGTATCTAAGCATAAAATTGGGACATTCCTAGATGATAAACTGTGGCCACCAGGCATAACGTTTCGTCGTTTTGTGAATTTTTACGATAAACAAAAAGGTAAAATCAATAATAAGGAACAAAATAAACAGGACAGTTGAACATACTGAATAATAAATACGTGCTACACATACTACATACATTTGGAAACAAATAAATAATTTAGATAATAAATTAATATATTGAATATACTAAACACATTTCAATAAAAATACCAAATAAATAAATAATTAATTAATATAGATAAAAACTATTACATATATGGATAATCTTAGTAAAATTATAAGTTTCAACTGTAAATCGATCAAGAGGTCAGCGGAAGGTGTAAGAGAGTTGTGCCGGTCAGCCGACGTGTTGTGCCTCCAGGAAACGTGGATTCTTCCATATGATTTATCATTTCTCAGCACGATCAGTGAAGAATTTGGGTCCACAGGCACATCTGCGGTGGACACGGAGGGAGGCCTAGTGAGTGGGAGGCCTTATGGTGGAGTTGCAATATTGTGGCGTAAAAATGTGTTTGAATCAGTGTCAGTGATAGAGTGTGACAACGTGCGAATCTGTGCCATAAAAGTAACTGTGAGTAGTAGATCTGTAGTTATATTTAGTGTATATATGCCCACAAACTCTTATGAAAACTTACCTGAGTTCTGTACGTGTCTCGGTTCGATCCGATCGATAATAGAAATAGAGGAAAATAAGGGAATTGAAGCTTTTTATATACTAGGGGACTTTAATGCACATCCTAGGGAATTATTTTATAATGAAATGATAGATTTTTGTAATGAAGAGAGCTAGATTTGTGTGGACGCAAGTATGTGTGATAAAAATACATTTACTTTTCATAGTGAGGCTCATGGTTGTACCAGGTGGCTGGACCACTGCATAGTCACTCATTCTGCGCGTGAAACAGTAGTAAGCGTGTCTGTTAATTATGATGTATTTTGGTCAGACCACTACCCACTTGTGGTGGAATGTAATTTAAATAAACTTAAGCCTAAGGTTGTGGAGCAGGTAATGGGGAAATCTGTGAACCGTGTTACTTGGGGCAACAGGACTCCACAACAGATAAAACTGTATCACGATTTTTGTCACACAAACTTGAGAATTATAGATCTTCCAGAGGAACTCAGAGACTGTTGTGATACATTTTGTAGTAACAAGGAACATCACGCTGTACTTTACAATATGTACGGTAATATTATAAATATACTATCACTGGCAGCAATTCGTACATATAGGAATACATGTAGAAAAAAGGGAGGTTACGTAACGGGGTGGAATAAGCACGTCGCGGGCCTACATCGGGAGGCGCGGCTTAAATTTCAGGAGTGGATGATGGCTGGGCAGCCGTCCAGGGGTCGCGTATTTGAAGAGATGTCAGAATCTAGAAAGCATTTTAAAGCCAAATTAAAATGGTGTCAAAACAGACAAGAACAGCTAAAGATGGATATTATTGCGACAAATCACTCTTCTAAAGACTTTAAAAGCTTCTGGAAGAACACAAACAAAATGAATGATAAGCCGAGTCTTCCAGTGAGTGTTGGGGGTACTTATGATCACAAGGATATTGCGGATGCATTCAGATGCAATTTTACTGTAAGTTCACCCTTAAATGTCGTTTCAGGTTTGAATTTGAGCGAAGCTGAGACTATCATGACAGAACGAAATGAAAAGATACCTGCAAAAAAAATAGAAAATATAATTAAAGAGATGGTAAGAGGAAAATCGCCTGGTTATGATGGTCTCAGCATCGAACACTTCAGATATGCTGGGGTGCATCTTCCGCGAGTCCTTTCACTGTTTTACAGCCTGTGTTTGGGTTACTCTTACTTACCCGAGCCACTGATGAGGACTATTGTAGTACCCGTTGTTAAAAATAAAACTGGGGACACATCCGACATTGGTAATTACCGACCTATCTCGCTTGCAACCACTGCAGCCAAGGTGTTTGATAGTGTGTTAAATGAGTGTCTCAATAAATACGTACTAATAAACGATGCACAATTTGGGTTTAAGCCGAATTTATCGACGGAGAGCGCCATTTACTGTTTGAAACACACTGTCAAATACTACACCGTAAGGCGGACGCCGGTGTACGCGTGTTTCCTCGACTTATCGAAAGCTTTTGACCTGGTCTCATACGACATGCTGTGGGGCAAGTTGAGGGACGCGGGTCTGCCGGCGGAGTACACGGCTCTACTAAGATACTGGTATGCTAACCAGCGTAACCAGGTGAGGTGGGTTGGAGCTCTGTCGGAAGAATACAGGCTGGAATGCGGTGTAAGGCAGGGTGGCTTAAGCTCTCCACTCTTGTTCAACCTGTATGTAAACCAACTGATTGAACGACTTAGCAGCACACATGTTGGCTGCCACATCGATGACATATGTGTCAACAACATAAGCTACGCTGACGACATGGTGCTGCTCAGTCCTTCTATAGCAGGACTGAGGAAACTGCTTTCTATCTGCGAGACATATGCGGAGGAGCATGGCCTTAAATACAACTCAAAAAAGAGTGAAATATTAGTATTTAAGGCACCGAAACGGAAGCCACGACATGTGCCACCCGTATGTCTCGATGGTGTACCTCTCAAAGTCGTACAGAAGTTCAAATATCTCGGTCATATAGTTACGAGCGACCTAGGAGATGATGAGGATATTGAACGAGAGCGCAGAGCGTTGTCGGTAAGGGGCAATATGCTTGCCCGCAGATTCGCCCGGTGCACTGCAGACGTGAAAGTAACTTTATTTAAAGCGTTATGTCAGTCTTTCTATACCGGTGGTCTGTGGGTGACTTATACGCGCCGGACCTACAGCGCCCTGCGTGTTCAATATAACAACGCCTTTAGGATGCTGTTGAGGCTGCCGTTGCGCTGTAGTGCCTCTAAAATGTTCGCAGACGCACACACTAATGACTTTTTCGCCATAATGCGTAGAAAAGCAGCGTCTCTCCTGCAGCGCTTACGTACCAGCAACAATGGCATCCTAAGGGTAATTGCTGCCAGGCCCGACTGCCCCATAATGCACCACTGTATGACGGTAGCTATTGGACGAAAAAAAAAATAATTTGTTCATAATTCACATTAACAACAATACTAACTTAGAAGTTAAGGAAACTTGTTACTAACATACTAACAATCTATGGATGTTCCTTACGTCTGAAATAAACACTTATTATTATTATTATTATTATTATAGTGTGTCATTTTGTCAAGTAATTTAATTTCTACTCAACCCCTTTCATAGTCAGACAGATGTCACAGTTTTAATAGTTAAATTCAGTTGCAAAGTAAAATAGTAACTCCTAGCGTATTAATAGTAACACAACACAATAAATTAAACACAGTCTACTTGCTTTCACCCCTACATTTCTTTTATCCATCGTCGCCGGATTGAAGACAGAAGATCAAGATCATCAGAGAAGAAAGAAGATAGAAGATTATCTCAAATCTTTCCCTGTTTCTGAATCGCCGTCAACCATTAACGTCTTTCTTTCGTCTAACTTTCTCGTTTCCACCGCGTTTACGCGGCTGGCCGAATACCACCTTCGTGTTGTCGTCTACATGCACCAATGTGCTATGCAGGTATCGGGCCTCGGGGTATACCACATTGCCCGGATATTCATCATGGCCCATAACTATGAGCCAGTCTTTGAAGCCTATTCTAGGCGTAGATGGTTAGTACGGATTAGTCCGTAGTCAGATAAGATTTTTCCCGTAGTTAACCGACTACGGGAAAAAAGGAGGTTATCCAATAAAAAGTCTAAGTTGGCCTTTCAGCGGCATTGAGAGTTGTTACTCGACTCTCTAATCGATATAGAGAGGAGTTCTCTTGGAAGAGGTCGCCCGTCCGGGGGCCGAGTGTTTTTTTTTTATTTATTTATTTAACATAAAAACAAAACATAATTAGTTATTTTTACAGTCTGCCAAACTGCTCAGCAGTTTGTTGGCAGAAAAATGCTCTCTTACTTTCTAACATGCAAAAAAAGAAAAAAAAGAACTAGCTTAATACAATTATACTACCACTAATATGACAAACCAATAGTATTACTATAACGTTATTCAATAATTTAAAGGATAACGGCATTTTTCATATATGCATAAATTTTGCATGTACGCTTACACATATATATACATACATGCGTACAAATATATGCATACCTTAATATTACAGCTTACCTATGATGTACAATGGATCGTCATGATACATTTCATTTTTACTTTTTATTAGTATAAAGTTTTTTTAACTTATTTTTAAAATGTTGTTTTGATTTATGCGTAAGGCATTCTTGGGGTAAATTGTTATAAATTTTTGCTGCTAAATGTTGGAACGTTCTTTTACCATAATAATTAGCACATTTATATTGTAAAGTTATTAATTTATGCGGTCTGCGCGTATTCTTATTTATGGGGATAAAACTACGCAATGCGTCACATAAGATTGTATAATACTTTTCACATGTCGCAAATGATATTTTAAATTGCTCATGTATCGGTATTAAATAACACTCCTGGAAGAGCTGCTCATAATTATCCCAATATTTTATTTTAGCTTTTGGGTTCACTAATATTTTCATAAATCTAATTTGAAACTGCTTCAATTTATCTAAATATGTTTTAAATGTCCTTCCATATGCTACTAATCCATATTGTAACGTTGACTCAACTAGTGCGTAATATACAACATACAGTACATTTTTAGGTGTTACTTTCTTCAAAAAATAGAATTTACTTAAAATACCTCTTAATTTATTACATACCAGTTCTATATGGCTACTCCAGTTCATATTTCTATCTATTGTTAAGCCCAAGTATTTAAATTTTTTTACAAATTCTATAACTGTACATTCACATTTAAACATATTGTCGTATATTTTCCTAGGAATAAAAAATAAATATTAATATAAGCGACAAATACTCAAAAAATATCTTCCTAAATTAAGAAATAATTTGTTGTTCTGTATAATTTTGGGTACTTTTAATTACGTAAGTAAAACTGATAACCGTACTCCTGGTCCCCAAGATACAGGCTATGCCTAGTTTGGGGCCCGCCAGTACCTTTTTTATATGTAATAAGAAATTATGTAATTAGTATTTAATTTAATATAATATAAGTTAAAATTAATTTAATATAAGTCACTTTTTCCCTATGTTCAAGTCTGTAGCTCTATTTCTAGGAATAAATGATTTTTTATTTTAAAAAAAAATATGCATTGATAAGAGTGACCCACTATCCTGAATTTTTTTGCATTCTTTATATTATGCGGTTTGCTCCATTATCGTGAGACCACTTAGTTATGTTGTTAAAATCACTTTGTATGTTTTTCTCTATCTCATCTTAATTTTTGTCAGCATAGAGGATGCACATGTCATCTGCATACATAAAAACAGCACAGTGTTCAATTACGTTACATATACTGTTAACATGCATTATATAGCCCACTGGTCCATAAACGGATCCAGTAGGTACACCTGACTTTACATTTTCCTCGTTTCCCGTAATGTTTTTAATGACTGTCACTATTTTCCTATTTTTCAAATAATTACTTAGCCACCTATTAATAGGACCGCGTATACCACATTCATCCATTGCTTTCAACAAGACATTATGTTCTAAAGTGTCAAAAGCTTTTTTAAAATCAATAAATATTCCTACAACATGTTTTCTTTCATTTAACCTTTCATTTATATAGTCTGTAAAACTAGTTATAGCTGTAGCTGTACTCCTATTTCTTCTAAATCCATGCTGATGGTCGCCTAATATAGAATTATCCTCTAAGAAATCCGATATTTGCTTAACAATTACTTTTTCAACTAACTTATTTATAACAGAAAGTATGGCAATCGGTCTGTAATTTTCATAACTTTTATGGCATCCTTGCTTATAAATGGGTCGAATTTTTGCCATTTTAAGCCTATCTGGATATGTACCTTTTTCTACACATAAATTAATAAAATTAGCAATGACAGGACTAATCTGGTCTTTGACATATTTTAAATCTTGGGCCCTTATTCCATCAACACCAGGAGCTTTTTCACACGACAACTTATTAATTAACTTTGCAATTTGGCCTGGTGTCGTTTTTTTAAATCTTATACTTACCAAGCTTTCATTAACATATTTACTCCTGTCCAAAAAATTAATATTACATTTATGGTTGATTCTATCTACTTCTTGTGTAAATGTTTTAGAAAAGCCTGTACAAATCGAACTGATATCACTATCACTTGAAAAATTTTGTTATACAATATCATCCACACTATTTTTTTTTTACCTATCCATTCATTAATATACATCCATTTTTTTCTCATATCATTTCCGCACTTAATAATTAACTCTTTTTTATAGTTATTCTTAGCTTGGTTAATACGTTTATTTAATTTATTTCTATATCTTGTATACTCTAACCGATAACACATGTTTTGAAGAGCAGATTTTGACCTTTTAAAAAGTTCATCTCTTTTTTGGACATTAGAATTAGTTCATTTGTAATCCATGGTTTATATCTATTATTTTTCTTCACAGTTTTATATTTTATAGCACATTTATATGTCTCATCGAAAATTTCACACAATTTATCATAAAGTTTTAACGGACAGTTAATTAATAATAGGTTTGACCAAATAACTGCACTCAATTTTTCTATCACAATTTTGTTATCAATAAATGTACTTACATGCTCTGGCCGTTCACCTTCTCCATAATTACGTGTACGCAAAGTAAGTCCCGTTAAATAATGATCCGTTATCTTCTGAGCTGTATAAACAAACGACGCCGGCGACGCCGAGCGTCCTCCGTCCCTTACCCACATATGATCGATGCAGGACACTACTAATCTCCCATCAATTATCTCTTCTCGCGTTACATCATCATAGGCGCACTGCAATCCGTACCTACATAACATGTCTTTATATCTCGACGTTGACGAATTTTCTGTACCATGTAAAATGTTAATGTTGATATCACCCGCCAGGATAACATCGGTCGTCGCTGGGACACCCCGCAATAATTCATCCAGCTCTTCCACAAATCTATTTTTATTAGTATGTGGGGGCCTGTACACAACGAAAACGTATACAGGTCGATCATACATAATTGTCATTAGGCCATGCAACACCTCACAGGATTGCCCGCTATACTCAGTAGGTGTACAAGTTATTGTATCTTTAACAAACATTAAAACTCCTCCCCCTCTTCTGCTATTTCTTGTATACGCATGCGCATTGTAGCCCGGTATATAATACAATGGTATTTCATATTCTTTTATGTTTATTTCGGTTAATACTATAATTTCTAGTTTATACAAATCTTCATCCAACAACACTAATATTTCATTAAAATTTTTACGCATGGATCTTATATTTAAATGTACAATATTTATTGACGCATTTTGTTCCTTTATAAATAGTTGTAGACGATCTTTGTTATTAATTCGTTCATAGTAAATGCCATTGTTATCATCTTGCACCATGGTGCCCTTTTTTACCATTAAAGACGCAAATTACAATCATCTTGAAGGTGTTTTTCGATATCCTTCTCACTTTTGATTTTGTGAATTTTATTTTCAGTTTCACTTTTCTTAATAAGTATTTTAGAATTTTGTATTCATATGAACCTATATGAGCTTTTTAATTTGTTCTTGGTAATGTAAAATAATTCTCGAGTTTGTGGAGAAATATTTTCATTTATGTAAATTGGACCTTCTTGGTTCTTTTGGTGTTATCTCCATACAGCTGATTATTGTTTATACCTCGTTTTCGTGCATTCAGCCATTTGTCGCGAGCCGCTCGGCTTCTCAATCGCACAAACACTGGGCGCGGCTTTCCGTTATTTTTTTCTCTTCCCACCCGCCAAGCACTCTCTATTTCATCTTCTACTCCCATCATATGTGAAATTTTACGTACAATTTCGAGTATATTTTCTTTTTCTTTGTATTTAACACCAATCAACTCGATATTTTTTTTCTCTTTCTCGATTTTCAAATACACATATACGTTCTTCCATCATTTTATTGCACTTCTCTAGGTGAATATTACGTTGTTGTAAATCTTTAATTTGATTTTCATGCTTAGTGAATTTTTCAGTAGCTTCCTTCTTAAAATCTAACATTTCTTTGTACTTCTCTGCGTAGTATTTAAGCTGTAAGTTAATTTCTTCCAATTTTTTTTGTTTGGTGAATTTGCTCATTCCCTCCACTATAGCCATTCGTTCATTAATTTGTTGTACGACTTCATTGTCTTTAGTCGTTGGCGAGCGTGGCGTTCCGCCCCCTGTTTTTACCTCTTCACACGTATCACAAATGCCTTTAGCACTAAAACAACTTATATCTTTTACACACTTCCTATGAAAGGCATGTTTGCACTTTTTACACTCCACACTGTCTTCCTTGGTATTTGGTAAAAATTGTTTACACTTTTTACATTGCAACTTCGGCATTTTGCTTTTAGTTAGCCGAGCCAAACGTAGACTTGTCAAATTCTATTATGCAACAGACGTCTGTTCGCTGAGAGCGCGCGCGCAGACTGCAACGGCCATCTCAACGGCTTTGCGCCGTTGAGATGGTCGTGTGGCCCGTTATCGGCACGGTCGAACATGCCGCGCGCTAACCGGCCACGAAGTCGGTGATGGTCTCGACTTTCAGATCGGCCGCTATTACGTCATTCCGGACGTAGCGACCTGCGCCGACGATCGTGCTTAATGTCAGATTCTGCTGGGCCTGCAGTCGCCGCCTCAGAGGGTCGCTCAGAAGCGCGTACCAGGCCGGAGCAGCGCAGGTGATGATGGCTTGGTCTTGATCGGCAGCTTGGATGCCAGGACCGGCAAGAGCGTCGCCCGCGCACATCGGGCTCTGCGGACGATGAAGTCGACGTGCGCGGTCATGCGCAGCGTCCTGTCGATCCTGCACCCAAGGTAGGTTACGGCCTTCTGGTACGCGATCTTCTGGCCATTGAGGGTCAGCGGAGGAGGAAATTTTCTAAGACGGCGAGTGAGCAGAGCGATCGTCGTAATAACGTTGACGACCATCCTCCACTCGTCCAGCCATGGTGGCAGCAGGTCCAGCAGACGCTGCATCCTGGCAGTGGCTATGTGGGCTCTTCTAAACGAGGTGAAATAGGCGCTATCGTACGCATATAGCGCCAGCTCAACGTCGTCCTCCCATTCTTGGAGCCTGCCTGCCAGTGTTGGGATGTCGTTAGTATAAGCCGCGTAAAGGACTGGAAACAAACACCTGCCCTGTGGAACGCCGGCTCTGATGGATCTGGTTGCGGACTCGGCGTCTTCTACGCAGACGTAGAACTTCCTGTCTTCCAGGACGCTAGACGCAGGACGTTCCAGACGCTACTAGCCGCAACATAGCAAGAGGGACACTGGTCTGTTCGTACAGCTTGCAAAGCAATCCTGAGTGCCACACCCTGTCGAACGCCTTCTCGATATCGAGAAAGACGCCCAACGATATGCGGTCACGATTGTACTCTGCCGCAAGCAGGTGCAGCACTCTAGTCAACTGTGTGACTGTAGAGTGACCCCTTCTGAATCCGTGCTGCTCCGCCCGAAGTTGGATGCACGGACGGAGACGTCTTAGCAGCAATCTTTCTAGCAGTTTAGCTATGTGCGGTAATAGCGTGATCGGCTTGTAGCTGGCAGCTCTACGCCTGTCCTTCCCGGGTTTCGGCAAGACGATGACTTTGCCTTTCTTCCAGTCCTCCGGGAAGTGGGATGTCCGCAATACCCCATTGTAGAGTCGACCAAGCTCTACTAGGACTCTATTGGGCAGCTGTCGGAGTGCAGCGTTGGTAATCCCATCGTGCCCCGGCGCCTTCCTCGGTTGCAGGCGGGTTACTGTCCTCCGCAGTTCAGCGGGGGAGATGCACCACTCTTCTGCAAGAGGCGGCGCGGGCGACGACAGGAACTCCGCACTTGCTGGGTTCGGTATAAATTGCTTCTCGAAGTGCTCGACTAGGATATGCGCTCTGCCCTTGGCATCGCAGCAGCATTCACCCGCGCTGTTGGTCAGCGGGCAAACGGGAGGTCTGGTTTTGGTCAACTGTCGGTTTAGTTTATAGAGCGACGCATCATGCTCATCCGCCTTTCAGATGCGCCGATCCCAGGCCTCTCCTCTGAAGGCCTGGACTGCAACCGACAGTTCCTCCGATAAGGTGTTGAGTTGCTTTTTGCTCTCTTGCGCCTGATCTGCACGCATATCTCTCGCGGCAGATCGTCTCGCCTTGCAGTGATCGGGACGATCGTAGAGGCCGCGTGGAGGGCCTCCTGGATGTTCCTGGTAATTCTAGTAGCAGCGGCCTCTACGTCGTCCGCTGTGCTTATGGGATGGTGGACTGGAGGTCTCTCCTGCAGATGTTGGCAATAGAGCCTCCAGTCGACACGTGTCTTGAATGCTCTGGGCGGCGTTGTCACCGCCTTTAAGCCAAGGGTTATCAGAATCGGGAGGTGCTGTGAGGAGAGGTCGTACAGCACTTCAACCACTATCAGGTAGTTGACGTTCCTAGTGAGCACGATGTCCAATACGTCCGGATGTCTTCGTGGATCAGATGGAACGTGAGTCGGTTCTTCGGGACCTAATACGTCATAGCTGTTGTTCTCTGCGTCTTCATAAAGTTTAAGACCCGGCGGGGTGATCACTCTGGCCCCCACGCCGGGTGTTTGACGTTTAGGTCCCCGGCGATGATGGTGGGTGTTTCGCCTTCCATCACCGTCTGGATGTCTGAGGAGCAGAATGGAGTCCGTGGCGGGCGGTATGCTGCGTAGATCCTTAGTTCCTCGCCCGCCGCCTCCATTCTTATGCCGATAGAGCGCATAGTCTGGTATGATGGTAAATCCAGCTCTTGATGGACGATGTCCCTCCTAACTAGAACCGCCGTCCCTCTATAGGCAGCCCCTTGTGAAGTGACCTCGTCTCTTCTGTACAGGTGGTAGTTTGGCAGCTTTATATGCGTCTTTGGGTTTAGCTTCGTCTCTCCCAGCAATATGACTTGCAAGTCCTGTTGTTGGGCGACTGTGCGGAGTTCATGCAGCTTCTGCTGTATACCGTCCGGGTTCCAATAGAGGAGGCGCAGATTACTCTCCTCCGTAATGCCGGGCCAGGAGGTTAGCCAGCGCCTTCATTATCGCCGTCACTGGATCGGTCCCAGCTCTGATGTCGGCCAGGAATTGTGTGCTGACCTCGATGGCAATACCAACCAGGCGTTGGATTGCATCAGCTGTTTCAAGGCCGGCAGTAGGTGGCCTCCTATATGAAGGCGTTAGCACTGGTCTCGGGTGTTGATGATCCTGCTCTCTTGGCTTATAGGTAGAGCGCGCTCTACATGTAGAGCGGGCTCTATGTTCAGGTAGAGCCCTTTCTGGCACTCTACCCACGCTCTTTTTGGTAGTCTCCCGAGTAATCTGCGCCTGTGAGGCTACTGGTCCAATTGGTGTCGGGGTAGAGGTAACAGCCTGAGGAGGCTGCGACTTCTTCCTGCTCCTCTCCTGCCTCCTCTTTTTGGAGGGTTGTCGTTCTGTGGCGGGGTTGGCGGGGGGCTGTAGAGTCGCTTCGGTGGTTGCCCTTGTCTCTGCGGGTTCCACCGTTTCCATATGTGTTACTCCTGGCTGGTTGCCTACCCTTCCCTGTGATGGTAGCCCACCCGTCTTTTTGGATGGTTACAGCTTTTGGGCGAGTCTGGGGATCTTTTTCGGGTCCTCCGGGAGTAGCCCCGGCAAAGTTATCCCCTGCCTCCTAGCAGTCCTCCTCAGGACTGGGCAGCGGCGGTCATTTGCCGTGTGGTTTTTGCCACAGTTGGCGCGTTTCGATTCCTCCTCTCTACCCCGAGGGCAAAGGCTCGCTATATGCTCCCCGGCGCAGCGCACGCACCTCACTGGCCTGAAGCAGTTGGTGGAGGCGTGCCCGAAGGCCTGGCATCGGTGGCATTGAGCCGGTCCTGCTTTTCTCTGCCAGGCCTCGATGACGACCCCTCACATGAAGAGGAGTTCGTCGACTTTGTAAAGGTCCTGGAGCTGCTCCAGGCTCAGGTGGTCAAATTGGGCTTATTAGATGCAGCCAGTTCTGCCCCTACGAGATGGGATTGCCTTCACATTTAACGGGGAAGCCCTTTGCCCTTATAGCCTCCTCTATGGTTTTGGTGTCCGTGCCCAATGGTAGACCCCGGATGACCACTTTAGTGGGTTTGTCCTCCTCCGGGGTGTAACAATACCACGACAGTGTTGGAGTCTCCTTCGTGAGTTCGACCATGTACCGCTGGACGGTTCTGAACTCATTGGCACTTTGCGGTGTAAAACGTACGCTTTTCCCGAACGGACGGGCATTTAAAGGGCAACATTCTGTTGAGCTCCTTAAAATGCCTCTTCCAATCCGGGAGGCATTCAGCCACTATGGGCGGATATCTAGTCTTGTCCTGATCGGCAGGCTTATCAGCAGGCACTGCCGCCGGTTGTGGTCGTGGTACTGCTGGTGCAGCTACCATATGGGCATAGCTGGTAGATGGCCGTTGGCCATCATCCTGCTGGAGCCCGGATGGGTTGGTTGTTGCCACCGGCGGATGCTGTGAGGGTCGCATAGGTGGTTGACCCCCAGCTATAGGATTCTTCGCCCCCTGCTCATACTGGGCCGAATCATGGCTTTGACGATCTGGAGATATGGCGCGGGGGGGGGGGGGGTTGAGGTGGTGAGGGTGACTTCGGTGGCGATCTGTGCACTTTCTTCGTCGACACTTGTTGGTAATCTTCATCTTCCGATGTGGATGGTGGTTCATGGTGGTTCTCGTGTTATATGTAGGCAAGATAGTGAAACCGTTCTACATATATCTTAAGTTAATACACGATACGAAGAAGACGTCAAAACGTATGTAAATCCAGACGAGGAGTTGACCGATCTCCTCAAGAAGCAATATGAGATCGACTCGATAGGTATCTCGCATAAGAGTAGGCCACGACGGGACGATGAGCGTGCTGTTGACAAATTCCAGCGCACCGTCAAGAAGGTCGGCGAACATTACCAAGTCGGATTGCCATGGAGAGACGACGACGTCAAACTGCCACCGAGTTATGATATGGCAGCACGCAGACTCCGAACCATTGAGAAGAAAATGGATCAGTCGCCGGAGTTTAACGAATCTTATACGAAGCAAGTGAACGACCTTCTGGAAAAGGATTATGCTAAAGAAGCTGACGGATCGGAACGAGAGGATCCGAAGAACCTGCTATACTTCGCTGTACGGAATCCGAACAAGCCGGGAAAGCTGAGGCTAGTTTTCAACGCAGCAGCTCGCGCATTAGGCAAGTGTCTGAATGATTATCTGCTAGACGGCCCCGACTTGTTACGTAATTTGCCGGGTATATTATTTCGGTTTCGTGAGAACGAGATAGCGGTGTCAGCGGACATTAGAGAGATGTTTTTGCGCGTTAAAATCGACCGCCGCGACCAACCCGCGCAATTATTTTTATGGCGAGGTAACGATCGTAGTAGTTCACCGAAAGAGTACGTAATGACTTCTATGATATTCGGAGCAAGAAGTTCACCGTTTCTTGCGCATAATGTTAGGGATCATAACGCGCGCATTTACGCCGATACACATCCGCGTGCCCTCAACACTATTACCAATAGTCATTATATGGACGACTACTTCGACAGCTACGCGACGTTACACGAGGCAATCGAAACGGCTAAGCAGGTCACCGAGGTACACGCAAGGCAGGCTTTACGTTAGCAGGTTGGAATTCGAACCACGTAGCTTTGTTAAACGACAAACCGGAAGAGTTATTAGCACGTAAACCTAATGAGGTAGGCGCTACGCAAGACGGTCCCGGTAAGACATTAGGTTTACTATGGATAGCGGAAAAAGACGTTTTAACGTTTAACACATCTATGAATAGGGTGCCGCACGACGTTAAATTACTACACCGTCCACCGACTAAGAGGGAGGCGCTGAGCGCGGTTATGTCCGTTTTCGATCCACTAGTGCTGCTCAGCTACCTCACCATTACCGCGAAGCTTCTGCTACAAGACCTGTGGCGGATGAAGAGAATCGGTTGGGATGACGAGAACCCGAAGAGGCCGCGGACGAATTCGCGAGATGGTTTCGAGCCGTTGAGGATGTATCACGGTTGCATCTCCCGCGGTGTTATGCTCCTACGGGGGGAGTAGTAAATCGTCAATTGCAGATTTTTATTGACGCGAGTGAAAGCGCATACGCATCCGCAGCTTATTGGCGTATCCGCTATCGCGACGGTACGATACGAGTCACGTTAGTAGCGGCCAAAGCGAAAGTCGCTCCGATTAAAAGTCAAAGTATACCGCGACTCGAATTACAGGCGAATTTAATAGGCGTACGACTTGCCGAATTCGTACAAAGCGAGCATAAGATGAGAGCGGATGGGGGGAGGAAGGGTAGTGTTCTGGACAGACTCTACAACGGCGCTCCATTGGATTAGAAAAGATACGGCGCGTTACGCTCCATACGTCGCACATAGGCTCGGGGAGATAGGAGAAAAGTCATCACCCAACCAATGGAAGTGGGTTCCAACGGCTCACAACGTAGCAGATGAAGCGACGCGAGCGAATTACGTGACAAAGAGCGCAAACGATAAGTGGTTTACTAGACCGGACTTCTTATACAAAGAAGAAGGAGAATGGCACACAGCAACCGGAAGAAATGGCAGGCGAAGAATACGAGGAAATTGTGGCGCACCAGCGAGAAATAAAGGGAGCACCACACCTGCCAGACATAACGAGATTCTCTTCATATGAGAGACTCATCAGAGCTACGGCACGAGTCATACAGTTCGTCGACATGCTTCGAGGACGAACTAAAGAATTGAAACTAGATCACATTAAAAAGGCAGAGCAGCTATGGGTAGCGCAGAGTCAACAGGAGAGTTTCGCTGACGATATCGCTCGGCTCTACCAAGGAAGAGACTTACGCAACGGCAGCGCATTGAAAAAGCTTGACCAAGTAATCGAACAAGGAATACTAAGAGCAAGAGGTAGAATCGATGCAGCCGCTGTGGAAAGTCAAACAAAACGACCGGTCATATTAAATGGCAGACACCGGTTCGTACAGATGCTCGTAGAAAAGGCACACCAGGATGCTAGCCACGCCTACAGAGAGCGAGTAGTTAATGATTTGCAAAGGAAGTACCACATTATTCGACTGCGACCAACGGTTAGGGAAATCGAAAAGAAGTGTATGCGATGTCGCTTTAGGAAAGCTGCACCATGACCGGCGGTAACAAGAGACTTGCCTCCCGAGAGGTTAAGAGCGTTCGAACGACCATTCACGTATACCGGGTTAGATTATTTCGGGCCGTTAACTGTGACTATGTGGCGACGGCATGAGAAGAGATGGGTTGCGTTATTCACCTGTCTTACGACGCGCGCGGTACACGTCGAATTGGTATATGGCTTAACCACGGACTCGGCGATAATGGCACTTAGGCGTATGGCGGCTAGGCGCGGGTGGCCCAGGGTTATCTACTCAGACAACGGCACCAATTTCCACGGATCAGACACCGAATTACGACGGGCCATGGAAGAGTGGGCACCGCAGCTGAAGGACTTCGCACTTACTCATCGAACGGAGTGGAAGTTCATCGCACTGGGTGCGCCCAACCAGGGAGGCGCATGGGAACGATTGGTGCGTTCCATCAAAGCAGCGCTCGAGACTACTCTTTATCATAAAAGCCCCAAGGAGTAAACATTAGTAACATTATTGGCAGAGGCTGAGAACACCGTAAACTCCAGAACTCTCACTCACGTGCCAGTCGGGATCGATGATGAGGAAGCCCTGACTCTCAACCACTTTCTTCTGTTGGGACCATCCAACATGCCAATCACCGCAACGTGTTCATCAGCGGATCGACGAACCTTGAGGGCTGCACAAGGACTGGCCGACGAATATTGGCGACACTGGGTTCGTGAGTACCTACCGACCCTGGTGCTCAGAGGAGAATCGAGAAATGCCCAGCAGCCCAAAATCAAAGAACATGACCCTCGTTCGTTATAGTCGCCCCAATTCGAGACTCTGTTCAGCAAAGACTCGACTTCAGACACAAGTTTGTCACGGTACTCGGAGACGTTTTCCCAAGAAATATTGGCACGGCTGGTGTAAAGAGCATCACCAGTGCTGTCATCTGCATAGCAATGAATGTTACGGGTTTGAAACATATCATTGATATGCAGAAGAAACAGCGTTGGCGATAGCACGCAGCCTTGTGGAACACCAGCATTAATATGCTTGTAATCGGAGCTTGCACCGTCTACAACGACCTTGATGCTCCGATCTGCAAGAAAGGTCAATCGCACAGTTTCTCGGGAAGCCCATAGAAATGGAGCTTCGAAAGAAGCACTTTGTGCCAAACCCGATCGAAGGCCTTCGCTATGTCCAAACTAACGGCCAATGCCTCTCCTTGGACTCTACTGCCTCCGCCCATCTGTGAGTTAGGTAGACCAGAAGATCCCCAGCTGACCGACCACGGCGAAAACCGTATTGGCGATCACTAATCAGCTGGTGATCCTCAAGGTACCTCATGAGCTGGCAGTTTACAATGGACTCCATTGTTTTGGAGAACAAGGAGGTGATGGCGATAGGCCGGTAGTTGGACGGGTCTGAGCGGTTGCCTTTTTTAGGGATCGGGTGGACGAAAGCCGTCTTCCATGATTTTGGGACTACGCCTAGGGAGTAGGCGTACCGGAAAAGATGCGTTAAAACCAGTGCCAACTCTGGAGCACACGTCCTCTGTACAATTGGGGGGATTCCGTCAGACCCACTCGACTTTTGGATGTCCGCAAGTCGAGTGGGCCTGACGGACCGCATCATCTCAATCGGCTGACCTATAGTGCAAAACACGGCGGCAACCTGCAGAATGCAACTGCGATTTCAGCGTGAGTGGCACCACACTCCGGACAAGACAATGATCCGAGGAGCCTAAAGGAGCGTTGACGGAAATCTGATATCCGTCCGGGTGAGAGGTCAGCAGAATGTGCAAGAGAAGGTGCATGATCCTTCACATCTGGAATCCGCGTAGCCGAAGTAACCAGTTGTGTCAGACCACATGCCAAGGCAAAATCATGAACTCTATTCTCGACGCCTCAGCAGTCATGAAGGTTCGGACCTGTCCATCCTTTGGCTACGCGTAGACAGCGACGACCGTCCGCGCGTCTACGAGTGCCTCTATAGGTCCCCTAGCGGTAATGCCGAAACAGACCGACTCTTCGACCACGTCCAAATGGCTACAGATACGTTGCTACAGCAGATCCCCTTCGCAGAGATCGTGATCCTCGGCGACTTTAACGCCCATCACGCCGAATGGCTTGGTTCACGTTTAACTGATTGTGGCGGCGCTGTCGTTGCGCCGCAAGCGAAATACACCGAAGCCTAAATCACGCTATCAAAATTCCGAATCATAAACAGTATATATAGAACTTCTCCGAACTATCACATGGAGCGATGGCCGCTCCCCGGGCAGAACACCTTTCCCGGCGGGAGCCTTTTCCTTCCACGGATACAGTGGTGACCCAGACGTGATCTGAATACGCAACCAACAACCTTCGGAAACTTCAAGCTTCATAATCGTCATAGAATACCCCACCCATTCGCTCCCGAGCAGATATCGCAGTCTTCATATCCTGCAAGCCGTCTAGCTTCACCAAAGTTCATCGCAGCACTGGAATAATTATGCTTCCTGTTCCTTCAAGCTACTCTCTGCGCTATACAGTGTTGGACACGGCTCTGAGCCTTACTGCTCGCCTCTGCTTCACGGCACTCTCGCAGATTACTTGCCTTCTTCTTGACTCACCGCAGACTACAAGGCAATCCACTGGCACTTGCACATTCGTCGCCAACGAAGCTGCAATATCGACCTCCGGTCTGAGCAGGGGGTGATGTGGTGGCGCTGTCGTCATGCCGTAAGCGAAACACACCGAAGCCTAAATTACGCTATCAAAATTCCGAATCATAAACAGTATATATAGAACATTTCCGAACTATCACACGGAGTGTTGGCCGCTCCCCGGGCATAACACCTTGCCCGGCGGCGGGAGATTTCCCCTTTTCCTTCCATTGCCACAGTGGTGACCACCCGACGTGATCTGAAAACGCAACCAACAATCTTCGGAAACTACAACTTCAAGCCTTCGGTAATATCCACAAGAACTCCTACCATTCACAATTGAGAATCGTCTTCTGCAGTCTTCAGTGCCTGCAAGCCAGTCCAACTTGTCTTCGTCTCGACTCACCGCAGATTTATAAGGCAGACTTCTGGCACTTGCTCCGGCACATCGTTCTCACCGGCATCACTTGCCAGTACGTAGTACGGCATGTATTACACATCAGCATATTATTCGCACCCGTGTCACTTGCACTTACGCACACAGCATGCATTACCCACCGGCATTAAGGACGCGCCGGCAATCGGACTGCACTGTCGACCTCCGTTCTGTGCAGGGGGGTGATATGGCGGCGCTGTCGTCACGCTACAAGTGAAACACACCGAAGCCTAAATCACGCCATCATCATTCCGCATCATAAACAGTATAAATAGAACATCTCCGAACTATGACACGGGGCGGCTCCTCCCAGATGAGAAGTTTGGCTTTAGAGCCAATCACTCATGCACCCACCAGATTCATCGCCTAACAGAATACATTCTGTCTGGCTTCAACCAAAACACGTCACGAAAAAAGTGTCGAAACACGGGAGCCCTCTTCTTCGACGTCGCGAAGGCGTTTGGCAAGGTCTGGCACGACGGCTTGATCTACAAGCTGTACAAACTAAACGTGCCCGATAGGCTCGTGCACATCATACGAGCCTTCCTTTCGAACCGCACTTTTCGATATCGAGTGAAGGGAACCCGTTCTTTGAAATGCTTCCTCAAGGCCGGGGTTCCACAAGACTCCGTCCTATCTCCACTCCTCTTCACACTCTTCACGAGTGATATCTCTAAAGACCCCGTGGTCAACACCGCACTCTTCGCCGACGATACGGCACTCTATGTGTCAGACTATAACAAAAATGGCCTCTCCTTAAAGCTCCAAAAAGTCACCAATCGCCTAGGTGAATGGTTCCGCCAATGGAGAATTGACGTGAATCCCGAAAAGAGTGTAGCAGTATAATTTCAACGGAAATCAACAGCAGGTTCCAAACCAAAAACAATTTCTCTGTACGACCGCCCAACCCAAAACGCCAAGTCAGTAATTGGCCATCTACACCCTCTCGTTATCAGCAAGAGTAAGCCGTCGCTAAGACACAAACTTCGACTGTACAAAATCTGCATTAGACCAATTATGTCCTATGCAAGTGTAGCTTTCGCGCACACATATAAGACCCACATTTTAAAACTCCAAAGAGTACAAAACTTTTTCATCCGAAAAGCCACCGGTGCACGGTGGTACCAACGGAACTCTGATTTGCACAATGATTGTGAATCACTATCTATCTCCGAATACTTTAAGGAGATGTCCCAACGCTACTTTGATAGAGTAGAAACCCACCCTAACCCGCTAGTGACAAACGCAGCTAACTACGCTCCGATAACAAACGTCGCGACCTATCTCCGTAGACCGCATAATGTGTTAATAGAACCACCTCAACCACTCGATCCAGTCAACCCAAACGTCGCAGGCACATCACACAATGACACTATACCCTATATATAATCTCTTATTAGTTTGTGGTATAAATACAGGAAACGAATTATGGAGTGTAGAATTAAGGAGTACCAACTCCCATAGTAGAAGATTTGAAAAAGTGGCCATTTGTAAGCAGTAAATAACAGCTCAAAAACTCTCCACAACAGCGCTGGAGTAGAGCTTCTGGGATGAAATGAACTTAGCAGTTGTCGACGGCTTGAAGTGTGCTGCTAAACTGTTCAGTATCTCTAAAATCTAAAATAATTTTATTTAGTAAATACAACCTCGAAAAAGTCTTCTATCGCACTAATATTTTTCGGCACGTTCTTTAAAATTTAGCCCGTAGCTATAGTAGCGCCACCCTTATTTAACGGTTTTCTATGGATAATTTTTAATACACAGTCTATACTTCTTACTTCTACACTCCATAAAACGTATGTTGTAATGACAGACTACTAAGAGGATACTACGCATATTTTAATCTATATATCTGTTTATCTATGATTTTAATCTCCGATAATATTCCGATAGGAGGTGTTCTGTGATTTTAAAGGTTTTGGCGGGAACTTGGCCGTCGACGGATTGTCACTCCTGTTTTGTCGATTAAATAATGGTTTGAAGTGGATTTTAATTCGTAAAAAAGGTGCAATTTTGTGAATTAAAAGTCTGCGCGTGTGAACTGTTAGAGAAAACGACGAAACAAGTGCTTTGATGTTGATAAACCTCAAGTTAATTTGATCGCTTAGGCGCCTTATGAACGTGAGTGGCTGTCGTCATCAATTGTCCGCTGACTTGAGCTGTCGTCAAAATCTCCCAAAAACTTCGCAATGTGACGCATTAGCATATTGTGTAGAAAATATATAAAAATGAAGATACAAATATATAAAAAAGAAATGATAGGCTCAGAAGGGCTAGACCCCAGAGCCGTAAAGCCAGTTAATAAAAGAAGTCTGTGAATATTTCTGAAAACTTCGGTTTATTAAATGAAAAAGCGAATTCAACTTCAATTACATTGAAACAATAAGAAACAGGAATGGCCTTTAGTGAAATTTGTAGAATTTGTTTAAGCGTAAATGTACGCATGTGTGTACTAAAGAAGACTGGGGTTGGATTTAGAATCATTTGGCAGGAATTTGGGGGAGTAAGGTGTTTTATTTGGTAGAGGTTTAGTCCCCGATTACCACTTTACACCGAATACCACTCACATTAAAAGGTAATGCACCGTTATCGAAAAAATAAATAAAAACTATTATAACCTTAAATACGTAAAGTATGGAAAGTGATACATTTTTATTATTAACTGAATTTACCGCTCTGAGTTCTAACATTTCTGAGAAAAAATTATAAGATATTACTGTGAAAGCTGGATAGCATACAGAATTTTTTTGTCTGTGGCGGAAGCAAACGCAACCTGACTATAGATATCTGATCTGATTCGAATCTGTACTAAAATTAAATCAGCACGCCCCGAATCCACGTAGCCTTGTCTGTCCTACTTCTAAAGTGTTTTTGTAAAGCCGTAGGTGCGGAGGGAGAACAGCCCCCGCCCGTCGTAGCAAATCGCAAGCACCTGTGCGAGCCGTAGCGTGGTTATTATTATATTATATACTATGTTTATAATTTAAAGTAATTATAAAATCTAATATTTTGGTGTTTTGTTGAGTGCAATGACTTGCGGCACCCTGACTCGGACAGTTTAGGTTAGAAGGGGAAGTTTTAAAACAAATAACCAATCCCTTCGTGGTTATTTGTTTGTAAACCACTGAGAAGTAGGAGCCCTGCGAAGTGGGGCTCCGTCGACCAGCATTTCCTCGGCTGCGCTACGTGGTGCTTCCCTCCTCCAACTCTCTCCCCCCATAAATCAGGTTTATAGTCAAAAACATTACAAGAACATAACCTCAAAATTAGATTTTCAAAAATTTATAAAAAAAAACTGAGCATGTCTGGCAGCATGTGGAAGTGGGGGGCGACTCTACAACTCCCCCGCCTCCCTGTCCACCACCTCCCGCCCCCTAATTCATTTTGAGTTATGATTTTGAGGTTAGTTCTATGGGATTTTCTTTTTAATTTTGTTCAAGAACGGTGCATTACCTTTTAACGGGAGTGGTATTATTATAATCAGGGACCAAACCTCTACCAAATAAAACACCTTACTCCCTCAAATTCCTGCCAAACGATTCTAAATTTCAACCGAAGACTGGATTCCAACATTTGTATAAAGCATTGACGAACAGATTTGTAAGCATTAAAGGTTTGTAAGTTTGATTTTACTTCAGTTTGTTTTTTTATTGCAAATTGAAGTTGCGGTAAATTGTTGTTATCGCTGGAGAAATACATTGTAACTTTCCTGATATTAAATCGATGAATGAAAAATGATCGGGGCTAGGCTAAGGGCAGCGTTAAATAAAGAGTCAAATACAACCAGAATCTGAAAAACAATAATTAGCTTGGAATCCTGGGCCGCTCATAATCAGCACCATCATTGAAGATACAACCAGAATCTGAAAAACAATAATTAGCTTGGAATCCTGGGCCGCTCATAATCAGTACCATGATTGAAGTAATATCTACTACGTACTAAAAGTAACGTCGAGACGTAGTGTTTGCAACACGCGTTGGGGCCTGCGGGCTCTAACTTACCGAGTCTCTTGCTTCCTTCCAAGCGACCCGCACTGCTGCATAGGTTTGTTCGCGGTGTCTGTTCTAGTACATGTTACTTCATTGAGTATTATGTGAATTTCCACCAAAGAATTAACATCCACCTTAGTTTGGTGTTTCATCCACTTATAGCAGTTCTATCAGACTTTTAAACCGGGAGATTAAGAGTGCACAGAAATACCCTCATATTTCTCATATTCCTATCAGACAAAAATCAGAAGAGGGATTAATCTGCACATTTAAATAATCTTCACATGTGCTTGCTTACACACATGCAATATAATCCTGTCCTGCACTGATGTATAGTCTCTGTTGTGACCAAATGCTGTCTGTAGGAGATTATTATCATTGTTGGGGGTGGTACCATGTGTTCACAGAATAGCAACGTAAAATAGCAGCTTAATGCTGTTCCGATGGTGAGTGAAAAGAATGGAAGACCCTATATACTGGTAGGTAGTGAGGCGTTCTGTCTTGATCCTGAGGGGTGACAATTAATTGGAGATAAAGGCTATAGGCCACAATATTCATTTACCATCAGATGGACTGTGTGCTTATGAAAGAATGGAATTACATATTATATTTAAAATGCAAGTACAAACTGCAATATACCTATTTTCATATTGCATTTGATATCCTTTTTTCTTCAAAATCTGTTTTATATTTTATTTGAAACACTTTGTATTAATATTTAGTACATTGTAAAATGCAACATGGTTTTGTTAAATTTTTAATATTTTCAATCTTTCATTGAAATTGACTTTATTTATATAAGTCAGCCATTCTAAACGTTGGGGACAACAATAATAATGCCAACATTGCAAGTCAAACAAACTCTTGGAACTGAAGCTTGGCTTGGAACTGTTTCTGTGTATTTGTCAATGATAAAATTAAGTGATCCTTGATATAAAAAAAGTCATACTCATTACACATACATATTCAAAAGCTCTTTCTTAAATATAATAATTGCTTACCAAGTACTGCACCTGTTGAACGACTGTTTTTGTTTGGTGTAATGATTATGAGAGGCCACATAGATGGAATATGAAAGATCAACTCTTTGAACAAATACTAGTGTTAAAATCAATGAAATGTGGTATTTTATTTAAAAAATCTATTTTGAATACATACTTTGCATTTTATATTTTTAAATACTTTCATTGAAAAAATAACTAAGCATTTGCATTTTGAATTTAAATATGTTTAATAAACTATTTTGCATTGCTCCGGTTTCAAACTTTTAGGTGTTTTACTTTATTTGTTTATTCAATCTGTTCTAAAATTGGTTAATGATTTGTGATAATATCACTTTTGATAGCAACTAGTTTTATACTTCAACCACTTTTTGGTAATTTTGTGACCCGGCTTTAGTCAAGTTGAAGTGATGCCTCTAATACCCCATTTACATTCAGCCCTGTTGGGCAGGGCAGTGAGCAGGGCAGTATGTAAACAGGCTACTCGCGCTGACACTGCCGCTGCCGCTGCCACTGCGTAGTATCCTCTTAGTAGTCTGTGTTCAGCTCCATCGCTCACTTCGCGCCAAGCGCCTGGATGAACGGACGTGCGTGCCGTCTTGTTATTGAATAAATACGATCTACCAAAATGCCTTTCGAGTGGAATAATGAAAATACAATAAAGTTTTTAGAACTGCTGGAATCAGAAAAAACTATATGGGATTTCAACGATAAAAACCACAATTCATCATCTTCTACGAATACTAATTTTCTTTTTGAGATAACGTAGTACCTATGTACATAATTAATTATAAATTCGTCAAATTTATTATATTAATATAAAATTTAGTTTAAGGAATTAATAAACATTGACATTTTATTTCTAAAAACGATTAGTAACTCATATTGATTATTTATTGATTAAAATGTAAAATAAGTTAAAAGGTAATATTTGCATAATAGCCTGAGATTTTTAAATTATAATTTTATTGTAATTAAAATTATGAATTAATTTATACTGTAGTGTAATTATTAAAATAATAATAGCTTAACTAATCTCATATAATATTTAATATTATTTATGTAACAATAATGTAATAATTCAATTAATAATTTATGAACAATTTACTGTATAAGAATTCAAATAGAGTGGATCTGTGAATTAAAACGGCGATTAATAAATCTAAAGCGACGTGGGCAATAATAAATAGATCAAAAATGAATGTGCCAAAGCATATGATAACTTCCATAAAAGTAGGTAATAAAACGTTAACTTGTCTACAAGAGATCACGAATGCCTTTAACAATTTTTTTGTAGATAAAATAAAACCTATATCGGGCACGGGAAAGCAAGTAACTTCAAATATTGTCAAATTAACTCAGTCAATGTTTATGGCACCGAGTACACCATACGATATACTTAAAATTATAAGATCACTAAGAAATACTACAAGTGTAGGGCATGATGGGATCTCAACTAAAATTTTAAAGTATGTTGCTTATTACATTTGTGATCATCTCAGCCATATTTTGAATATTTGTATAAGCACAGGATCTTATCCCGAAAGTTTAAAAAATTCCATTGTTAAGCCATTGTTTAAAAAAGATGACAAACAAAATATGAACTGCTATAGACCTATTGCGCTTGTGTCTATCCTATCAAAAGTTTTTGAAAAATATATATATTTAGAAATTTATAACTTTTTAGAAAAATTAAACATTCTTACAGAAGACCAAAAAGGATTCCGCAAAAACAAAACCATAAATATGGCTATATTTGATTTTTTAAATAGAGTGATGATGAATGTTGACAAAAAGATACCGGTATGCGCTATATATTGCGATATGACTCAGGCTTTTGATTACGTTGACCATGATATTCTGCTTAGTAAATTGGAAGCCTATGGCATCAGAGGCAATGTATTAAATCTCATGGAATCCTATCTTAAAAATCGAACACAATATACCGAAATTTCTAGAATAATAATATCAACACCAAAAAAGAAGAAATATGCATATCAAACAAAGAAATAGTTAAATACGGTGTCCCACAAGGAAGTGTGTTAGGTCCTTTATTGTTCATCATCTACATAAATGATTTACCAAAAATTACAAAATATCCAATATCGCTATTTGCCGATGACAGTACGGTAACAATAAACTCCATCAATAGAGATAAATTTGAAAGTGAAATTAATAATACAATTAATTTAATAATAAACTGGTTAAATAATAATAATTTAAAAATTAATCTTCAAAAAACTAAAATTATGTACTTCAGTCAACGCTTAGCAACACCAAATATTAACGTTAATTACCAAGGGACAGAAATCAACCAAGTAGATACAACAAAATTTCTAGGTGTAACCATTGATAAAAGTTTGAACTGGAAAGCGCACACAGAAGAACTAAACAAAAGAATTAGTTCTTCTGCTTATGCGCTCTATAAACTCTCATCCGTCGTAAGTACCGATGCGCTTCTCACGGCATACCATGGTATTGTTGATTCCATCTTGAGGTATGGCATCATATTCTGGGGAAATTCTACTAATAAGGAAATTATATTTAAGTCCCAAAAAAGGTGCATCAGAGCTATGTTCGGTCTTAAATTTACTGATAGCTGCAAACCATATTTCATTGAGCATAACATTTTGAGCTTACCCTCCTTATTTATATATGAAGTAGCAAACTTCGTTCAAAGTAACCCTAAATTGTTTAACAAACCATCGGACGTCACAATTCGCAATCGCAGGGATAATAGTAGGTTATGCGCAGTTGGTTCAAGAACGGCATTGATGCATAAAAGTATTTTCTGTCT
The DNA here is from genome assembly GCA_036936625.1 of Parnassius smintheus behrii. Taxonomy (NCBI): domain Eukaryota; kingdom Metazoa; phylum Arthropoda; class Insecta; order Lepidoptera; family Papilionidae; genus Parnassius; species Parnassius smintheus. Next base: position 4,466,151 of record JAUPFT010000025.1, read on the forward strand.
GGCACCAATAATATACAATAAAATCCCCAAACACATCAAACAATTGCCTACCAGACTTTTTAAGCTACATCTTAAAAAATATTTGATAGCCAAATGTTATTACAGCTTGCCTGATTTCTTAAGTGATTGATTTGTTTAAAGCTAAATTATGAATTGCAAATTTTACGAGACACCATTGAAATTTTTGCACATCTAAAATTATAAACATAGCGTTATTTAATTTGTCTTGTAGAATAATTAATATATGTAGAATAATTTTTGTACGCCATAAATGGCAAAACATGTAGCTCGTATTAAGTTTTTTTAACACCTGTATTTTTTACTCATGTTTTACAAAATAAATATCTTTATCTTTATCTTTATCTTATCTGTACTTAATTGTATTTAATTGTACATAATATTTGAATTCAAAAGGAATTCAAATATAATGTACAATTAGGTAGTTAGGTACAACCTAACTTTTAAGCAATGCAATAATTTTAAAATGTAACATTGGGTTTGTGTAATTAGCTGTATTTCATATCATTTTTGCATGCCAATTATGGCAAAACATGTCAGTTCCACGTCATTGATCATCTTATGTACCATGTTTTTAAGCAAATAAATTTTCTATCTAACTATCTATCTTCTTTTGAACTTGATATCTTTATATCAACATAATTTTTTATTGCAAGAAGACACAGCGCGGACGCTGTAATTAATTCGACGTCTGCCATAGTCGAAAGCCGAAAGCGATGTGAGTTTGTGAGTGGTAGGGCAGAGTGTGAATACACACTTCCCGCGATCCTGCTACGGCAGTATTTAGCGAAGTATTGCCGGCAGCGCGAGGAGCAGTGGCAGGGGCTGAATGTAAATGAGGCTTAAGATGTGTGTTAATTGGGTACTGCAATAATAGTTTGTCAATACGGGTGCTGGAAAGCGCCCGAAACGTCGGGAATTAAAAATAAAAAGAATTAAAATTAAAGTAAAATCCGTAAACAGTATTTTTAATGAAGGCAACGTTTTTTATAGAATATGCGTGATAAGCGAGCACACCTTCACCTGATGGTAAGATGATTAATTTATGTAATAATGTAATAAAATATTGTTACGAGATAGAATTTCAATACAATTTCGAGAGGTATGGGCGGGATGGGTATGGGACTCCGCGAGAGTAAATGGTGAACATTTCGCGCTCCAAATTGTATGCGCAATATGATTGTACTCGTAGAAGCCAATGGTAACGAAAAAACGAAACTTCTAGGGGAAGCTCTACAGAAATAGTGAGTAAATACGAAAATCATGACCGAACGTCTACCCAGCGATATAATTAAATAGAATTTGTGTTCTTATTTTCCTCTGAATCTAGCAGCCCTAGTCAAGGTACGATCCACCTGCTAAAAGTGTTTGGTAGGAAATGGAAGCTGGTACTACGGTCGTCAATCCGTGAAGCGTGACGATCGCAGTGTGTGCCAGCAGTAGGAAGGCTACGTTTTTATAGCATATGGGTGATACACGAGCACACCTTCACCTGATGGTAAGTGAGTGCAATAACCTTTAGAAATCTGCATGTTGTAACAACGGTGAAGTATCAAGATTCAGGTGCGTTGTCACCCCTGAGGACTTAGATGGAGTGCCTCGTTACCGGTTAAAATGGTCTCTGGTTCTATACACTCACTATACCAAACATCAGCATTAAGCCGCTATTTTACGACGGTATTCTGTAAGAGCGTGGTCCTACCTCGGTTAACCGAGCTATTTGTGCTGCAGCTATGTATACATATATAGCATAGCTGTAACGTGGTAGAGCACCAAGTCAAAAAATAATAATATGTTAAGCAATGAACTAGCAAAATCTGAAGTAACCAACGAAATCACATCCTGATGGTTACATCTGACGGTAAGTCACACAAACAAAGCGGGCTAAGGTAAGATACTTTGTCGCTTCAAATGACTACGATGAAATGCATTACAATTGCCTGCAATCAATTATACTGGCTCTATAAAGTAAATGGCAGGTAAGGTAAATGTAATTACTAAATTTGAGTTCAAAAAAAAAATCGAAAGTTCTAGAGACTCCCAATTATATGATTTGGATGGAGTAATAAAGCGGCAAAAAATGTTGCATAGGGCATTCGTGTTCACCACGCTTTTGGGTGGGGCAAAGTTCTATACTAAATCTGGTATTCTCCTTTCAACTATGTGTTTTATTTTTGCATAAAGTACCTATCTATCAAAAAAAAATTAAATAAATTCTTCTTTAATAACTTCCTTCAAAAATCCTTCGGTAATTTTAAAGAATGATATATATCCGAAACTTTTTGTTGGGCATTTCGCATCCATCCAAACAACAATTATAGCAGGAATGACGTTTTTACATTACAATTTATCAAATAGGTAAAATACATAATATACTGTACGAGCTTAGGGTTGGTGACAATAAAAACTGCCGATTGAATTACCAAAATTGACACTTATTACTGAACACCAGTTAAAACTTAAATCACACTCATAATTAATCACACTTAACAATTTAGTTCACTTTATTTCACTCCGAAAGCTTCGCTCGTATTGCCAATTCAATACTGCTCCGATCGCGGCCTTCAACGGCTTTAAATAGGCCTATATAATAATTTCAACGGCTTATCCACCGAAACATCCAGAATATTCCACTATTTTCTACGACGATCGTTCTCCTGTTCTCTAACCTTCATGATAGTTACGTTTTTTTTTCGTCTCTCTGCGACACGCTTTGCCGGTGTCTATATCATTCTGTGTTTACGATAATAAGTTTAAATCACTGACTGTTTAAATACAATGGAGTGTAGAAATAAGGAGTACAGACTGTGTAATAAAAAGTGTCCATAAAAACCTTTAAATAAGTTGGCGCCACTGTATAGCTACGGGGTAAATTTTAAAGAACGCACCGAAAAATATTAGTGGGATAGACGACTTTTTCGAGGTTATATTTACTAAATAAAATTATTTTAGATTTTAGAGCTACTGAGCAGTTTAGCAACACACTTCAAACCGTCGAAACTGCTAAGTTCATTTCATCCCAGTAGCTACTCCAGCGCTGTTGTGAAGAGTTTTTGAACTGTTATTTACTGCTTACAGATGACCACTTTTTCAACTATTCTACTATGGGAGTTGGTACTCCTTACTTCTACACTCCATAATAAATACAGGCAACAGGAATGTTGTAATCACAGACTACTAAGAGGATACTAGGCATATTTTAATCTATATATCTATTTATCTATGAATTTGATCTCCGTTATACTCACAAACTAATAAGAGTACTAAGTTATACTTAACGTGACCAGACGTCCCGTTTGGAACGTGACTGTTCCTTTTTATAGATACGAGTCCCGGTGTCGCCGAATTGAACTCTGGGACGCAAAATTGTCCCGTTTTCTTACTAATTTGCTTTCTTACCAAAGAAATGGAGATATTATATTGGGCAGATTAAAAAGTTCTTAAAAAGGAATATATTGACTGTAATAAAGATGCAGAAGTTTTTGACGAACTATAAATTTCAGTTCTAAAATAGGAGTAATAGTGTTCTGTGATTTTAAAAGTTTTGGCGGGAACTTGGCCGTCGACGGATTGTCACTCCTGTTTTGTCGCTGTAATAATGGATTTGATTGAAGTAAAAAGGATGCGATTTTGTGAATTAAGTATCTGGCCGTGTGAACTGTTAGAGAAAACGACGATACAAGTGCTTTGATGTTGATATAAACCTCAGGTTAATTTGATCGCTTGGGCGCCTTGTAAACGTGAGTGGCTGTCGTCATCAACTCTCCGCTGGGTTGAGCTGTCTTCAAAATCTCCCAAAAACTTTACGATGTGACGAATTAGCATAGTGTGAAGAAAAATATATAAAAATGAAGATACAAATATATAAAAAAGAAATGATGAAAGGCTAGAACCCAGAGCCGTAAAGTTAGTTATAGTCCACCAAATCTAAGAAATACCTTTTGACGTTTCACATTAATCATTCCGCAATAACTTTGCACCAGCGTACTCACAGGATTTAAAATAACTTATTACGTAAATCCGAAGAATTATGAAGTTATCTATATTTCATTACAACGTGCATAGTTTTTTATCACTAATTTAAATTTGAATTTTTCAAACAAAGCAAAATATTAAAAAACAACCAGTATTAACTTTTTTTTACTTGATGTCGTTTCAATGATATATCGCTATGTATATTACCGTAGTGCTTGGATGATTAAAATTCGTTGTTATGCGAATGATCGGCAAAATATTCAAATAATCGGTAAAAATTTTCAAATAATCGAATCATTAATTTTTAATGTATTATTTGTTTAATTTTACTTTTATTTTCCAAATTCCTCAAATTACATGAATCATGAATAACACAAGTTTTTTTTACTTTGTCAAAGTAAATTTGTGCTGGCAAAAAAATCATATACGAGGCCGTGCTAAAATAACCACTACATAATTTCAATATCCCGCCATTTCGGTACCAGTTACTCGACTCCACACAGTCAGTAATTTATTCTTGGGGTGATGTATACGCTGTTACAACAATATCCTAGAAAATATACGAAATTTGACGTAAGTAAGTTTGTATAAAAAGGTTTATTTTATTATTAAGGAATTTATGGATGATAATAACTCCTGGGAAGGGTGATCGCTACCAAGCTATTTCTAATTTGTTTTGTGCTGTTAATTGTAACACGCATGATTGTAAGCTCTTATTTTTTTTTAAACTAGTCCCGTTGGGTTTATTGCTCGTTCTTCCCAGGACAAAGGTTTTTTTGCGAATGATTGGTAAATGAAAAAAGAGACTTTCAATAAGTATTATTCATAATCTATATTGATCAAAACAGATTCTGTTTCTGTTTCTAGAGCTTACTGTGCGTAATTTTGTGATTTTTTGTTTGTCTTCTTATTTTGTGACTCGGTTTTAACTTTTTGGACTGTTTATTCTATAATAACTTTTTGTACGTGGTAGAGCCACGCTACATCTATATTATAGTTGTACCACGAACCGCTCGATCCAGTCGACCCAAACATCGCAGGCACATCACACAATGACACTACACCCACACTAACTGAAACAAACATTACTAGGATTATGAGTGGGGCGCGTCGCACCCGCAGACGGGCACGACGCGTTCCAGCTCGCACCGCGTACACACCGTACACCCGCGTTCCTGGGCGGCTTTCACCGCCCAGACTACCGACCGACACGAGCTGAGCAGTCAGAGACGGGGGTCCGCACTCCCCCCCCTCGGATTGCGGTTTGATAGCTCAAAAAACGCCTAAAAAGGCGACATGATGATTGGTAACAATACCAAGTCATAAACCATTCATCATTATCCTCACCTCATTGCCTTTTCCTTTTTTAATTAGAGTCAGATGAAGCTGTAAGAGTCGTATAGACTAACAGCGCTAACATCTAGAAAATAGAGAGAGTTGTACCACGAATGGGTCGGCTCAACCGGGGCAGGATCACGCTCTCACAGAATACCAGCGTAAAATAGTAGCGTAATGCTGCTGTGTTTCGTATGGTGAGTGTAGAGAACCGGAGACCCTTTTTACTGGAATCTAGGCATTCCATCTTAAGCCTCTGGGGTAACAACGCATTTGCATTTTGATTCTCAATTGAGAATAAATATGTATGTCTGTGGGCCATAGTATCCACTTAACATCAGGTGGACTGTGTGCTCGTTTGTCACCCATTGCTATAAAAAATATTCGTTGAAGCATGTGCCCATGTCACAAAGGATGATTGGGCAAAAGTGGTAGAAAAAACAATTTTTTTATTTTGGATGACTTTGAAAGATACATTAATTTTGTTGCATTATTGAAAATATAATAATAATTAATATAAATAACGACATATCTACAAGTTTTACTGAAAATAATTGAATAAATTTATTTTTAATCTACATTCAATCCTAAATTTTTATAACTGTGCCTCTAGAAATAAGCAGTAACAACAAATACGAAGAAACTGATAAATCTTGTGTTTTAAATTATCCGTTTTAAATTTATTCTGGTATTATTCAAACCAAACTAAATGATTACCAACTCTAAATAATCGATATCGATTTTTGAAAGAATCGAATATTGTACTGTTACGAGCTTGAGGTTCGTGACAATAAAAATTGCCGATAAAATTACCTAAATTAACACTTTAATTTACTTTATACAAATTAAAGTAAAAAAACACTAATAATTAAACACAATAATTCACTTAATTTCACTCCGAAGCTTCGCTTGTGTCGCCGAGTTAAACTCTGTCTCGATCGCATCTTGCGCCACCTATTTATTAAAATCAGCAAAACATCCGGAATGTTCAAGTAAACACGCGCAAGGTACCGAGAAATCGAGTATAGATTTTCTAGAAACTTAGTTCTTCGGGCGGCGCTGTCGGTCGAGAGATCAATGATGTCATTCTTTATACGCTCTACTCGCTCTCGTTCCTGACACTAGATGGCGCTAGTATATCGTCGATTGGAGCGCGTAACACTGCCCCCTCCTAAGACATGCTCGTCCCGAGCATTATCGGTCCCATGATAACGCGCCAAGCGATCTACATGGACGATCTTAGGAGTCCCTCTTACGCCTTTCTGTAACGGCTCCGCAATGTCAAGGGCTGTCCTATCCCGTGGTGCACCAATATTGTACAATTTCGGTGCTCCTCTACTACGTGTCTGAGGTCCCCGCACAGCCGCACAACTTGTACATGTACGACACCAATCCTCGACATCGTCACGATAATGGACCCAGTAAAACTGTTCTCGGACCTTCAGCTGAGTTCGTTTAACTCCCAGGTGGACTCTTGAACGACCATTATGGCACAGCTGTAGAACATTCGGCACTTTAGCTTTAGGGACAACCATTTGCAAACGACAGCTGTCTCCTCGACCATTGTCCCATTTACGGCACAGGACTCCATCCTGAAGCAGCAAGCTGTCCCATTGGGCCCAATAGCTTTTCGTGGTTGAACTCATCGCTGAGACGTCCCTCCACTTAGGCTTGGTAGCACGGGCCTTCATCCATCCCAGAATCGACTTGATGTCTGGATCTTCCTGCTGTGCACGTCGTAGGCTGTCCTTCCACCCGTTACTGAGGTGGTCTGTCCTGAGCATCCTCACGGATACCACTTCCTTACCTTGCCTACTACAATGGTTACCATCTTCAGGACAAGGTCTTCTTGACAATGCATCTGCGTTGCCATGAGATTTCTCGCTGAGATGTTCGATCTCAAAGTCGTATTCCTGCTGCTGCTGGGCGGTGCTGTTAGCCGCACTTCCTTTCTAGACCGTTCACCTTCCCTTCCTAGGGTGTGCTTAGGGCAGCTGGACCGAAGATGGCCCCTTTCCCCACAGCCATAGCACCTAGGGCTGTATCCTTTATTGTGGTCGCGAACCGTAACTGCTGCAACCTCCCTAGCGTGAGGTGAACGATGATCCTGTCGCCGCCAGGCAGTGCCGTTAGCTGCACTACCCTCCTGATATCGTTCACTTTCCCTTTCTGCGGTTCGCTTAGGGCAGCTGGATCGAAGGTGGCCCTTTTCCCCACAGCCATAGCACCTAGGGCTGTATCCTTTGTTGCGGTCGCGAACTGTAGCTGCTGCAACCTCCCTGACGCGATGGGAACGATGATCCTGCCGCACGGCTTCTACCTCCAGTGCATGGGCCAAGGCGTCCTTAAGCGTCTCGTGGTGCCCGAGCCTCACAGCAGCTCTGACTTCCAGGTCGCGGATGCCGTCGATGAATGTCTGCACCAGGTTCCCTTCAATGAGCGCAGGTACAGACCGGTATGCTTTTCGCACCAGCTTCTCCACTTCTAGAGCCCACTGCTGCAGGTTTTCGTTGATGCGCTGCACACGATCTTTAAGCTGCGCACGAAAGACGTGCTCCAGGTGAGCGTCGCCATATCTCGCCTCCAATGCCTCAAGGAGTTGCTCATATGTCACTTCCTCACCGAGAGCTTCCAGAACTGTTAAGGCGTGGTCGCGCAGGCCTAGTTTGAGAGCAGTCATGGCCTGACTTTTATTCCAGCCGTTCGCTTTCATAACAGCCTCGAACTGGATTTTGTAGGCTGACCAGGAAGAAGTCCCGTCGAACGGTGGCACCTTGAACCCACGTAGCGAAGGTGCTGAAGCTACTACGGGAGCTGTAGTTCCATCCCCAAGTTTGAGTTCGTTCAGCGTTTTCTTCACGTCAGCCATCACGTTGTCAACCCGATTGTTCACATGGTTGATTCGGGTTTCATGTTCTTCGATTCGGGTTTCAGCTTCCGACAGGCGGTTGTCGTGTTGAGCAACCCTATCCTTCACCTGCCTTATCTCTTTCCCAAAGGTAGCGTGAAGGTCCTTCATGAGGAGCATCTGCTCTTCCGACCGACGAGCCTGTTCCGCCTGCTGACGGGCCTGTTCCTCCTGTCGGCGGGCCTGTTCCTCCTGTCCGCCCCGCAGCTGTTGCAGCATCACCATCAGAGCACCTAAGTCAGGTGCCACAGACGAAGAAGCTGCTGACGGACCGGCTTCCGTGGCCGGCGGCTGGCCCTCAGACATCTGCGGCGTTGCACCACCAAATCTCCTCTGGTCCGTCTCCTGCTGGCGTTGACTTCGGGTACGGACACCCTCCGTTTCCTCCTTAGGTAAAATCGGCATTATTTTATCCCACTTCTGACACCAATTGTTACGAGCTTGAGGTTCGTGACAATAAAAATTGCCGATAAAATTACCTAAATTAACACTTTAATTTACTTTATACAAATTAAAGTAAAAAAACACTAATAATTAAACACACTAATTCACTTAATTTCACTCCGAAGCTTCGCTTGTGTCGCCGAGTTAAACTCTGTCTCGATTGCATCTTGCGCCACCTATTTATTCAAATCAGCAAAACATCCGGAATGTTCAAGTAAACACGCGCAAGGTACCGAGAAATCGAGTATAGATTTTCTAGAAAGTTAGTTCTTCGGGCGGCGCTGTCGGTCGAGAGATCAGTGATGTCATTCTTTACACGCTCTACTCGCTCTCGTTCCTGACACTAGATGGCGCTAGTATATAGTCGATTGGAGCGCGTAACAGTACGTTCTCATTTTTTGGTTGGCATGCTTGGTGCAATAAATCTGACAGCTGTCAAAATGTATTTAAGATTTGGTTGCACTGATGGGTAACTCATCATTTTTATATGAGGTTGAGAGAGCACCTCATTTAACCTCGCGAGGTCCTCACGAGGGACCCCTCATTTCACCTCACAAGCCGAGCCCGAGCTCGAGCCGAACTCAGCCGATTGTCCGAGGCAGCGGCAACGGCAAGCGGGGCGGACGGGCGCGTCGACTCCGAGTCACGAGTACTCACGATTCCGATTTTTACGTCTCCCTCACTATCTTTCTTTCGCTCATAAATTTTAGACCGCCAACATAAACGAATCAATGACACTTGAAACTTGAATAACAATCTAATGCGTAAGTTTTTAGTGTTCATAGTTAACGTTTAGAGATTCATATTAATAGCAGAAATAAAAATATTTTCTCTATTAATTCGTTTTGAGTACCTAATAATGTTACTTTACCTATGTTGACCTTGGAGGTGCACGTGTGATGAAGTAATTGTTGATATTGTTGTGATTGTGAAAAACGCGTTTATTCCAAACGATTGTTTTTTTTTTACTTTTTATCCTTTGATCTCAATTAATACACTCAGTTTTTTTTATTTGCTTCGTGTGTTTTATTTACCCTGCAACTCATTTCACACAATTATATTTCATTAAGTACATAACATAATTATAATGTTTACTGTTTTCAAAATTTCGATTCCTCACCTCACTCATTCTCTAATTTATTCTGTACTGTAAATAGGTATGGATTTCCAAGTCGGTTCATTCGCTCACTAAGCTCACTCAATTACTCAGTCGCGATCAGGGCCTTTGTAGTTAGAACATTTTTTTGTTCTATAGAAACTGGCATTGCATATTTAGTTCCTCAACTCTCCATAGGACGGCGCTGGAGTAAATTTACGTTCGCAAGTGCGTTGTTTTAGTTAATTAAATCAAATTAAATGATCGTGTCACATTGACTAAATCGACGTGTTTATAATGTGAATTTAGATATTTTCACCAGAAAATGAGTTAAACAACTAATTTTATTAAGATTTAGCTGCTTTAAGTCTAGTTTATTCGTTTAATTGGAAGATGGCATATTGGTGTTTTAATTTCTAAACGTGACCACCCTCTACTACCATTTTGTTTGTTTTTGAATTTGACATTGGTGTTTTGTTTTTCTGACTTAACGATTGTGCTTTGAATGTTTTGAATTTTTGATATTTTTCCTATATTTTCTTACGACTTGGTTATTCTTGGACTTCCCTTATCTTTGCTTAATATAGTGGCCCATGCACGTGAAAGGGACTTCGATTATCTTTCCTTCGGACATAGTTCGTATAGTTTAGTGATGGCCGCGAATAAAATTTGCTGTGTTTCAGGATGTACTAAGAGCTGTGAGTAAATCTAACTATTTACAGGTTTTACCAGTCAATATATTATTTCTTCTTTCTATTCTATATATAAGTCAGTGTCACCTTGGGCAACAATGTGATACTTAGCGCAGACGCAGGTAGCCCAAGAGTTCTGCTTCACTTTTCCACCCTTAGAGTCAATACCTTGCTATGTATACTTATAACACTACTACTTATACTACTTTCATTACACTTTTCAAAAACGCTTCTAAAATATTAATTTTTTTTGTAGGTGAAGATGGTTTTATACTTTAAATTTAAATTTCCAAATTCTACAAAAGATCCAACACGCTTTTGTTTTTCGGGTTCAAGCAGTTGGTGGAAACTTTCTGTGCTTAGATGATATGTATGTGCTTAAGTACCGAAGAATTTGTCATACACCTTTTGAATCCAAGTACTGGACCGGAGTAAAATGTTAAGTAATATTGCAATACCAGCATTGCATATGAAAGGTTAGTAAAAATTTGCATTAACATTGTAATGATCTATTCTTAATATTATGATTGTTAAAGTTAATATGGAAGTTTGTTCCTCAAATAATTAATTTTACTATCAAACATGAATAATTGAATGTATGAATTTTGAATCATTGTTAAACAATGTTCTGCAATACTAATTTTCAACTTCAATGTTGACAAAATATTATGTATGACATGCTAAGCAATTTTATGAAAGTTTGTTATTTCTTATTAACGATTTGATTCAAATTATAATAAAAAGCTTATAAATTAAGGGTTGTTTAAAGCTCATAGAATATCAAAATCTGCACCAGTTTATAAATATTAAACTTGCTCAGAGTACAAATGGAAAGAAACATGAGTTTATGTTGTAATAACAAATATATAGTGATCTAAAGATCTTTTCCAGTACTAATGAGAATATATAAGGCACCAACATAATATATTGTAGAATATGTTTAATGTTTAATTATTTTTTAGTCATATTGTCCTTTAGTATCTATTTAAAGTTATGATGATCTTCAATTTGATATCCCATTCTTTCACTTCATTCAATCTTAGAATATCATATTTAAAGTTTAGATGCCCAAATTTGTGCAGTACTCATTTGCTTAAGAACAAAAAAGTTAGTATTTCATTTGGTCTTATTATCAAAATCATAAGAGAAGTTGAATAAAACTAAATTTACGGATTTTATTGCGTTTATTTCACTACTTTCAATTATTTTTAATTCCCGACGTTTCGGGTGCTTTACAGCAACCATGGTCACGGGGGGGACTGAGATGTTTGACGTCCCAATGTCATAGTTAGTCCGGCTACCTTCAGTTTTTGAATATTAATTTTTGGTCCGATTTACGCAGAACGAGCTTATAGTATCATGAAGTCTTGCAGTGGTATGCTTAGGTTTGGGTTTAATTTTGTTAATTATAGGATCCCAAGCAGGTGGCAGCACCCATCCATCTTCTATATTGAAATTCGGATGTTTTTTAATTTCAATAGCCTCGCGTATCATCCTTGGTAGGAATCGGTGTTCTTTTGCGAGAATTTGTGGTTTATCAAATCAAATGTAATGGTGGGGACGATCTTGAACATGTTCGCAGACTGCAGACTTCCCGGAGCGTCGGTGCTTCACGTCAGTTATATGTTCTTTCACGCGGGTTTTTATGGATCTTTTTGTTTGACCTATGTAAGAGAGACCACATTCACAATCTAACTTGTACACTCCTGCATCTCGTAGAGGGATATTACACTTGACGGATGGTAAAAATTGACTAATCTTCTTCGGCGGGTTGTAGTATGTTTTAATGAAAGCTCGCTTCAAGATGTAGCCGACCTTGTCTGTGACTCCTCTGACATATGGTAGTACAGCAGGTACACGCTCGACTGTGGCCGGCTTCACTCGGTCACTGTGACGTAGGCGCGGGACCCGAAGCTTGTTGTCTTGCAATACTTGCTTGACGTGCTGAAGTTCGGCGGCCAGATGTTTTCTGTCACAGATCCCTTGTGCTCTCTGAAACAAAGATTTACCCACGGTAGCTAACTGTGAAGGATGATGGTGAGATTCGCCATTTAAATATCGGTTGGTATGGGTCTTTTTTCTATACACAGTGTGACCAATTGTGTTATTAGGATTTCGAATGACTAAAACATCTAAGAAAACTAAAGAATTATTTGCCTCTAACTCCATTGTGAATTGTATTTTAGAGTGTATAGAGTTAAGGTGGTTTAAAAATGCAGTTACTTTGTCAGATGGTAAAATTGTGAAAGTGTCGTCTACGTACCGCTTGTAGAATCTTGGATTTACAGGAGCAGTAAGAAGGGCTTTCTCCTCGAAGTCCTCCATGAATATGTCGGCGACTATGGGAGATACAGGTGAGCCCATCGCCACACCATCTACTTGCTTGTAGAAGTCCTCCTTCCACAATAGATAGCCAGATGTGAGGCAGTGTTAGAATTTTAAAATACTACAACTACGAAGTAAGACCCAACCGTGGTCTTAACGCGAGCTATCCTAACTACTCCGTCGGAACCGGGAAAGACCTCTTCGACAATTCCTAACGGCCAGTGGAGAGGCGGCGTATTCTCTTTGGTGAGCACAACTACAGTTCCTACAGCTAAAGGCTCAGTTGCTGTGTTCCATTTTTGCCGAGACTGCAAAGTATGCAAGTATTCCATCCTCCATCGTTTCCAAAACGATTGCACTAACCGATCTAATAATTTGTGGCGTGCGGAAATGCTAAGTCTGTTCTCATCCATATCTGCGGCTGGCAAATACTTTAAAGGCGTTAAATTCAAAAAATGTGCTGGAGTTAGAGCCAGCGATTCCGAGGGGTCACTAGACAACGTACGACAAAGTGGGCGACTATTCATTACGCATTCAATTTGAGCGAGCACCGTAGTTAGCTCTTCGAAAGACAAAATCTGATCTCCTATTACTCGGTATAAATGACTCTTTAGACTCTTGATATTAGTCTCCCAATTGCCCCCAAAATGACTCGCGGCTGGGACGTTCAGAGACCAATCAATGCGGTTCTCGGCTAGAATGTGAGCGAACTCCGAATTATAATATTTGCTAGCTAAGAGCTCATGTAGTTCTGATAGAATACGTTTTGCACCGACGTAGTTCGTACCGTTATCCGAATACAATTTACTTACAGGGCCACGGCGAGAAAGAAATCTTTTAAATGCACCCATAAAGCCTGCTGTGCTTAGATCACCAACGAGTTCTATATGCACCGCTCGAGTAGTTAGACATACGAAAATGCAGACGTAAGCCTTTGTGGATCTTATACCACGCCCGCGAGTGAGCGTGACCTTAAACGGACCAGCGAAATCAGACCCGGTGTGCGTGAAGGGCTTTACTGATTGTATTACTCTACAAGATCTAAGTTCCGCCATTTCCGGAAATGACGGCTTGGGGCGTGCCCGAAAGCAAGCTATACATCTGTGCACCCGATTGCGTATTAAACTACGTGCAGAAAGAATCCAATAATTCTGACGCAAAATCGACATCAACAAGTCGGGGCCAGCGTGCGAGTTCAATTTATGATGGTAATCGACTAATAAGTTCATGATATGGTCTTTACGCGGTAAAACAATAGGGTGCCGTTGGTCGAAACTCAATTGCGAGTTGGATAAGCGTTCACCTACCCTTACAATCCCATCCTGTAAAAATGGCTTAAGGCGTTGAAAGGCGCGACTACAAGCTCTATTCGATTGTAATCTTCTAATTTCTTCAGAGAAGTGCGCACGTTGAAGTTCACGTAATACTAGCGACTCGGCATAGTTGTAATCGGATGCTAAGACATACGAACGTCGCGGTAACAGCTTCGCGAATCGACAAACGTAAATTACGTTACGCAATAATTTCGACCAAGAGGAGAAGCGGTTCGCCAAAGCAATGATTGGAGAAACCTTGCTCGAAACGTTCGCCACTAGAGCGTGTCTCTTCTCTTCCGGCGGTTGTGACACTGACGAAGGTTCGAAGTCGGTTATTGGCCATTGCGAGGGATCCAAGTGAACCCAAGCAGGTCCGTGGAACCAAAGCGGGTGGTTCATTATTTGCATCGGGGTGAGTCCACGGGATAGACAATCGGCGGGGTTTTCCGTACCGGACACGTGATAAAAGTTCCGCGTTTCTAACTCGTCTTGTATCTTGGCCACTCGGTTCGCGACAAACGTATCCCAACGGTGGGGTGAAGAATGAACCCAGCATAAGGCGACGGTGGACTACACTACTACAACTACGACTAAATGGTTGTCCCTAAAGCTAAAGTGCCGAATGTTCTACAGCTGTGCCATAATGGTCGTTCAAGAGTCCATCTGGGAGGTAAACAAACTCTACTGAAGGTCCGAGAACAGTTTTACTGGGTCCATTATCGTGACGATGTCGAGGATTGGTGTCGTACATGTACAAGTTGTGCGGCTGTGAGGGGACCTCAGACACGGAGTAGAGGAGCACCGAAATTGTACAATGTTGGTGCACCACGGGATAGGACAGCCCTTGACATTGCGGAGCCGTTACAGAAAGGCGCAAGAGGGACTCCTAAGATTGTCCATGTGGATCGCTTGGCGCGTTATTATGGGACCGATAATGCTCGGGACGAGCATGTCTTAGGAGGGGGCAGTGCTACGCGCTCCAGTCGACACAACTAGCGCCATCTAGTGTCAGGAACGAGAGCGAGGGGAGCGTTGCAGTTTATGACATCACAGATCTTTCGACCGACAGCGCCACCCGAAGAACTAAGTTTCTAGAGAATCTATACTCGAACTCTCGGTACCTTACGCGTGTTTACTTGAACATTCCGGATATTTTGCTAATTTAAATAAATAGGTGGCGCAAGATGCGATCGAGACAGAGTTGAACTCGGCGACACGAGCGAAGCTTCGGAGCGGAATTAAGTGAATTAGTGTGTTTAATTATTAGTGTTTTAACTTTAATTTGTGTAAAGTAAATTAAAGTGTTAATTTAGGTAATTTTATCGGCAATTTTTATTGTCACGAACCTCAAGCTCGTAACAATATATTATATCTGCAAAATCTAGGTATTTTTAAATCGAGAAATTATTTCAGTTGTACTAAATTAATAACAAAAATAAGGCAAAGCAATGTAAATTATGTTAATGGTTTGATATACGGAAGTAAATATTTGGTTACCTGTGTATCTGAGTTTATTGTTTTTCGGATAGTAACTGCGTCGTGCAAAAATGAATCCATAAAGTCGTACGCAAACCAAATCGGTTTATATACAGATTCAGCACCAGCTCCGGTTTGCAATGATAATTTAACTTTCTTTCTGTGGTTCCGGTACGTAGCCATCAGTGAATCTCGCTTTTTTTTTAATTCTTCTAAGGGGACATCTAATTCGTTGCTTATCCGCAACCAAGCGTCGTGTAATAATTGCTTATCCTTGTACCTGACATCCCTTGGATTCCATAAATGTGACTGATTCCCTTTGGTAGGCTTCCAGAAACTTTAACTCACGTGCGTTAGACCACATCATTGTCGCATACAGCACGCACAACTTCACTCAAACGCAGTTGGCGCAGGCGCGCTCTCGTTTTCATCGCGAGACCCACGAGACCCTTTGACTCGAGCGCAAAAAACCGACAAGCTCCCGAGAGCGCACGAAGGCCACGAGACGCGACGCGACGCGACGAGAGCATACTGTACACACTCGTACTCGACCTGTCTTGATGGTCGTAACGACTTTTGGACGTAATCGGTTGTAGGTAGTTTCGTTGATTTGAATAACTAGTTTAAAAACTGCTTATTTTTGTAATTAGTTTATTCTGTATACAGTATAACGTAGGTTAGTTTCGCGTTTATGTTATGTTATGATTACGAAAATATTAACAGGTTATAGGTATTGTAATATTATTTTAACTGTGTTATTTTATGATTACGAATATATAACAGGTTATAGGTATTATAATATGCGCGTGACATTGTCAATATTAGTACCTTTGTACAATTTTATACGGTTATAGGTATTATAATATGCGCGCGACATTGTCAATATTAGTACCTTTGTACAATTTTATACAGTCACAAAATATGAAAGTAATATTGTCCTAAGTATTATTGTCCATCAAATCCCATAATTTTTATGATCCACATAATACACAAAAATCAATTTAATACAAAAAAATTATTAATTATTTATTTACATTAATTATATGTCTATTTATGTACACTAAATATTTTTTTACACTTTAAATATTTTTGAGAACATAGTTCACAGACACGAGACAATACCATTCGTCAAACATCCCTTGCATTTGTTAACTGTCTAAAATTCTATTAGAAAGTAGAATCAAAGTCAACTGGACAAGGTCGCAATTTCTTTAAAAAAATATTATCATAATGAACTTTTAGTCTTCCCAATTGCATATAAATTCGCATGGACATTTGCATTTTAAAAAAACGCACCGGTTACTATAAAGCCGTCTCTTTTTATCTTGCGTGTAAGCCATATCTGTTCGAAACAAAACGCTTACCTACGCGAGTGCCGGTCGTTGTGTGTGTCAACTGCGTACGTAAAATAATCGTTACATTTTTGCCTGACCTATGAAAGCAGTAAGCAGTTTCTGAAACCGATTATGTTAAATAATGCTCACCTCTAGGCATGTCTCGTGGTGTCTCGACGAGCGTGTACAGCCGGCATAAGATGTTTTTTCCACAGGGTTGTGGAAGAGGCTACCACTGGGCGGTTTTTGTTTTCGCTTTTTTTCCCGATTCTGTACACGCTGTTAATTTCGTGACTGTCCAAGTAGACTCCCGTATCTGATATAAGTTCTTTAATGTAGTTTACTAGTTCCCCTTCAGATTTTCCGTCTCTTCCAAGCCGATAAACACTAGGTTGTTTTTACGTTTTTCTCTATCTACTGCTTTAAGTTTTTGTTCCAGTTCTGATACTTTTTTTGAGGATATTGTTTTCCTCGGTAATTGCTTTCATCTTTTCATCTAGCGTTTCCATGATATCTACGGTTACCGAATGAGTTATTTTTTCGGCTTGTTTTTTGGGTTTCTCGTCAAGTTTGAAGAGAAGTAATTCCATGTTTTTATCCATTTTGTTTTCGGACAAATTATTTCGAATGGGTTATTTCGAATTTCGTTGTCAACTTCAACTTTAACTTTTTAGGTTAACTTCTACAGTATTCCGCGTTGTATAGCGTGCTCTTTAATCATTCCACTCCTCTTTATTTAAAAAACCGTTTCCAGTATCTTTCTTACTTACTTACTTACTTACTTACTTACTTACTTACTTATCTTCACGCACAATCCCTAACGGGGTAGCCAGAGAGAACAGATCGCCAAGTGTCACGATCTTTACATACCTCTTTCGCTTCTTTCAGGTTCATTAACTTCTTCATACATGCACGTCTAGGTATCCGAGTACTCTTGACCCTCCCCTCTTTGAGCAATTTGCTCACATGGTCTTCGAAAGTTAGTCTCGGTCTACCTCGACACCTTTTAATATTTACTTTCGCTCTATATATTTTCTTCACCATTCGGTCTTCACTCATTCGTTCAACGTGCCCAAACCATTGGAGTACGCCCCTATCAATTTTTGTGATAAGGTCATCTTTCAATCCTGCCATATTGCGAATCTCTTCGTTTCGCTTTCGGTCGGCTATGCTAACGCCACACATTTTACGAAGAGATCGCATCTCCACTGCATTCAACTTGCTTTTATGCTTCTTCTGGCATACCCAGGTTTCGCTGCCATATAACAAAGTCGGTACCAACACTGCGTTATGTATTGCAAGGCGTGCACTCTTCACCACGCCTTGCCTTTTTACTAATGCATTCAGGGCACCATTAACTTTGTTTCCGGCAGCAACACGCCTATCCACATCTAAATCACATCTTCCATCCCGGCTGAAAGCACTCCCCAAGTATACAATTTCATTTACCTGTTCTAGACATTCCTGATTTACCCATATTTCACATTTCGTTCTCTCTTCGTTCTTTTCAAATACCAGAACCTTAGTTTTATTAGCATTCAAACGGAGACCTTTAATTTCACATTCCTCTTTCATACACGTAACTAATGCCTGCAGTTCTGCTTCTGATGGTGCAATAAGCACTGCATCATCAGCATACAGCAGACAATTAACTTTTATGTCACCCAATTTCACACCCAAACAGCTATTTTTCAGCTTCTGTAAACAGCTGTCGAGATACAGTATGAACAGCCAGGAAGACATGACACAACCCTGTTTTACGCCCGCTTGGACGCTAAACATGGGTGACAGGTCATGCCCTACCCGCACACAGGCTTTACAGTAATAGTAAAGTGACTGCACAGCCCTTAACAATCGACCATCCACACCATATCCCGGCAACAGTTCCCACATTTTCCTCCTTATAACCTTATCAAATGCTTTCTCCAGATCCACAAAAGCACAGAAAATCCTCTGGTGCTCAGAAGCTTCTCCGTGATCATGCGGAGAGAAAACATTTGATCCGTGCATCCTCTTCCAGGTCTAAATCCGCATTGTGCCTCCCATAAGAATCTTTCCTATTTCTCTCGCATCCTACGTGTCAAAACCTTCGCGTAAACTTTACTTGCTAAACTGGTCAAGCTGATCGCCCGATAGCACCCGCAGTCAAAATGTGAACCTTTCCCCTTATATAAAGGCACAATGACCGCGGATCGCCAATCATCCGGGACATCTCCCGTCCGCCAGCACAAATTGCACAGCAGATGAAAGCTGTCCCAGACGCGAGGCTCACCGTACTTGATCATTTCAGCAGTAACTCTGTCTAGTCCCGCAGCCTTACCACATTTCAAACTTCGAATCGCACGTTCAATCTCTTACATGCTGATGACCTCAGTGTCATCGAGGTCCGTGTCTGGCGTGCCAGTCACGGCGTCACCCCCGGATCCTTCACTAAGATCATGACACGCATACATTTCTCTATAAAATTCACTCCATCGCTGCATGACGTCCGATTTTTCTGACGTCATGCAGCGTCATTCATTGGTTCTCGAAAGCACTTCTTTCATTCTTAAGGCTGTCACACCACTCCGGGACCCTCCAACCTCTTTCCAGAAGAGTTTGGAGTTTTCCCTAAAGTTGTGCGACAACCTCTCGTCCGCTTCTATTCTACACCTTTCACGTACTTCCTCAATCAATGCTTTCGCATGAACTTTTTGCAGCTTATATCTTTCTTTCATCTTCTCTCTCATATGCTCATCGTTACTAGAGGCCAAGTCGTCTAACCATGCTTTTTTCTTCTTTTTTACAGCTTCTCTCACTGCATCATTCCACCATGCATCTCTTCTTTTACTACTACCTCTTTTTGTTGTTCCACATACTTCTTCCGCTGCACTTACCATTCCATCCCTAAGGTTCTGCCATGTTCTCTCCACACATTCTTTCCTGCCATCGATGGTGTCAAGCTTTTCGGCCACCCTCGTGTGATATTTGTCCTTAGTATCCGCTTCCTGAAGCTTCCAGCTTCGGATGCGACAGACCGACTGTGGTTCTGTTACTGTCGTCCGGTAGCGCCAACCCGCGAACAAACCCCTAAATCTAGTAATTACTAGATAATGATCCGTTCCCAGGTCAGCACCCCTGAACACTCGTGTATCCATCACCTGTTTTCGCAGTCGGTCATCCACCAGGAACAAATCAATCATACTTCTCTCATTCTTTCTTTCTCTGGTGTACATATGGATTTTCCTGTGATTAAACATAGTGTTTGTCACAAGAGGACCCGTTTCCTTGCATACAGCCAGTATAAGCTTGCCAGCATCATTAACCCTTTTATCTCCAAACTTTCCAAGCACCGACTCGTATCCTGGTCGAGCGATACCTACCCATCCGTTCAAATCACCACATACAACAGTTCTTTCGTTTCCCTTAACCAAATCTAGAACTTCTCTTACATTCTCCCAAAACTCCTCCAGTTCAGCCCTGGACGACGAAGCTACCGGCGCATAAACAGCCAAAAGGAATAACTTCGTCAGTCCCATTTTGAAGCGAACCCAGAGAAGTCTTGAGTTCACAACCTTGTATTCAGTCATAAGATCGACCAACCGGGACGACAACAGCACTCCCACTCCCTGGCAGGCGCTCTCGCTTTCCGGGACTCCGGACCATATAGCTAACGTCCCGCCAGGGAGCTCTTCAGTACCACTGCCTTTCCGTTTGGTCTCCGACATACACACGACATCTAATTCTCTTTCTTTCATTATTTCGATCAACTCATTCGTCTTATCTCTCATGCCCCCTCTAACATTCCACGTGCCAACTCTGCACTCCGTCCTCCACCTTCCGCCGTGTCGGGCTGTGCGTGACGGGTGGCGGTCCCCATCGCCGCTTTGCGCGCTGCATTCCACACCAACGGGGACGAGCTGGTGTGCGTCGCCTTGGGGGGACGCCCTAACCCTCGTTTGCATGGGTGCGCAGTTGTGTAAAATTGCAGCCCTGAAAAGGGCTGGCAGGGGTCGCGACGAGCACGCTTCTACAATGACCCCCAAGTATCTTTCTCTTACCCATAATCGGTTCCTTCGATCCTCCGTCAATCTTTCTCTCTCTACACCTTGGCATTCTTCTTTCTTTTTCAAGAAATCCTTCATCGTAACTGCTGTGCGATTGTGGAACTCTTTACCTCTCCATATTCGCCGTGCTAAATCTCTTCACTCTTTCAAAAGTCTTGTTAAATCGCAGTATTTAGAATGCTATTAGATAAATTACTTTACCTTTCTCGTACTCTTCATTTAATCTAATATATATTTTATATATAATTTTCACTTATCTTTATTATATGTATTGTTGCGTGAATAAGTCAACTAGCGCCATCTAGTGTCAGGAACGAGAGCGAGGGGAGCTTTGCAGAAAATGACGTCACAAATCTCTCAACCGACAGCGCCATCCGAAGAACTAAGTTTCTAGAAAATCTACACTCGCACACTCGTCCCTTTGCGCGCATTTACTTGAATATTCCGTATGCTTCTTTGCTAATTTAAATAAATAGGCGCTGCAAGATGCGATCGAGGCAGTATTGGATTTGGCGACACAAGCGAAGCTTCGGAGCGGAATAAAGTGAATTAGTGTGTTTAATAATTAGTGTTTTAAGTTTTAATTTGTGTAAAGTAAATTAAAGTGTTAATTTAGGTAATTTTATCGGCAATTTTTATTGTCACGAACCTCAAGCTCGTAACAATTGGTGTCAGAAGTGGGATAAAATCATGCCGATTTTACCTAAGGAGGAAACGGAGGGTGTCCGTACCCGAAGTCAACGCCAGCAGGAGACGGACCAAAGAAGATTTGGTGGTGCAACGCCGCAGACATCGGAGGGCCAGCCACCGGCTGCAGGCCCGTCAGTAGCCCCTACATCTGCAGCACCTGACTTAGGTGCTCTGATGGTGATGCTGCAGGAGCAGGCTCGCCGACAGGAGGAACAGGCCGGTTGGTTGAAAGAGCAGCAGGAGGAACAGGCTCGCCGACATGAGGAACAGGCTCGCCAGCAGGAGGAACAGGCTCGCCGACAGGAGGAACAGGCTCGCCAGCAGGCGGAACAGGCACGCCGATTGGAAGAGCAGCTGCGGTGCGGACAGGAGGAATAGGCCTGTCGGTTGGAAGAGCAGATGCTCCTCATGAAGGACCTTCACGCTACCTTCGGGAAGGAGATAAAGGAGGTGAAGGATAGGGTTGCTCAGCATGACAACCGCCTGTCGGAAGCTGAAACCCAACTCGCGAAAGCTGAAAACCGAATCGAGAAAGCTGAAACCCGAATCGACCAAGTAACAATCGGGTTGACAACGTAATGGCTGACATGAAGAAATCACTGGACGAACTCAAACTTGGAGATGGAGCTACAGCTCCCGTAGTAGCTACAACACCTTCCCTACGTGGGTTCAAGGTGCCACCGTTCGACGGTACCTCTTCCTGGTCAGCCTACAAAATTCAGTTCGAGGCTGTTATGAAGGCGAACGGCTGGAATAAAAGTCAGGCCATGACTGCTCTCACACTAGGCCTGCGCGACCAGGCCTTAACAGTTCTGGAAGCTCTCGGTGAGGAAGTGACTTATGAGCAACTCGTTGAGGCATTGGAGGCGAGATATGGCGACGCTCACCTGGAACACGTCTTTCGTGCGCAGCTTAAAGATCGCGTGCAGCGCATCAACGAAAACCTGCAGCAGTGGGCTCTAGAGGTGGAGAAGCTGGTGCGAAAAGCATACCGGTCCGTACCTGCGCTCATTGAAGGGAACCTGGTGCAGACATTCATCGACGGCATCCGCGACCTGGAAGTCAGAGCTGCTGTGAGGCTCGGGCACCACGAGACACTTAAGGGCGCCTTGGCCCATGCACTGGAGGTGGAAGCCGTGTGGCAGAATCATCGTTCCCATCGCGTCAGGAATCCTGAAGCGCAGAAAGGGAAAGTGAACGATATCAGGAGGATAGTGCAGCTAACGGCACTGCCTGGCGGCGACAGGATCGTCGTTCACCTCACGCTAGGGAGGTTGCAGTTACGGTTTGCGACCACAATAAAGGATACAGCCCTAGGTGCTATGGCTGTGGGGAAAGGGGCCATCTTCGGTCCAGCTGCCCTAAGAACACCCTAGGAAGGGAAGGTGAACGGTTTCAGAAAGGAAGTGCGGCTAACAGTACCGCCCAGCAGCAGCAGGAATACGACGTTACTATCAGACACTGCAGCGGGAAATCTCACGGCAACGCAGATGCATTGTCAAGAAGACCTTTTCCTGAAGATTGCAACCATTGTAGTAGGCAAGAGAGTAAGGAATTGGTATCCGTGAGGATGCTCAGGACAGACCACCTCAGCAACGAGTGGAAGGACAGCTTACAACGTGCACAGCAGGAAGATCCGGACATCAAGCCGATTCTGAAATGGATGAAGGCCAGTGCTCCCGAGCCCAAGTGGAGCGACGTCTCAGCGATGAGTTCAACCACTAAAAGCTATTGGGCCCAGTGGGACAGCTTGCTGCTTCAGGATGGAGTTCTGTGCCGTAAATGGGAAAATGTTCGGGGAGACAGCTGTCATTTACAAATGGTTGTCCCTAAAGCTAAAGTACCGGATGTTCTACAGCTGTACCATAATGATTATTCAGGAGGCCATCTGGGAGTTAAACGAACTCTACTGAAGATCCGAGAACGGTTTTACTGGGTCCACTGTCGAAACGATGTCGAGGACTGGTGTCGCAAATGTACAAGTTGTGCGGCTGTAAAGGGACCTCAGACTCGTAGTAGAGGTGCATTGAAGTTGTACAATGTTGGTGCACCATGGGAGAGAATAGCCATTGACGTGGCGGGGCCGTTTCCGGAGAGTGAAAGCGGTAACAAGTATTTCATGGTTGGGATGGATTACTTCACTAAGTGGCCAGAAGTCTTCGCCATTCCAAATCAAGAAGCTTCAACAGTTGCAGATAAACTAGTTCATGAAGTCTTCTGTCGTTTTGGAGTACCTTTAGAGATTCACAGCGATCAAGGAAGGAATTTTGAGTCTCAAATATTCCAGGAAAGTTGCCGAGTTATGGGTACTCATAAAACAAGAACGACCCCTTATCACCCGCAATCTGATGGAATGGTGGAACGATTTAATCAGACATTGGAGAGGTACCTAGCAAAAGTTGTAGACAATCGGCAACGAGATTGGGACAAGCACATACAACCGTTTTTGTTGTCATATCGAAGTTCTGTTCACGAAAGTACGGCAGTGACACCAGCTTTCGCAAACTTTGGAAGAGAATTACGGATTTGGAAGAGAATTAAGAGGTTGCAGACCTGATCACCGGGATACCACCTGATGCCCCACGCAGTATAACCGATTATGCAAATGACTTGTGGAACAAAATGAATGACATTTATGAGCACGTCAGACAATCGGGCCAGTAAATGTCTGAGAAAATGAAAACCCGGTACGACCGCAAAATGAACAATAAAGGGTTCAGCGAAGGTTCATTAGTGTGGTTGCACAATCCAGTCCGCAGCAAAGGGAAATCTCCTAAGCTTCAAGCTAAATGGGACGGCCCGTACCGGATTGTAACCAGGATCAACGATGTGACCTACCGGATACAGAAAGGCGCAAGAGGGACTCCTAAGATCGTCCATGTGGATCGCTTGGTGCGTTATTATGGGCCCGATAATGCTCGGGACTGTCTTAGGAGGAGGCAGTGTTGCGTGAATAAGTCAACTAGCGCCATCTAGTGTCAGGAACGAGAGCGAGGGGAGCTTTGCAGAAAATGACATCACAAATCTCTCAACCGACAGCGCCATCCGAAGAACTAAGTTTCTAGAAAATCTATACTCGCACACTCGTCCCTTTGCGCGCATTTACTTAAATATTCCGGATGCTTCTTTGCTAATTTAAATAAATAGGCGCTGCAAGATGCGATCGAGGCAGTATTGGATTTGGCGACACAAGCGAAGCTTCGGAGCGGAATAAAGTGAATTAGTGTGTTTAATAATTAGTGTTTTAAGTTTTAATTTGTGTAAAGTAAATTAAAGTGTTAATTTAGGTAATTTTATCGGCAATTTTTATTGTCACGAACCTCAAGCTCGTAACAGTATTATTATATTTTTTATTATTATTTTGTATGCTCCCCTTTATTTTAACTTTTGTTTGCATTATTTCTCTACGCAAAGGTTGTCTGGAAGAAATCACTTTCAGAGTGATAGACCGCCTATTGTACATTATTTAATTTAGTTTTAACCGTACTTGATGTTTCTGTATTGTGGTTTACAAAAAAAAATAATAATAATTAAGTCACTGTGGAACATGACATCTTTAGTTTTTGATAATCTTGATAAATATTTTAATTGCCTCGCAGTGTTTCTTGATCTTAAAAAGGCATTTGACATTGTATACCTCCATTCTTGCAGAAGTTAGAAAATTGTGGGATTCGAGATGTGCTCGAGGTGAATATTACACACACACTACACGTTCACTATGTACGCACACACTACACGTTCACTATGTACGCACACACTACACACACTATTTCTACTTTCTAAATTTCAAAAAAAAATATGTTGTTTACGCTCAGGGTTAAATTTAGTTAATTTTATGATATGGAAGAGGGGCTTACTTCGGGCGCATATTGCTTTTGAAGGAAGAAGTACTTGATTATGAATAAAACCTTATTTATTTATTTTTTTATACGGGAGAATGTTTTTTCGACTGCAAAGTTAAGTTTGTGTTTCAATCCAACTTACTTTATTGTAGGAGCCATGTTCTGTATTTTATGAATTACAGTAAGTGAAGTACTTATTGTTACAAACTTACAAAAATAATTATCGAACTGTTTATACTGTTATGTATAACTCTATTGTATATAAACGAAGTATTATCTATAGGTGACAAATGTGATTAGTAAACTTTTGTCAATTTACGGTATTTGTAAATCTGGATGGAAAATTTGTTGAGATGCTGCTACATCTACAGGATGGTATGGGGTAGTATGGATTCTCCTACGCCACTACTACACTGGCTTTTCTGGTCGTAATGATACATATTTCCTAAAGAAAATATCTTCACAATTAATTTGATGTAAAATAACATTAGAAATAACGTATAAAAACAGAAAAATTATCAACTTTTTGATCGAGTTCTTAACCAGTACACAAACAAAAATGGCGGAATTTCATTTTCACATTTTTTTTCTATATAGTTTTTTGTTACAGAGTACACAGATAAAATTCACTCTCATAGATGACAAATTTCAAACACCACTATCTCTAATTTTATACTCTGCTATCTTCAGCGCTGTACACGAACGGAACGATGTCGTTGAGAGCCGTGGTAGCTCACATGGTTAGCGCTCGTTATAAGTATCACAATCACAGTACGGGAGCAACCCGGGTTCGATCCCCACTGGCACCAATGAAATTGTTGCGTGCTGATTTAGCTATCAGTTGGAAAGTCTGTTTTTCTGAGCCATTTTGTTTTGTTACACTGACATCTCGCAAGTCACCTAGGGACCTAGGAGGTTGTCGGTTGCTTATTTTTTATTTTTCTTTAAAATTTTCGTCGGTAAAATAATATATTTATTAAAGTAAAAAAAAGTAAAGTTACAGCCTATATACGTTCCACTGCTGGGCACAGGCCTCCTCTAATTTCTGAGAGGGTTTTAAGGCAAGGAAATGTCCGCCACGCTGCCTCAATGCGTGTTGACGAACATCACATGTCTTCGAAATATATATTTTTTAATTTCTCAGACGTGCAGACCCGAGTTCGATCCCCGCCGGCACCAATGAAATTGTTAATTGCAATTGTGCTGATTTACCACGTGCTCGGCGGTGAAGGAAAACATATTGAGGAAACCTGCACGTCTGAGAATATAATTATAATCGAATGTAAATCAAATTGACATAGGTAAGTACAGATAAAATTAGCGGAACATTAATAAAATTTTGAGATCGTTTTTTTTTTCCAAAATTTTATTTATATTCCGCTATTTTTGTCTGTGCTTATATCAATGTGATTTTCATTCGATCTCTAAATTGTAGTTTGCGAGGGTGACGGGGATCTATCAGCCCCGGCAAAACACATTTCTGATAAAAGCTATCTAATTTTAAAATTTTGTCTGCCGTCCAAAACGCATCATCTCTTTCAATAATATCAATGTCTATGCCATTTGGCGTCCAAATAACAAAATAGCAAAATTTTCGTTTTGTTATCATTAGTTGGCCTTGAACCTGGTAATAATAATTGTGTATGTTTTTTTTAGTTTTATTCCATTTGAAGTTTCCACACAAAATGTAATTTTTTTTTGCCGTACTGCCTCCAGAGGTGTAAAGCCTGCTGCTGACGACGGGCACTTTATTTCAATCAGACTGTCTGCCCCTAACAGACCGTCTGGACTCGCACCAAGGTAATGTTTATCCATACATATGAAATAAACCACATGGTGTTACTTTGTGTTTTATTTTAATTTCTAAATCTGCAATTGCGGTTGTCTCGTGTGCCGTTCCATATCGAGTAGCATCGTTTCCCGTAAATGTAGAATTTAACATATTTTTAATGTCGCAGTACAAGGCGTAGAATCCTTCATTTTACATATTTGTCCGAACTGAGATGCGGTTATTCGCTTTTTGCGCTCCACGATCCACAAATCAGAGTTGGATTGTGCTTTCGTTTTCTTTTCTAATTCTTCAATTTCATCATTATTTAATGTTATTGAAAGAAGAAAATCATTTTTCTTTTTTTCAAAAATATCGGGTGGCATATCGGGCTCTTGCACTGTTATATCTATGAGTAATTTTTATGACGAGTAATATTTAGTAGTAATATTTAGGAGAATATTTTATGATGAGTAATTTTTATGACAATTTTGACAATTTTAACCTGATTTATGAGGAGAGTGAGTTGGGGGACGGAAGCCCCACGCCACTTAACGTGGCGCAGTTGAGAGAAGTCCGGTCGACGGAGCCCCGCTTGGCGGGGCTCCTACTTCTGAGTGGTTTACAAAAAAATAACCGCGAAGTGAATGAGGGGGTCTATTCGCTCGCTTCGCTCGCTCACTCGAGCTCGACCCCGTCATCCTCTTCTAACCTAACCTGTCCGAGTCGGGGTGCTCCACGTCCCAGGCTCGCTTCGCTCGTAATTGCACTCGATATAACACCAAAATATTAAATAAAACTAAATTTACGGATTCTATCGCGTTTATTCAACTGATTTTACTTATTTTTTTAATTCCCGACGTTTCGGGTGCTTTACAGCCACCATGGTCACGGGCAGCAACCATGGTCACGGGGGGGGACTGAGATGTTTGACGTCCCAATGTCATTGTTAGCCCGGCTACCTTCAGTTTTTAAATATTAATTTTTGACCCGATTTACGCAAAACGAACTTACAGTATTTTGAAGTCTTGCAGTGGTATGCTTGGGTTTGGGTTTAATTTTGTTAATTATAGGATCCCAAGCAGATGGCAGCACCCAACCACCTCTTTATTGAAATTAGGATGTTTTTTAATTTCAATAGCCTTGCGTATCATCCTTGGTAGGAATCGGTGTTCTTTTGCGAGGATTTGTGGTTTATCAAATCTGATGTAATGGTGGGGACGATCTTGAACATGTTCACAGACTGCAGACTTCCCGGAGCGTCGGTGCTTCACATCAGCTATATGTTCTTTCACGCGGGTTTTTATGGATCTTTTTGTTTGACCTATGTAAGAGAGGCCACATTCACAATCTAACTCGTACACTCCTGCATCTTGTAGAGGGATATTACACTTGACGGATGGTAAAAATTGACTAATCTTCTTCGGCGGCTTGTAGTATGTTTTAATGGAAGCTCGCTTCAAGATGTAGCCAACCTTGTCTGTGACTCCTCTGACATAGTACACACAGTACATAGGTAGTACAGCAGGCACACGCTCGACTGTGGCCGGCTTCACTCGGTCACTGTGACGTAGGCGCGGGATGCGAAGCTTGTTGTCTTGCAACACTTGCTTGACATGCTGCAGCTCGGCGGCCAGATGTTTTCTGTCACAGATCCCTCGTGCTCTCTGAAACAAAGATTTACCCACAGTAGCTAACTGTGAAGGATGATGGTGAGATTCACCAACGTGTTCGTGACAATAAAAACTGCCGATTGAATTACCAAAATTTTCACTTTTATTACCGAACACAAATTAAAAGACACTAATAAATATCACACTGATTCACTTTATTTCGCTCCGAAGCTTCGCTTGTCTCGCCAAATTCAATACTGCCCCGATAGCGGCTTTAAATACACATTTTCCACCGAAACATCCAGAATATTCTAGTAATACGGACACCAACCGACCAGGCGCAGAAAGTTCGAGTGTGGGGCTTCCAGAAAGCTTAATTCTTCTGTTCGATACTAGATGGCGCTGTTGGTCGAAAGTCAAGATTGACATTTTGTGGGAAGCCCTCCTCGCTCTGGATTCCCGACACTAGATGGCGCTAGTGCCGGGCACAAGACGTCAACTTAGGCGCGCAACAATATTAAAAGATACAATAAAGTACATTGAATGATTGAATTAAAAACTGTCATTCTGTACGAGTTGGGATACATTCAACTAATTGTAAATAATTTTACAAATCTTAATAAAACAGAAAAGGGTTCGATCTCGATTCTCTAGGGCGAAATATCGATTCACTAGATCGATTCAGTAATATATATCGATATGACATTGACAGATGAAACGTCAAAAACGTAATTAATTAGTCATTTACCAATATTTTTAAAAAATAATTAAAAATACTTCGACGCTGCTCCGGCAGAAAAAATCGGGGGTGCTTCAGATAAACAGCCATGACTCCCCCACAGTGACAGAATCTTCAAATTCAGGCGACCGAATTGTAAACCCAACCCAAAACCTGCAATGCAAGTTCACACTACTAGACCATAGAGATGGTCTGTTTTGTTAAGTAGCAACTAACAACTGAGGTAAAATAATATAACTTACAGGGTTTGTCGGGATTATTAAAAATAAATCTTTTTCGTGCGAAAATTTTCTCACTATCACCACCACACTCAGCACTAACACCACCTCCCATCACCAAATCACTATTAATAGTCTGAATGCTCCGACAATGATTGTAAAATCAATGAGTTCCACAACCGCATCTGGTGGCATCATTTCTTTTTGCCTGTCACCACGAAACTCCACAGTGAACCCCGTGCATGTTGCACCCAACATAGATGTTACACGGTCCAGTGCTTCATCGGGAAGGATGTACATTTTTCCACCACCGGTCTCCAAACAAAAATTTTTAAATAGAAATCATACATATTAGTGTTCTAAGATGATTATGTATATCTCACAAAATGTTATGAAATATTTGATGTATGTACTTATTACAAACCTTTAAATTATTTTGTCTCATCAATGCATTGCGTTTCCTTGCTGACTTCTTTAAGTTTTCCCACTCTAAGCGTAGTTGCTCAAGGGCCCTTGCCTTCATCTGAAACAAAATTTTATAGATGTCTTACACTTGGCGCGGATTTTAGACAAAGATTTCAATTTCAAGCTTTTGTTTGTTACATTTCTATAAATGTAAATAACACGGCAAAGAAATCACAATCACAATACTTATAGTATTTTGTTGAGCCATATAAATGCTTATCGCTGATCGAATACTGCTACACATAAACAAAATTTAATTAAGTTATTTCTGCTAAAGCTTTTTGGATGTTTGATGTGATGTTTGAAACACAAACGTTCATTTCTTCTTTAATAACTGGCTTTAAGGCTCTGGTTTCTAGACCTTCTGAGCCTATCCTTTCTTTTGGAATCTTCATTTTATGTTCTTTTTCTTCACAATATGCTGATGCGTCACATTGCGAAGCCCTTGAGAGATTTTGACAACACTCAAGTTTATAAGGCTCCCAAGCGATCAAAATAACTTGAGGTTTATATCGACATTAAAACACTTGTTTCGTCGTTTTCTCTAATAGTTCACACGCGCAGACACTTAATTCACCAAATCGCATCACTTTTGCGAATCAAAATCCACTTCAAACTATTATTCAAGCGACAAAACAGGAGCGACAATCCGTCTACGGCCAAGTTCCCGCCAAAACTCCCACAAACTGTCAATGTCTAGTCAGACCCTTGAGCGTAGAAAATAGAGGAGATGGCAAGCCTACAAGAAAATCGTGTCAAATTGAAACAATAAATGGCGCCCATTTTTTCAATCAAATTTTAATACCTATAATATGTATTTTTGTTTATTTATAATATGCAAAATTGTATTTTCTCTAATGATTACCGAGGCTAGACGATTTTGGCGAGAATTTAACCGCCAGCGGATTGTTGCTCTTGTTTTATCGGTTAAATAATAGTAACACGGACAGCAACTTGCGCTTGTTGTACGTTAGCAAGCTAGTTCTCCGGCTGCTCGTGGCGTGCTCTGGCTTCATATTATACAGGATTAACTTTATTTCTGTGCTTGTAAGTCACTAGCCCAGAATGGTTTGATAGGATGGTGTTCTATTTTTGAGCTAATAAACCCCCCCTCTCGGCATTTTTTTAGCTAGTAGGTATTTTTAAGTGAAAACAACTTTAGGATTGCTGTGATTTGAATATTATATTTAAAGCCGCAATTGTGGTTTAAAATTATATCATAAATCAAAAATCTTAAATCATTTTAAATAAATAATTTTCAGTGAAATATTTTTATTTTATATCAACTCCGGCTTAGCATGGGAGATTTCGGCAAAAAAAGAACATATAAATATATAAAAAAAATCATCAAAATAGGTCCAGCCGTCCTCAAGTGATGACCCGCTAGTATGTGGCAATTGATTTTTTATAAATAGATTTCATTTCATTCGAAAGTTTCACATCTACCGCATGTGAACTCCTTTTTTAGTTATAGTACTCTATGCTAGTGGCTGATCGGTTAGTGTGTAGTGAGAATGCATTTTTTTCTTCATAATACTCATTGACACTACCCAACATTCGTTGTATTTTTAGGGTTTAACAAGATAACAGAATTCCTATAAAACTTGTCAGGGATCTTTCGAAGAATACTTGTAGTTGACCACCTAGATTTTCCATTACGAATTTCTTCTAGAATCAGTGCAGATAAGATTTTTTAGTTTTCTCGAACAAAACTTTTATCAATTCTTCAACTTGATATCGGCATAGTCTCCTAAGTACCTACCTAAGGTGGATGGGCCATGAAAGGCCATGCTTCTTCGGAGGCCAATTATTAAAATTTCGTTGTTATTGCCATGTGACGACAAATTCCTTCTACTTAGACAAACACGCATCGAACTGAAAATTACAGACGCGGCGGCGAATCGCTCGCGCTACTATTTTGGCAGTACGGTCTCTCGCTTCATTGATTTCGGGAATCGTCGACGTTAAAATAAGGTGGGTGTACCATGGAAGGCCACTCTAATAAACAAACAGTTATTACTCGTTTATTTACTGGATAAATGAAAGTAACAAATATTTAAGTAATACTTTGTTTTATTACGTAACATATAAACTCCTTCTTTTTATTGTAGATTTAATCGCTATTTATTAAACTTTAGTGTTAAATGACTGATATATAATGGCCTTCTAAGAAGCCTTGTTCCTAGCAAGGTCATTTGGAAGAGGTCAATGAAACTCAAGTACCATCAATATTGATTAAATCTGCAATTTAAAGAAGTGGTTTATATGTTATGTAATAAAACAAAGTATTTCTTAAATACTTGTTAGTTTCGTTTATCCAGTAAACAAACGAATAATAACTGTTTATTTGTTAGAGTGGCCTTCCATGGTACACCCACCTTACTTAAATAGCATTGATTTTATTTTAATAATACAGTTCTTTTTTTTTCACAGTGGTATCTATGGCAAAATATATGAGACAATCTATAGTGGAGACCTAGGTACTTAGTAAGACTTAGAATGTAATGGATGGATGGAGTAGGGAAATAAATTACATTTTTATTAGCAAATATTGACAAAAAAGATAAATGAAATATACTATATGAGCAGTTAGTGGCTGATAATTGGATCATATCAAACCGCACTCGCACTTATGCCAAAATATTACAATTTTTGAATGATGCAAAAGGTTCTCACGAGTACGAAATAAAATACGATACACAAATTGAATAATCATTTCTTATTGTGAATAGAACATGAACAAAAAAGATTAAAGATTAAGTAAAAGATTAAACATTAAATACATGAACAATTAAAATCAACGAGCGAGCGTGCACTACGGAATTATTAAACAGAGAAAATAATCCTTACTCGTCTCTAAACAAAATAAATGAGTACTTTACCTCCATTGGTGGTGAATTAGCTCATAGTATTTTGAACAAAAAACAATTGAATGAATCATCCTTAGCTTGCAAAGCCAATAAATTAGACCTGGCCCCACTTCAATCGATGTCACTTAGTCCAGTAGACGCAGGTGAAGTCAAAAGTATTATTAGTAGCCTTAAAAATAGCAGTGCTTCAGGGTGGGATGGAATACCTACTAACGTACTAAAATACTTTCGAGAATTCCTTGCAGAACCTATTTCATATCTTTGCAATACTAGTTTTATTTTCAGTGAAATATTTTTATTTTATATCAACCCCGGCTTAGCATGGGAGATTTCGGCAAAAAAGAACATATAAATATATAAAAAAATCATCAAAATAGGTCCAGCCGTCCTCAAGTGATGACCCGCTAGTATGTGGCAATTGATTTTTTATAAATAGATTTCATTTCATTCGAAAGTTTCACATCTACCGCATGTGAACTCCTTTTTTAGTTATAGTACTCTATGCTAGTGGCTGATTGGTTAGTGTGTAGTGAGAATGCATTTTTTTCGTCATAATACTCATTGACACTACCCAACATTCGTTGTATTTTTAGGGTTTAACAAGATAACAGAATTCCTATAAAACTTGTCAGGGATCTTTCGAAGAATACTTGTAGTTGACCACCTAGATAGTATTATTAGTAGCCTTAAAAATAGCAGTGCTTCAGGGTGGGATGGAATACCTACTAATGTACTAAAATACTTTCGAGAATTCCTTGCAGAACCTATTTCATATCTTTGCAATACTAGTTTTATTACAGGTATTTTCCCAACTACGCTTAAAAAATCAATAGTAATCCCAATTCACAAATCAGGTGACAAATCTTCTTATAGACCCATTTCGCTCTTATGTGTATTATCCAAAGTAATCGAAAAATTAGTAAATAAAAGATTAACAAACTACTTAGAGACAAATAGCTATATTTCAAAAAATCAATTCGGATTCAGATCTAACAAATCAACCGAAGATTCTCTTCTTAAACTTACAAAAAACATTACTCAACATGTAGATGAAGGTGATAAATGTATAGGTGTATTTATTGACTTGCAGAAAGCTTTTGATACCGTCTCAATACCAATTTTGTTGACTCGATTACAAAATGTGGGTGTTCGAGGCGTAGTTCTGTCATGGTTTAGAACTTACTTAACTGGTAGAACTCAGTATGTCAAACTTGATAAATATATCAGTCAAGACCTTTCTTGCTCATACGGTGTCCCACAGGGCAGTACACTCGGGCCAACCCTATTTTTAGTATATATAAATCAGTTAGCCGACTTAGATCTTGAAGGAGCAGACATTACGATGTATGCGGACGATACAGTAATTCTATTCCATGATAGTACATGGGAAAAGACCAAACGTTTGGCCGAAAAGGGATTATGTGAAGTGGCAAGTTGGCTCGAAGACAGTCTTCTCTCTCTGAACGCTTCTAAAACCACATACCTCTGTTTTAGTAAAACTAGTGTTTCAAGTCCTTTGAACGATCTTGGGTTACAAATACACTTGAATAAATGCAATAGACAATCACAGACCCCTTGCTATTGCCCAAAACTCGACAGGTCCAAAACTGTGAAGTACTTAGGGATCACTGTCGATGAAAATCTGAATTGGGCTCCACATATCAAAATCATATCAAACAGGATAAGGAAACTCATATATGTTTTTAAATCATTGCGTCAGGTGGCAGACTCTAAGTTACTGATACAAACTTTTAATGCACTCTGTCAATCTGTCATTACTTATGGGATCTGTTCCTGGGGTGGGGCGGGCAAAACGTACTTAATAGATGCTGAAAGAGCTCAACGTGTTGTGCTCAAAGTATTACTCTTTCTCCCGTATAGACATCCCACAACACTGTTGTATGACAAAACGCAGGTACTTAGTGTCCGAAAATTATTTATATACCAATGTATTAGGCGATTCCATAGGTACTCTGCACACTCTCAACTTGACAGTATAAAACATAATAGAAGAAATAAAGTAGATAGATACTCAGTCCCTAGAACACATAGTGCTTTTGCCAAAATACAATTTTTTTACCTTGCGCCAGTACTATACAATAAATTTAATAAAATTTGTATTGCTAAAAGCTACAACAACCATCAAATCAAAAATAAAATTATTAATTGGCTTCAAACTTATGACTATGACGCTACCGAATGTCTATTAAACCTCTAATATGTAAATGTAATTGTAATTTTTTATTATTCTCATATTATTTGTTATTATACGCATAAATCATTAATAATGCAGGCAATCAAATAGGCAATCAAAAAGGCAAGTAAATAGTAAAAACACACCACACATACACTCATGTACGCACACACACACACACACACACACACACACACACACACACACACACACACACACATACACACACACACACACACACACACACACACACACACACACACACACACACATACACGGCGCGCATGTACGTAGGTTTAGTAACAAGTAAATCTATATATATTTTTTGTATTTTTTTTGTGATTTTATTCAACAAAAGCTTGTTAAATTTAGGAAGGAACTAGCTCTTGTTACACAGGTTAACCTTTTACAGGAGCTAGGATCACATTGATATGTATAAACTCGTTTTTGTTGCAATAAAGATTTTTTCGATTTTCGATTTAACGTGATGACAAAAAAATCTTTCTTTGTTGATCAAAGTTTAATTTAAGCAAGTTTTAACAAATAAACGTACCCAATTAAAAAAAAATCTTTATATATCTCTCCATCTCAATAAAAAATGGGATTTTTTTAATTCTTTTTTTCTTTTATTAAAAAAACGTTACCACTACACTAAGATTTTCTCCTGTATCGTGGGGGCAGTTTACAAACATAAAGTGCACAAGGACAAACATCCAGACCCGGAACAATTATTTGTAGGCCATACAAATACCTGTTCCGTGCGGGATTCGAACCCGCGACCCCCCAGCGCAGCCACTCATTGCTACGCCACGGAGTCGTCATAGTAATTTCCACCGAGGCATAAAAAATTGGTAAATAAAATATCGTCCGTGATTATCTTAATACTTTTAGGGTGATATCCCATTTTTTATTTGTAACAAAAATCAATCACTTATAATGTTTATCTTTTTTTTCATGTTAAGATGTCTCGTTATATTTTTTGTGAAAGAAAAATTGAATGCGGGCCGATTCGAATCTGCATCTTCTTGTGGATTTGGTATTTCAGACGAAACGGGTTCAAATCCTGCGCGGAGTCAATTTTTCTTTCGCAAACGATAAGATAAGATAAGATAATCATTTATTGTCATAACTGTGTACATGAGGTCTTACAAATACAGAGTATAGTTACAACAGTTTATCCATTTCGGACGTACAATATAATAAAAAATAAAATAAAGCACTACAATAAATCAATACTCGTAATTACTTCCAAAAAATTCATATAAATTATAAAAACATTTTTGTAGTATTTTGCCACGTAGCTTTGCTTTTAATACTACTTTGGTTTATATAGTTAATGTTTGCATTTCATTTTGATTGCTTAGTAACTGCCTTCATAATTTTACTATAACTTTTGTATCTCTTTTTCGCAGTATGGCAGTTTGTATACAGTTTCTTTAAATATAACTGTCTTTTGTTCCTACTGGATATCGTAATACCTTTTGTTTTCCACTTTGATCTCTTTTTATATGTTATTTTAATTTTTTGTTTGGCACACAAAGACCGTAAATCAGACTAAACTGATCTAAAAATATTGTATACGCGTCATTGGGATTACATTGTGAATAAACATCTGTGAAATTAATCTGTGATAGGTATTTTAAGAAAACCTCTATAATATACATGTCTGGGTTTCTTATAATCATATACCAAAACTTATTCTTAAAGCTTTTGTTTGAGGGAATCGATATCAATTGACAAGTATGATCAGATACCCCAACACCTAATACACATTATATTGTTTCATATTAGTCATAATATTATCAATACATGTTTGTGAGTGTGAAGTAATTCTGGTAGGTAACAAAATAGTAGGATGTAATTTATAAGCCTGAAACATGTTCAGTAGCGATTTACTTTTTTATGATTTTCTAATATATTTACATTAAAATCACCCAATACAAATATATTTTTATAAAAATTTCGTGTTCGTATTGTTATTTTTCTTAATAAATACTCCATATTAATCAAAAAAACATCCAAATCACTATTTAGTGTTCTATACACGGATATTATTAAATAGTTTAATCCACTTATTAACACACCACAACATTCAAAATGATTTTCTATAGCCATTTCTGATATCCATTGAAGTTCGCGGTAATAGATTTTTTTACAAAAATGGCAACACCGCCTCCCTTTTTACGCCACTCATGATCCGTCAGTCTATGGACCTATTAGTCAGACCCACAAACTAATGGTCAGACCTATGGTCAAGAGGTCAAGATGGTCAAGAGAGAGTATAGTAGGTTTGGCCAAAGACAATTTTTTTAAATGAAGGTAAATATAACTTAGAGTCATTACCATGTTCTTATCCAAAAATAAAAATTATTAACAATTAAAATATCGAACTATTTGTATGAAGGTCACGTGAGCGCTAGAGAGACGACGACGATTGTAAGACTTTGTTGACAAATAAAATGTTTAATGAAATAGTACAGTAAAAATAGAATTTAACATTGCACGAAATTTCCGATTCAATTTTATTTTTTTATAAGGTTTAGGATCGCTTATTCAGCATAAAATCACAAAATACCGACAGATCCAGGTAGCGCTTCAAGCACAATCTTGAAAAAACGTTTTCAGCTGATATCTCGGAAACTATGCACTTTATGGCAAAAGTTATATAAACCATTATTGTAGAAAATAAAATTTCGCACCTTTTGTTTCCAATAAACTTTTTTGTACAACTTACCGTTTACGATTTATGGCCCATTTAATGAACAGGTGGCGCTTCAAGCGCCATCTTGAAAAACGTTTTCAGCCGAT
The DNA here is from genome assembly GCA_036936625.1 of Parnassius smintheus behrii. Lineage (NCBI taxonomy): Eukaryota > Metazoa > Arthropoda > Insecta > Lepidoptera > Papilionidae > Parnassius > Parnassius smintheus. The sequence continues at coordinate 4,504,323 of JAUPFT010000025.1, forward strand.
ATCTCGGAAACTATGTACTTTATGGCAAAAGTTATATAAACCATTACTGTAAAAAATAAAATTTTGCACTTTTTGTTTCCAGTAAACTTTTTTGTAAAACTTACCGTTTACGATTTATGGTCCATTTAATGAACAGGTGGCGCTTCAAGCGCCATCTTGAAAAAACTTTTTCAGCCGATATCTCGGAAACTATGCACTTTATAGCAAAATTTATACGAACCATTATTGTAGAAAATAAAATTTCGCACCTTTTATTTCCAGTAAACTTTTTTGTAAAACTTACCGTTTACGATTTATGGCCCATTTAATGAACAGGTTTTTCTATCGCTGGCAATAACTCTTGAAATATTAGATTACCTATACTAATGATTAGCGTGGCCTCGAGTAAGAACGGACGTTAACGTAATTTTAGGTTAAACAATAATCTTTATGACTTTTAAATGTTATTTATAAGAATATAATTCTTAAAGAATTATATGCTTATACATAACATTTTAAAATAATTATATTAAAACAATTATATTATTATATAGTTCACATAGAAACTTAAAAACTTGGTAATATTAAGTTGCTGAAAGACACGCTGTACTTAAAAAATTATATGCGTGTTATGATATTCAGTGGAATCTCTATAACTCGAACCTAAGTCGAAATCCTCAGTTAGTCGAAAAAAATTGCCATTCCATTCCGCTGAACCCCTAAATATCTCGAATTATTAGGCTTTGTAACTCGAACAAAATGTTATTTCCCTACGAAATATTGATAATATATATTTATACTCTATAACTCGAATCTCAAAAATCAGACTCCGTAAGTCGTAGTTAGTAATTAATAATGACGTCTTACTTGGAATTCCCCGAAAAAAAAAACAATAAAATCCGGGTTCTTAAATCGTAAAGTAGCTGCCGCGTCACGTGCCGAGCGTCGGCCGAGCTCGGCAGGTGACGCGGCAGCTATGTATATCTCGAAATTTTCAACTATAACGCCCGGTAGTCAAACATGAAACGTCCTATAACTCAAAAGGTATGGACATTAGAAAATAAAATTTCAAACAAAAGTTTTGGAAAATAAACTGATCTTTTTCAAAATAAATTTATGCATTTTATTAATTACCTATAGGTTTCTCTGTCTACGATTTTCTACGGTGATCGTTCACCTGTTCTCTAACCTTCATGGCTAGGAGTAAACTTAATGAATTAGTACTCTTATTAGTTTGTGCTTAATGAATAAAAGTATTCTGTGGTGCGTAGACTAGTTTATAGTGATCTGTGCTGTGGTGGTTTTCTGTAGGGATGCTCGATGTTGCAGAAACATCATGATGACATCGATAGCTTAACATCAATGTTCGATATTTATCTAAAATAATATTATAAAATTTTATATAAAATTTTAAAATTGTGTTTGGTTTTAAAAATATTTTATACAGCTGTGCCCCGCGGTTTCACACGCGTTATCACGTGTCTGCACCGCGCGACATGAAATGACACCTCGCTCATTTAGTTCAATCATTTTAGACAAAAAATTGGCAAAATTAATGTAGTACTATTATCTATCGGCATAATATGTACGTTTTACAGCAAAGTTAAATTTTATTCACTCTCTTTCCTCCTCCCGGATAAACGCCCCAGAAAGTGCCCCAAAACATGGTTTTTTTTTCAGTTTTAATGATAACTGTACACGGTACGTAAAATGTGTGGAGGAACGAAATGACCCTTGATGAATTTTCTATCTTTCTTTTATACGTACGAAAGCGATATCATCATCATCATCGTCATTACAGCCCTTCACATGTCCACTGCTGAACATAGGCCTCCCCCAAGTAACGCCACAAAGCACAGTCCTGAGCCACCTGCATCCATCGACTTCCTGCATGTCTTACCAGGTCGTCACTCCATCTAGTGGGGGGTCGCCCTACACTACGCTTACCGGTACAAGGCTGCCACTCGAGAACCTTTCTATCCCATCGGTTATCGGTTCTTCGAGCTATATGGCCGGCCCATTGCCACTTCAGCTTACTAATCCGTTGGGCTGTTTCGGTCACTCTGGTTTTACTGCGATATCCTCATTTCTGAGTCTATCACGCAGAGAAACTCCGAGCATAGCCCTCTCCATAGCTCGCTGAGCGACCTTGAGCGTCCTCATACGGCCAGCAGTGAAGGACCATGTCTCAGATCCGTAAGTCATCACTGGCAACACGCACTGGTTATACACTTTGGTTTTCAGAGATTGAGGTATACCTGACGAGAAGATGTGTCGTAATTTCCCGAACGCTACCCAGCCGAGTTGAATCCGTCGATTGACCTCTCGGTCGAAGTTGGACTTACCTAGCCGGACTATTTGTCCCACGTAAACGTACTCGTCAACAACTTCGACCATAGTGCTACCAACAACTACCGGCATAGGTGTGACATGGACATTAAACATGATTTTTGTTTTGTCCATGTTCATCTTAAGACCTATCCGTTGGGAGACACCATTGAGGTCATTGAGCATAGTGCTAAGGTCCTCCAGCGATTCTGCCATAATGACTATATCGTCGGCAAATCGAAGGTGAGTGATGTACTCGCCATTGATGTTAATACCGTATCCTTTCCAGTCCAGTGGCTTGAAAACGTCTTCCAACGCAGCGGTGAAGAGTTTCGGGGATATAACGTCACCCTGTCTTACACCTCTCTGCAGTTGGATAGGTTTCGAACTCTGGTTCTGTACTCGGATAGCCATCGTAGCCCTACTGTACAAACACTTCAGCACTTCGATATACCGACAGTCAACTTGGCACCGCTGAAGGGACTGTAGCACCGTCCAAATTTCGACGGAATCAAAGGCTTTCTCATAGTCCACATATGCCGGGCAAAGTCGCAGATTGTACTCTTCGGTATTCTGTACAATCTGCCACAGGGTATGTATGTGGTCTAAGGTACTGAAGCCTTTTCGGAAACCGGCTTGTTCGGGAGGCTGGAAGTCGTCGAGCCTGCGTGCGAGACGATTCGTAATGACTCGAAAATAGCATGTAGACGCGGCTCAGAAGGGAAATCGGTCTGTAATTCTTCAAGAGAGCGTTGTCGCCTTTCTTAAAGAACAAGACCACCGCGCTTCTGCTCCACGCCTTCGGAGTAGTGCCACCATGGAGGACGGAATTGTAGAGCTTCTGAAGGACTTCGAGTAACGGTGTTCCACCCGCTTTCAGAAGCTCCGCTGTAATTCCATCCTCGCCCGCGGCCTTGCCGTTTTTAAGGTGGTGGAGAGCCATTCTAATCTCGCTCAGACTGACGTGCGGGATATCATCGGAATAGTGTCGGATAAGACTTGCTTTTGGATCGTTACACACACTTGCGTGTGGCTTCAACGATGATGTGTACAACTGCCCATAGAACCTCTCAATCTCACTCAGAATCTCAGGTGTCCCGGAAACGATGTTGCCACAATCAGTCTTCAGCTTTGACAGTTGGCTCTTTCTGGCAGACAGATCTCTGGAGCCCTGGTTCCGCTCGATCGCTTCTTTAATACGAGCAGTATTAAAGTTGCGTAAGTCTCGCCGCATGCATTTGGAGATCTGTCTGTTCAGTTGCCTGTATGCTGTCAAATCTGTTGACGATTGCAGCCTCATCTCCCGTCTAACAGCCATGAGATTAAGAGTGTGATCAGAGAGTTTTTGTGTTCTTCTGCGGCGGGTCTTGCAGAACTTAGCTCCGACCGCATGGACAGTTTTCACGAGCTTGTCATTCATATCGTTCACTGCATTGCAATCCTCTAGGCACTGAAAGCGGTTACGTAACGAGCTGAAAGTTTTCGGGATTCTGGATTAGAGCACGAGGGGGACGGAGCGTTGACTTCATTAGACGAGAGCTCTCCAACTTAATGTTTAGGTTCAGTGTGCCTCTAACCATTCGGTGATCGCTGCCAGTTTTCACCCTTACGATCACTGAGACATCACTGAACATTTGGCGTCGGTCGTCATAATGAAGTCAATCTCATTTTTTGTCAAACCGTCGGTGCTTGATCAGGTCCACTTCCTGTGGGGCCGCGTCTGGAAGAAAGAGTTCATCATAAAGAGTCCCTCTTTCTTCATAAAGTCGGCCTTTGGTTCCGTTGCCCTACTCCAAATTTCCCTACCTTCAGCTCACCGCTTTCTCTTGTGCCTAGTTTTGCATTGAAGTCTCCCATCAACACCGTGTAGTGGGTTTTGGAGGAATGCATAGCTCTGAAAATATCCTCATACATTTCCTCCACCTCCTCATCGGGATGTGCCGAGGTTGGTGCGTAAACCTGTATGACCTTCAGCGAATACCGTTTGGTGATTCTGAGTATCAGGTACGCGACCATCGTCGACACACTCCCAATCTTTACAACGTTGTTGACGAGAGACTTGTGGACGATAAATCCGACACCTCCTTGGGACAGATGGTCATCCTCCCGTTGATAGAACAAGTTGCCGGACTCGAACTCGCCTCCGCAGCTTCGGCTTGTTGGTCGCCTTCGGCGACCAGCCTCAGCCGCTACGGCTCGCTTAGGTGCCTGCGATTTGCTACAGCGGGCTGCTCTCCCTCCGTGCCTACGGCTTTACAAAAACACTCCAGGGGTAGGGCGGACAAGACTACGTGGAGTCGGGGTGTGCTAATTTGGTTTTAGAACCGATTCGACCTATTTTATCTATAAAGTCTAGTTGTTCTTAACTCTGCTACTAGAGTGGTAAATGAAATAATGTAATGTGAATTTTTATAATTTTGTTTTCGGATAAACCTCTTCACTGCTCTCCACTGCAACTCAATTTGTTGTATATAAGTCCCATCTCCACCACAACAAATGGATTGTCTGGGTCTGAGTGATTAACATTTTTATGAGTGTATCTGTGTTAAAAAAACAAACTGACATATTTGCGTTTCGTTATATGTAATTTAAAGTGAAATTTATTTTTATCGTAAGTAATTAATTCAATAGGCATTTCCGAAATTCAAAAACAGTGTAAATGGTTCGAGCTTAACCCTGAAAATCCTTCTAAATTGAAAACATAATTAAAAAATCAAGTATCGGAAATCTACTTCATAATACAAGAACAAATTGACTTTTACACTATTTTTGGTGAAATTTGTTTTTGTCGTAATTAATTCAAAATGCATTTCCGACATCTGAAAACAGTGTAGTTGGTTTAAGATTAACCCTAACAAGCCTCCTAGACTAAAAAAATTATCAAAATCAAGTACCGGATGTCTAGCCAACTCGATATAACCTCAAAATTTTAACTATCGATATCTCAAAAAATAAAGATTTCCGGCATAAAAAGCAGCTAAATGGTAATCAATAGCATCATTGCCTGTCAACTAAAGCTAAAATATTCACTTAAATCGTGCAGCAGATTACTAAAGCCGACCCTCACAGTTTTTTAGTTTCTTCTTGCTTCACAAAGTAAATTACAATAAATAATTAGTCAAATACAGACCACTTAGCTCTCCATCCACTACAATACCTATCGATGATAATCGTTATTAGCGGTGTTCCCTTATAGTCCCACAAGGATCATTTGGCACTTGCATGACATTGACATGAGGGCGTGGGTGTTCACTAACGGTTACCAGCTAAAAAAAATCCTTTGTTTTATGGAATTCGTCTTAATTATGGAGTATGGGGCTTGGCAGTATCCCAACTAACATTATAAATGCGAAAGTGAGTTTGCTTGTTTGTTTGTTACGCTTTCACGCCCTATCTACTGAACCGATCATCATGAAATTTTGCATACACGTTGGGAATGATGTTATGGCGAAAGCTAGTTGGGTTATATAACTAGGTTGTAAAATGGTTTTTGCAGGCTCAGGCTTACCATAAGGCAGGCATTATGCTTAGTTGCTACCTTAGTAGTATAAATTAAAAGAAGGAAATATTTGGATGACAGAATTTATAACATGAAAACTATAATGCAATAGTAAACGAAATAAAAAACAATATTTAAATTTTTTTTACTATAATTATGTTCTGCATAAACTATGGCAAGAGGTTCAATGCTATTAAATTCTTCATCACTTTCATCTTGAGAATCGTCAACACTGCTTTCTTCACTCTCAGAGCATAATTCCACGATGAAAAGTGCATCCAAATATCCATCTTTACTTCTGTATTCTTCAAGTTTCTTGACGTAGGCACAATGATTGCACCATTCTTCGACGGGAATGGAATTAAAAGCTTCCTGTACCATTTCTGGCATTTGATTGGCTGGTTTGCCAATATTTACCTCAGCTACTTTGCGTTTCATTGATGCCCAGATCATTTCAATAGGATTGAGGTCACAATGATACGGTGGTAAACGCGATATCGGAAAAAGAAAATAAGCAATTTTAAATAAACCCATAGTCATTTATTTTAATAAAAAATAACAATTTATGAAGTCACCTTACTAGTAGATTTAGTATTTAAGTCATGATTACCTTGTGAACCAGTCCTTTTAAAATAGCATCAACAGCATACACTGGTTCGGGCTTATATCTATTGACAATTTCCAACAATTGTGGTCTTGTGTATTCTTCTGAATATTCAATATTGTTATTTTCTAACCACTCAATTATTTCTGGTTTTCTGGTAGTTGTGTTTGGGGGTTTGTTGATGCGTGTGTTGTGATATGGAGCGTTGTCCATTATAATTAAACTGGGTTTTGTCAAATTGGGAGCTAACTTTTCTGCAACCCATTTTTTAAAATTTGTGTGATATTCATATCATCATGGTAATCACCACTTTTTGTTTGTGACTTGAACACCAAACATGCATTCTCTACAAAACCTTCATTACCTCCGGCATGGACAATAATAAATCTTTGTCCTTTGGAGACAGGCTCTAATACTCCATCTGAAATCAAACGTTTGTACATTAACAAATGCCAATAACACTAATTAACTAGACTATAAATATTATGAGATAGTTAACTAAACGATACCTTCATCATCATCCTGCCAACATTTACCAGCTGTATGACCGGAGTGAAATATGTCTCATCTAAGTAAACAACTGCAAATTTTTCTGTCTCGTCATTACGCTTTATAGTCTGAAATAAAATAATTCTATGTTACTCATGAATAAGTGTGTCACTTTAATTTAAAATACATTATGAATAGAAAATAAATGTACCTACCTGAAGATAAAGAGCGCGCCAAGCAGTTATATCGTTAAGTTCCATCAGTACTTTTCTATTGCTTTTAGTTTTTTTTATATCGAAAACCAATCTTTTTATGTGCTGTCTGAGAATTTCTCTACTGCCAGTGAATCCAATCTCTTCTTTAAGTAGACGAAGTAACTTATTCACTGTTGGTATTTCTTTTTTACAAGAATAAAACTCATCTTTCGTCTAAGAACACCAATATCAAAATTGTCCATAACAATTTTATCCTTCCTGTTTTTCTTTTTTTCCCCGGTGTTACTATTTTACTTGACGATTCTTCAGCTAATTTCCCTTCATTTGTAATTCTTGCAACTGTTCGTAAAGATATACCTGAAATCGTATTTATTTTTATCAATTTGAAGAGAAGATATATCTCATAATATGCCTACAAAATATGACCACTATCCTTGGTAAATAAAACGAGCAAACTAAGGATACTATGTATGGCATCACCTACCTGTAGCAGCTGCAACGCGCTCATTTACTCTTTCAAATGGAATAACAGGGGCGCTAGATTGCTTTTCCTTTATCAAAAATCTTTTCACATTTAGCACCACCTCTCTAGTACCACTTCTTATCAATTTCGGCATATTTTGAGATTTATAAACGGCACTAAAAGCAATAAATAACGGTATACAACAACGACTTGAGCCGTCAATGACGGCGTTTAGTTCCGATTATAGCCACGTGCCAAAAGATCCATGTAGCACTGTACAGGCTTACTGTACGTACTAATTTTTAATTTTATAACCAGTTGTGGGGAAAATTTTTCCTCACACTTGTAACCCTAAATATAGTGACTTATATTTTTTGTCTCTCTGCGACACGTTTTGCCGGTGTCTATATCATTCTCTGTCTCTAGTATATACACAGTAATCTATGATTCTCTGTCTTCGATAAAAAGTATAAATCACTGACCTCTATATATACAAGTACGCTGGACTGGCTATACCATAGAAAATGACTGTGCCAATTTGAAGCGCCACTAAAGGATGTCTTTAAAAATAAAATTGACATAATATGTCAAAGTCTGTTGTCTCATTTATATTGTCTTATTTAATAAGTCCTTATTTTGAACTTTTAAACTAAAAAACGAAAGTATTTTATGTTGTTTCATTGTGTATAATATTAGTTACATAATAAGAATTATTTTTACTAATAATGAGAGTGTGCGTAATCTGTAAAACTCGTTACCAAAAGGGAAGTGGTATAACATTTCACAAGTAAGTGAATTTGCAGCAAATATTAAACAAATTAAAACCATTTGATAATATAAGTACTTAAAAATTTGTTACTAATCTTAATATCATATATAACAACATCTTTGGCTATTTATTACTGAGTTTTGATAAACAATAAAATTCAATAGGGTTGTCGAGTTCCTTGACTATAATACTTATCGATGTTCTTTCCTACCCATATCTGTTAACAAACAAAGTCGCCAACAACAGTTGATTATCAAATTTTTATTAATTAACAGGTTTCCAATTGAACCTAGACTAAAAAATATGGCTTAAAAGCATAAATATTGTCCATTGGCATCCGAAACAAAATGATCATATTTGTTCCAAACATTTCACAGACGACTGTTTTATTAGACATGAGAACTGCACCACTTTGAAAAAGTGCAGTATACCGACAATATTTTCTGGTAGGTAGTACCAGTACCAGTAAGTATAAAAGTATTAGATTATTATTTCGAATGTTTTTTTTATTTCTTCTTTCCTCATTTTCCACCAAACTCAAGTGCCATAGCCAAGTGTCGAAAGGTCATCTGATGATGTCGAGCCACGTTTTATGTGTTTGTTTTAGTGGGCTGCGGCTAGAGGAGATTCCTCTCCCTGTACCGCTGTAGTCGAGGTGGAGTCGTAAGGGAAGAAGAGTGTTGGTATGGCGATTAGCGATGCGCCACTCGACTATCTTTTGCGACTTTGGTGAGGCTGCACCACTTGATGCTTTCAAGTACTCGTTCTTCCCTGGCTCCATTCACATATCGGGCTCGGGGAGTCCGTAGTGCAGGTGAAGTTAGAGGACGCGAAGGGCAGTGTGGCTTACTTCTGGTGCGCCTTATCTGAGAATGAAAATGGGGAGGAGAAATCAAGGAGGGGCCGCCATTAGGCGGCTGGCGGCGGAGGGGCCGCGGATGTGCATGAAAGCATTTCCATGGAACTGCCAATTTGTGGCGGAGGTAAAACACCATGGGGTTTTAGTAAGTGCGAATCTAGAGATTTAATTATCTCTCGAGTCTCAAAATTTAATTTGTGCCTTATCTTCATAGTGGCCCCACTTTAGTTTCCTTCTTATTTACAAAATCTTGCCATCGTTTACATCCACGGTTTTTGGCAGCTTCCTCTCGCGCAACATCCACCGACAAAGATAATCAAGTGTTCGATCAAGAATCCATGGATTGCGATACGTCAAGTCCCCCAGAATTCTTTTTTTCTTCTAATTCTTTTTTCTCTTGTATTGACAAAGTTTTACCGCAATCTGATGAACGGCATGGCATCATAGAAAGTACGAGCAAACATAAATTTTTATATAGTAGAAAATATTTTACTGTCTATAGACAGACCTGTAGTTGATTAAAATAGGCGTTATTATAGCAGCTGATTTGTTTTTTATAATACTAGAAGTAAATGAACGGTTGACAATAAATTATTTTAGAAATTATGTTTTTATTTTTATTTTGTGTAGTTAGTTTAATCTTAATAATTTTTTAGTTGATGGTCTAGGAGCTATAATGGCTATCCGAGTACAGAACCAGTGTACAAACTAATCCAACTGTAGAGATGTGTAAGACAGGGTGACGTAATATCCCTGAAATACTTTACCGATGCATTGGAAGACGTTTTCAAGCTACTGGACTGGAAAGGATATGGTATTAACGTCAATGGCGTGTACGTCACTCACCTTCGATTTACCGACAATATAGTCCTTATGGCAGAATCGCTGGAGGACCCACGCACTTTGTTCAATGACCTAAATAGTGTCTCCCAACGGATAGGTCTTAAGATGAACATGGACAAAACAAAAGTCATGTGTAATGTCCATGTCACACCTATGCTGGTGGTTTTTGGGAGCACTTAGCTGAAGTTGTTGACGAGTATTTTTACTTGGGGGTCCGACTGGGTAAGTTCAACTTCGACCAACAGATCAATTGACGGATTCAACTCGGCTGGGCAGCGTCCGGGAGATTACAACACATCTTCTCGTCAGGAATACCTCAAAACTAGATTGTACAACCAGTGCGTGTTGCCAGTTTTGACCTATGGATCTGAGACGAGGTCTTTCACTACTGGCCGTATGAGGAAGCTTATAGTTGCTCAGTGAGCTATGGAGAGGGCTATGCTCAGGGGTTCAAACTTAGGATTGAGTATATCTGCAGCAGAACCAGAGTGACCGACATTGCCCAATGGATTAGTAAGCTGAAGTGGTAATTGACCGGCCATATAGCTCGAAGAACCGAATACCGATGGGGAAAAAAGGTTATCGAGTGACAGCCTCGTACCAGCAGGTGAAGTGTAGTACGTACTAGATGGAGTCAAAACCTGGTAAGACATGCAGGAAATTGATGGATGTAGGTGGCTCAGGACCGTGCTTTGTGGCATAGGTTGGGGGAGGCCTATGTTCAGCAGTAGACTTGTGAAGGGTTTTAATGATGATTAATGATTATTGCATTATATTAATATGATACATAAATATAATGGATGTTACGGGTAGAGTCCATCTATCCATAGAAACCATTCTATTTATTTAGGTATGGTAGGGTATAGAATTTTTATCGATATAATTTGGTACACTATCTTATCCCTATTATTAGTTCCGTGGACGTGCACTTTTGCTGTCAGCGCCAAAATGGCGGAAATCAAATCGCTTCATCGTGTCACGTCTATAGCCAGTCCAGCGTACTTGTAATAGAGGTCAGTGGTATAAATACAGGAAACAGGAATGTTGTAATCACAGACTATACACATACAGAGGATACTACGCATATTTTAATCTATATATCTATTTATATTTGATTTTAATCTCCGTTAATACTCCGATAGGAGCAAGGAGGTTATAAAATCTATAACCTTCTTGGATAAGAGTAATAGTGTACAGTGATTTTAAAGGTTTTGCCGGGAACTTGGCTGTCGACGGATTGTCACTCCTGTTTTGTCGCTTGAATAATGGTTGGAAGTGGATTTTAATTTGTAAAAAAAATGTGATTTCGTGAATTAAGCGTCTGCGCGTGCTAAATGTTAGAGAAATTTATGTTGATATAAACCTCAAGTTAATTTGATCGCTTAGGCGCCTTATGAACGTGAGTGGCTGTCGTCATCAACTGTCCGCTGAGTTGAGCTGTTGTCAAAATCTCCCAAAAACTTTGCAATGTGACGCATTAGCATATTGTGAAGAAACAATATATAAAAATGAAGATACAAATATATAAAAAAGAAATGATAGGCTCAGAAGTGGACATGTGTCAGTCATTCAATTCTAGCGACCGACTCATTCTAGTACATTTCGTCACGCGTGCTGGTTCATTCGGACTGATTATTCAAATGGATCATTTCAGGCTCCAGTACTCTGTTAGGCATGGCGATCTGAAATCGATTAATCGAAGAATCGATTTTTGGAGCCAACAAGATCGATTTTTTAAATCGATATGTAGTACTGAATCGATTCGGTGAATCGATATTTCACCCTTGAAAATCGACATTTGATTTTTTTTGGTATAAACCATAAAACTATTTACAATTAATTTAATGTATTCGTATTATAAGTGTGCTGCCGGTTAAAGAATTAATTATTCAAAAACTCGCGAGATGGCTGTATGTTTAGATTCCTTCGCATCTCTTGAATAAAAAAAGTTACGTTTGTAGTCTTTGACTTTTTGTTTTTGTTTGTATCTGTGACTGGACTGAGTTGCGTCATGCCAGCCATAATTTATTTTTGGTATTTATTTCATTTGTTTATTGTTGATTGATTGAGTGATTCTCGTAAAGCGATATAAATACTAATTTTTATGTAGTGTTTGTTGCGGAATAATAACTAATTGAGACTAAGTAGGTAAGTAAAGCACTTTATTTTGTTTTTTACTTTCGTGCTATTATTTTCATTTTTCAGTTTAATCTATTAGTTGTGATCATTAAATCTAACCATGTATGTAATTCATTTACGTTTAGATACGAATAATCAATATTGGGCATTGAAATAACTAATAAGTAAGTCATATGTGGAATTCCTTAAGGAAGTGTACATACATACTTCTACTGTTATGTCCATTTATCTATATAACCTCAATTTGTTTATTTTGTTTACGTAGAAAGTAATAGTAAGGCCCTGATTATCTTTTTAAAAATAAACTACCGAAATTACTTTAATCTTATTTTCATCAAGTAAAATCGGTCTGCGGTCACCTACATCACATACATACATATTTGGTAGGAAAGAACGCCAGGCTAGGGATGGGTGGGCAATTCTTTCCGAAAAAGATCGATTTTTAAATCAAATCGAATTATAACCTGATAAACCTATAAAGGTTTCTTTTACAAAAAAACTATTATTTCTATTTAATTGTTTTACTATTTACATGTTTTACTAATCTTTCATATAAAGTCTTCTTTTAAATTGTTTAGGAATTGATGCTAATAGGATTTTGAATATTACTTAAAACTAGTAGGTAACTAATTACTAAAAATTTCGTTGTTTATCAAATTTAATGAGGAAAAAATGTATTTTTTTCTGCATGTCGGGTAAAAGTGATATTTGGAATCATTTCATAAAAAAAGACTCAGGAGGCAAATGCAAATATTGTCACCAGGAAGTAAAAACTAAGGGAAACACAACAAACTTCCGTAATCATTTATTAAGACGTCATCCAACAATTCAGACCGTAAGTCTCAAAAAGAAGAGTGAAAGTGGTGGTGACAATTGTGGTAATGCACGAAATGGTGATGGACAAGTGAGTGGAGTGGAGCCTGTATTTCTAATATCACATCCTTTGTTTTCCAATGTACTGAGTTTGAACAAAATAAGAATTAATGTTCAATAAATCAAACTAATATATTTCTTATTTTAGGTTTTTGATGACATGGCTTTAGGCATCGTGCCAGTTCCAGATTCTCAAAATGTTGATAATTCGGATACTCTGTCTCTGTATCAGTCTTAAAACAGCCAACATTGGCATCTTGCTCAACAAATATAAAATCATTTCGAGGTAAGACAAGAAACTGAAATATTTTTTTAATAAATTTTCATGAAAGTGAGATGTATAGATACAGGATCGAAAATTATAACTTTTTTTAATTTTTAGATAATGGTATTAAAAGTGGTCAACTAGCCAATGCAATAGTCTTCATGATAGCAAAGGATGGCTTGCCTCTAAATATTGTGGAAAAAACAGGATTTCAATATTTGATGAAAGTAGTGACACCGCTATATAAAGTTCCAGCCAGAAAAACAATTACCCACATGATTGATGATAAATATAACGTTCTTTCAGCACAACTGAAATTAAAAATACAAGAAGTAGAAGCACTATCTTTGACTGCAGATGTTTGGACCGACACGCATAATAGTCAAATCTACTTAGGCTTAACTGGTCATTGTATATATGAAAATAAATTAATGAGCATAATTTTCGGTGTAACTGCTCTAACAGAACCACACAATGCTGACTACTTAGCACGAGTAATTATTAATATGACAGAAAAATGGGACATCACAAGTGACAAAGTGGTAGCGTTTATCACGGAAAATAGCGCTAATATCGTTAAAGCAGTCACAAATGTTTATGGCAAAAATAAACACATGCCATGCTTTGCTCATACATTAAACCTAGTAGCATCACAACCATTTGACAATAAGGATGGACTAGACGAAGCCAAGAATTTATTAACAGCTGTTAAAGATATTACTACATATTTTAAGCAAAATACAAATGCTGCTGACTCTTTAAAGAAAGCTCAGGATCACCAAACAAAGCCTTTGGGGCTTATTCAATCTGTGTGTATCAGATGGAATTCTATTTTTTATCAATTAGAACGATTTGTTGAGTTATCCGAAATAATTGCGCCAATATTACTCAAGTATCCTAAAGCTCCAACAATGCTTACTGCACAACAGTTAGAATTCATAAAAGATCTTATAAATATGTTGAGACCATTAGAAGTAATAACTAAGGAAATATCTGGAGAAAACTATGTTACAGCCAGTAAAATTATACCAATCGTATGTTGTCTGACTGAAACATATAATACAATGGAAAATTCAACCGATATTGGTGCTAAAACACGAACTTTAATAGTGGACGGCCTTAAAAAAAGATTTGGAATGGTCGAACAAGTTCATTTGTTAGCTGCTGCGAGCATTTTAGATCCTAGATTTTAAAAAAAATCGTTTTACTGACCATGTCGCCTGTTTTCGAGCAATAAATAGAATAAACACTTCAATTTTAGATATTACGCGGCAACAACTTCCACAAAATAATAACGAAGAAGTCGACGCCATTGAAGAGACTGGTAATGACATGAAAAAAGGAATTTGGGATTTTCATAAGTTGCTTGTGAAAAAGCAACTCTCTTTATATACTGCACATGCACAGGAAAGTGAAGGCTTAAATGAAGAATTTAAGCACTATTTATCGCAGGCAGTTGTGCACCTAAATTATGATCCTATACTCTACTGGCAAGAACAAAAAAACTCTATTTATCACCAAGTTCACTCAATAGCCGTGAAGTATATGAGTATCGTAGGATCATCTGTTCCTTGTGAGCGCCTTTTCACAATTGCCGGAAACATCGCAACAGATGAGCGAAACCGCTTGGATCCCTGTAGACTTGATAGACTGTTGTTTTTAAAAAGTTTAGATATTAAGCATTGGGAACTATAAGCTACATTATCTATTAACTTTGTAAACGATTTTTCTTAACCATTTTCTTAACTCTGTAAAATTTCTAAATGTAGAAAATAAATGTCTTATTTTATACTTTATCTGTTAGTTTGACATGGTAATGAAAATATGTTTTATTATCGAATTACCTGATTTTACTGATAAGAGATCGTTAAATTATAATATGTACTTTGTTTTTAATAAAATATTACATTATAAACGAAAACTTGAAAAAAAGATCGATTTTTCGGAAATCGATCTTATAGACCTCGATTTTTTTGGGAATCGATTCATTAGGTCACGATTCGAATCGATTTAAAAATCGATCGTTTTCGAAAAGAATCGCCATCCCTATACTCTGTGAGATTCATTCGGAACCGAAAATGTTCTATTTGAGATTTGTAATATCGCCATCTACTACATGCTATGGGTAATAAAGTCATTTTATCGAACTAAAATCTACTGACATTCAAGGTGGTTTTTACAATCAACGCTAGATGGTATTAAATACAAGAACGTCAAAAAATACACAATTTCATCTTACTTTAAAGTCTGTGATTTTATTGGGTATGTTCCGAAATACAACCCAGTACACTGTTAAAGGCTAATGACGTCATCAATTGACACTATATTGTACTGGCGTGCCGCCGCCATATTGCGTCGGATATCCTGCCACAATTATTGAAATAATATGTACTTACGTACTAGAACAGCTATTTCATAGCTCCTCTACACGATGGGCCAGCGTTGGCCCAGCGTCGTTATTGTCCTCTGCAGGGCTTAATGCCGTGCAGGTCTCGGGCCTCGGGGTGTACCCCTTTACCCGGATGTTCCTCATGGCACACTAGAGTGTGCCGGTCCTGGGCGCCTTGGTGTGGCCCAGCGCGATGGCCATGCGATGGCTGCAACGCAACTACACGTTGGCGACATTCAGTTGTGATCGAAACGTTTATCGAGATGGACGTGGAAGCATAAGCCGCTGCGGCAATTTATCTATACAACACGTCCGTTATTTTCTTAATGTGCACAAGAATAGAAGAAATGACGTAGAAGAAGACCTAAAATAGTACCCCTAGTACCTAAAATAATTATTTTTTAAAGAATAAGAGTGACAAACGAGCACACAGTCCACCTGATGGTAAGTGGATGCTGTAGCCCATAGATATCTACATTTGTCCTCAATTAACAACCAAAACGCAGATGCGTTGTCACTCCTGAGGACTAAGATGGAATGCCTTGTTTCCAGTAAAAAAGGGTCTCCAGATCTCTAACCTCGCCATACGAAACACAGCAGTATTAAGCTGCTATTTGCTGGTATTCTGTAAGAGCGTGGTACTTCCCCGTTCCAGCCGACCCATTCGTGGTACAACCGTAATATAGCTGCAGCGTGGCTTTACCAAGTATAAATAGTCTTTAAAATTGTACCTATCATCTGTGTTGGGTTTATAGTTACTTAAAAATGGTGATTTTATTCATAACCCTATTAAATATATATAAACCCTATTATATATATGTATATAAAACTAAATCTTTCCTTATTTTTATTTTGTGTTTTTTATGTATTGGATTCCATATCACGCTTTCTCCCCGATATAATTCAAAAAATTTTATAACTTTTATAAGGCCACGTATTCGTCATTTTGATTAATTTTCGTTAATATATAAACAAAGCGCGAACGTCCACACACAACAGTCGAGCACGCACAACTGTGGAATGGGCCACGTGTAGATGCGTACCGCCATCGTTGGCCCACTACCCTTTGATGTGCAGCGGAAAAACCGACACCGTTGATAAATCCCGAGACCATCGCATGCGCCATAAGCCATCCGACACAAATACGCCCTCCACACGTTGGCCCATCATAGTGGGCCATCGCGTTGGCCCTACGTGTAGAGGGGCTATCAAACAAAAAATGTGCGCTACTCTGTGTTCGCGCGGTTTGTTTTCTTATCATAGAATAATCATAGGTAGAATGATCAGTAGGTAATAAAAGATTGTACTGTTAAAGGTAAATTATATCGAGAACAATTTTTTAAAATTTGTCATTTATTTTGTATATTATATTTGCTTATTTAATATAGTATTATATCACATTTACATTTTAATGATATTTTTATCTCAATATTTTAAAAGGTATCTATCTCAAATATAAAAAAAACATACTTAATGTATGTTTAACAAAACTTGTTAATATAACATTTAAATTACAAATATATTTATTTAAATTAGAATAAGAGCCGTTCATAAATACTGGGCACGCGAGAGTTAAAACTTGACGAATTTATTCCACTTTGACTTTGATGTGGAAACCTAAAAATAAAATATAAGAATAATTAGCAGATTTAAATATAAAAAAATAATTATGATAACTCATAAAAATATATATGTTTCTACAAAAAAATGTGTATAATAATATTGTTATGTGAATAAGTCGACTAGCGCCATCTAGTGTCAGGAGCGAGAGCGGGGGGGGGGCTTTGCAGAGAATGACATCGCCGATCTCTCGACCAACAGCGCCACCCGAGGAACTAAGTTTCTAGAAAATCTATACTCGATTTCTCGGTACCTTGCCCGTGTTTACTTGAACATTCCGGATGTTTTGCTGATTTGAATAAATAGATGGCGCAAGATGCGATCGAGACAGAGTTTAACTCGGCGACACAAGCGAAGCTTCGGAGTGGAATTAAGTGGATTAGTGTGTTTAATTATTAGTGTTTTAACTTTAATTTGTGTAAAGTAAATTAAAGTGTTAATTTAGGTAATTTTATCGGCAATTTTTATTGTCACGAACCTCAAGCTCGTAACAATTGGTGTCAGAAGTGGGATAAAATAATGCCGATTTTACCTAAGGAGGAAACGGAGGGTGTCCGTACCCGAAGTCAACGCCAGCAGGAGACGGACCAGAGGAGATTTGGTGGTGCAACGCCGCAGATGTCTGAGGGCCAGCCGCCGGCCACGGAAGCCGGTCCGTCAGCAGCTTCTACGTCTGTGGCACCTGACTTAGGTGCTCTGATGGTGATGCTGCAGGAGCAGGCTCGCCGACAGGAGGAGCAGGCTCGCCGACAGGATGAACAGGCCCGCCGGCAGGCGGAACAGGTCCGTCAGTTGAAAGAGCAGCTGCAGAACGGACGGGAGGAGCAGGCTCGCCAGCAGGCGGAACAGGTCCGTCAGTAGAAAGAGCAGCTGCAAAGCGGACAGGAGGAACAGGCCCGTCAGCAGGCGGAACAGGCTCGTCGGTCGGAAGAACAGATGCGCCTCATGAAGGACCTTCACGCTACCTTTGGGAAAGAGATAAGGCAGGTGAAGGATAGGGTTGCTCAACACGACAACCGTCTGTCGGAAGCTGAAACCCGAATCGAAGAACATGAAACCCGAATCAACCATGTGAACAATCGGGTTGACAACGTGATGGCTGACGTGAAGAAAACGCTGAACGAACTCAAACTTGGGGATGGAACTACAGCTCCCGTAGTAGCTTCAGCACCTTCGCTACGTGGGTTCAAGGTGCCACCGTTCGACGGGACTTCTTCCTGGTCGGCCTACAAAATCCAGTTCGAGGCTGTTATGAAAGCGAACGGCTGGAATAAAAGTCAGGCCATGACTGCTCTCACACTAGGCCTGCGCGACCAAGCCTTAACAGTTCTGGAAGCTCTCGGTGAGGAAGTGACATATGAGCAACTCCTTGAGGCATTGGAGGTGAGATATGGCGACGCTCACCTGGAACACGTCTTTCGTGCGCAGCTTAAAGATCGTGTGCAGCGCAGCAACGAAAACCTGCAGCAGTGGGCCCTTGAGGTGGAGAAGATGGTTCGTAAAGCATACCAGTCTGTACCTGCGCTCATTGGAGGGAACCTGGTGCAAACATTCATCGACGGCATCCGCGACCTGGAAGTCAGAGCTGCTGTGAGGCTCGGGCACCACGAGACGCTTAAGGACGCCTTGGCCCATGCACTGGAGGTAGAAGCCGTGCGGCAGGATCATCGTTCCCATCGCGTCAGGGAGGTTGCAGCAGCTACAGTTCGCGACCGCAACAAAGGATACAGCCCTAGGTGCTATGGCTGTGGGGAAAAGGGCCACCTTCGATCCAGCTGCCCTAAGCGAACCGCAGAAAGGGAAAGTGAACGATATCAGGAGGGTAGTGCAGCTAACGGCACTGCCTGGCGGCGACAGGATCATCGTTCACCTCACGCTAGGGAGGTTGCAGCAGTTACGGTTCGCGACCACAATAAAGGATACAGCCCTAGGTGCTATGGCTGTGGGGAAAGGGGCCATCTTCGGTCCAGCTGCCCTAAGCACACCCTAGGAAGGGAAGGTGAACGGTCTCAGAAAGGAAGTGCGGCTAACAGCACCGCCCAGCAGCAGCAGGAATACGACTTTGAGATCGAACATCGCAGCGAGAAATCTCATGGCAACGCAGATGCATTGTCAAGAAGACCTTGTCCTGAAGATGGCAACCATTGTAGTAGGCAAGGTAAGGAAATGGTATCCGTGAGGATGCTCAGGACAGACCACCTCAGTAACGGGTGGAAGGACAGCCTACGACGTGCACAGCAGGAAGATCCAGACATCAAGCCGATCCTGGAATGGATGAAGGCCAGTGCTCCCAAGCCCAAGTGGAGCGACGTCTCAGCGATGAGTTCGATCACTAAAAGCTATTGGGCCCAGTGGGATAGCTTGCTGCTTCAGGATGGAGTTCTGTGCCGTAAATGTTAAATGTTCGGGGAGACAGCTGTCATTTACAAATGGTTGTCCCTAAAGCTAAAGTACCGGATGTTCTACAGCTGTACCATAATGATTATTCAGGAGGCCATCTGGGAGTTAAACGAACTCTACTGAAGATCCGAGAACGGTTTTACTGGGTCCACTGTCGAAACGATGTCGAGGACTGGTGTCGCAAATGTACAAGTTGTGCGGCTGTAAAGGGACCTCAGACTCGTAGTAGAGGTGCATTGAAGTTGTACAATGTTGGTGCACCATGGGAGAGAATAGCCATTGACGTGGCGGGGCCGTTTCCGGAGAGTGAAAGCGGTAACAAGTATTTCATGGTTGTAATGGATTACTTCACTAAGTGGCCAGAAGTTTTCGCCATTCCAAATCAAGAAGCTTCAACAGTTGCAGATAAACTAGTTCATGAAGTCTTCTGTCGTTTTGGAGTACCTTTAGAGATTCACAGCGATCAAGGAAGGAAGGAGTCTCAAATATTCCAGGAAACATGCCGAGTTATGGGTACTCATAAAACAAGAACGACTTCTTATCACCCGCAATCTGATGGAATGGTGGAACGATTTAATCAGACATTGGAGAGGTACCTAGCAAAAGTTGTGGACAATCGGCAACGAGATTGGGACAAGCACATACAACCGTTTTTGTTGTCATATCGAAGTTCTGTTCACGAAAGTACGGC
Organism: Parnassius smintheus behrii; assembly: GCA_036936625.1. NCBI lineage: Eukaryota > Metazoa > Arthropoda > Insecta > Lepidoptera > Papilionidae > Parnassius > Parnassius smintheus. The sequence goes on from JAUPFT010000025.1 coordinate 4,524,748, forward strand.
AGTGACACCAGCTTTCGCAAACTTTGGAAGAGAATTACGGCTGCCTGCAGACCTGATCACTGGGATACCACCTGATGCCCCACGCAGTATAACCGATCATGCATATGACTTGCGGAACAAAATGAATGACATTTATGAGCACGTCAGACAATCGGGCCAGCAAATGTCTGAGAAAATGAAAACCCGGTACGACCGCAAAATGAACAATAAAGGGTTCAGCGAAGGTTCATTAGTGTGGTTGCACAATCCAGTCCGCAGCAAAGGGAAATCTCCTAAGCTTCAAGCTAAATGGGACGGCCCGTACCGGATTGTAACCAGGATCAACGATGTGACCTACCGGATACAGAAAGGCGCAAGAGGGACTCCTAAGATCGTCCATGTGGATCGCTTGGCGCGTTATTATGGGACCGATAATGCTCGGGACGAGCATGTCTTAGGAGGGGGCAGTGTTATGTGAATAAGTCAACTAGCGCCATCTAGTGTCAGGAGCGAGAGCGGGGGGGGGGCTTTGCAGAGAATGACATCGCCGATCTCTCGACCAACAGCGCCACCCGAGGAACTAAGTTTCTAGAAAATCTATACTCGATTTCTCGGTACCTTGCGCGTGTTTACTTGAAAATTCCGGATGTTTTGCTGATTTGAATAAATAGATGGCACAAGATGCGATCGAGACAGAGTTTAACTCGGCGACACAAGCGAAGCTTCGGAGTGGAATTAAGTGGATTAGTGTGTTTAATTATTAGTGTTTTAACTTTAATTTGTGTAAAGTAAATTAAAGTGTTAATTTAGGTAATTTTATCGGCAATTTTTATTGTCACGAACCTCAAGCTCGTAACAATATATTCGTCCTATATTTAAGTACCCACAGAAATGTCGCATCTGAACAAATTCATTTCATAATCTATATTACGTGACACAAGATGGCGTCTTAGGAATAATTTGTTTTATTTCTAATTTATAATACTTTTTTTTGATTAAGTATCTTATTAACCAACGAAAAGTAATTCCTTGGTTTTTACTAACATTTCTTGAATTATTTGTGCAATATCTAAGTACGCACGACGGCATATTTTTATCACGAGATTTTTTTTTAAATCAACACAACACGTGTCAACTCTACAAGCGCCTAGCGAGTGACCAGTAATCTATGCGAGTGACTGATTAAAGCATAGAGTAGAGTAATCTCCTAGGATTTTTTGTCACCCAATATGAATAGTGTCGCCGTCTGGTATCATATCCCTTGAACTAATCTCAATATCATGTTGACTATAGATAGCTGTATGTAGTTATGTATATACAGCTATCTATACTATAGGCGGTTATATTTATATTTTAAGGGATTAGGGTTCAATAAAAGACGCATTATAGATGTCAGTAATATTTACATTTAATTTTGTTATATATATTTAACATACACGAAGTAAAAGCGTCTATTCCGCAAAATACAACACCAAACCAAATTAAATATATCCACCGGGTTACCGGAATGATAAATCAAAGCGTCTATTTCGCACAACACTACACAAACATACAACGTATCGAAGCGACAGTAGCCTAAATGGCAGGGCGCGGACCGCGAACTCAAAAGGTCGTGGGTTCGAATCCACCATTCGACTACTGTCGTGAACCACTCCTAACACAAGCATTTTCAGCTTACTAGGAGGGGTTAAAGGGAATGTTAGTAATGTTAATTAATAGGATTACTAATATTTAAAAAAAAATGTGGTTCCAGCATGAAAATCTAAACAGACAACAAGAAACAGAGGGCTAATCCCAACTCAACCAAGCTTATTGTAACAACAACCGAAAATCACTTATAAACTATAATAAAACAACAACTTGCTCAGACGCCGGTAGCCATTATGTCATATAAAGTTGCTACTTGCCAGTTCGAGGATTACCAGAATTGGTGTAGTCGCCATCTAGCGCACTTTTTAGAATTTAATGTTCGAAAGTTTATGCGGATAAAGTATAAGATGGCACTAGTGTTTGCAAATTATTGAACCCCAACCTAAAGTATGGAAGTGTACCCCCCCTGGATTAAAGTGCAGTATATGCACCGCAGTTGAATGGAACATAGTAGCTGAATGCAGTGTCGCCTCTAGTACGTACACAGAATACGTTTACCCAGTACGTAGTACATATTACCTCAATGGCCACAATAAAACAATTTTTAATTGTGTGTGCGCTGAATGAAGCGTGCCAGAATTTGTTTCTATTTATTCAAATACAAAAAATTATAGAATAATTGCTGGTATATCCATTAGGAGGCTATAATGATTTTTGGATCACAAAATGACAAAATAATCGCCAACACCTTTCTAAATGGCGCAAAAGTATGAATTCATATACTGTCCAATGTTTTGAAACGAATCACCAGTATAGCGTCGATTCATGACGTCATTTGCATTGGACTGGACTGGACAGTACACTGCAGGCCCGGTCAACTCTGTATGGACAGAATGAAATACCTACGGGGGCTGAATTTTATTATTGCCATTTGTCAGATAAATGTCTTGTTTTATAATTAGTAAGATTTTTCTAAAGATAAATTACACTCAAAAATTTTGAATATAGAAATAATAATCCATAGGAAGATAACTACGCCTGTCGTATTTTTCAACATTATTATATTAGCATATCCTTGACAGTAAAAGAAAAATAAATGTTTTCTTTTTGTTTTGATTTTCAATGAGTAGAAAATTATATTTTTACTGGTAGCACCAAAATATCAAAATGATTAAATATAATTCTCATTTCTCAAAATATGGCGCCGCCGTATAAATTATTATTGTTCATGATCGGTTGTTATGTTTGTTTTGCTTGTGTCTTTTTCTAAGATTTTGCAAGTTTACGATGTTGAGTTGAGATTAATGTCCTTCGTTTAAATGATGTGCAATGTGTGTTAGTCAACGATTCGTAGTGAAATACGAAATAGTGACTCTAAAAACTACGCTGCAATGGCGGATAAAGAAAATAGAAAAAGTGTTCTAAGTGCAACAGCTTACCAACCATTGACAACATTAAATTATTTAGGTTTCCGAAACCCGCAGTAAAGTATATTTTGCGGTACGTATACAATATACATATATTGTATACGTACCGCAAAATATTTAATAAGTTCTAACCTTAAAGTAAATCTCTTGTCCAACTTATTGTTTCTCTTTAACCATTTTAAAAACAAATTATTGATTTGTAAACCATTGGACCTACTTTGATAATATTTGTTTTTAATAAATATATCTTTTGTTTTCAGCTGTAAGTTGTGGGCGAAATATTATATTCCTTCCCAAGAGCAGTATACTACTTCAGCTTTCCAGACAAAGCTACATAATAAGCCCAGAATGCTGTGTGAAAAACATTTTCATGGTGCTTAATTTAATGATGCAACCAAGAAAAAGCTCTTAAGAACTGCATTCCCATGTGATGTAAGTAAAGTGTATAATGTATATGGTAATATGGTATGTATATAGTTTTCTTTAAGGATTACTCGGATATTTTATATGGGGATTACTATCTTCAGGAGTGGACTTTGATAGACAGTAATGAAGATGATCATGATTATTCATATGACCATCATCTGGATCTAACATGGATGGACAGACCACATACAGTAGTTTGAATCCTGTAAATGCTTTAAACTAATTTATAATGATTGGACGGACAAGGCATCCAAAGGATTGAAGTCTATAACTCTATAAAGTTCGCACAAGCCCTTCCTTACATTCAATCAAATTTTTTTTAAACAACAACAAACCTTAAGAAAGTTCAAGCATCACAATCTATCAATAATTACATTTCGTCCTAAACTTATTAAATTTAAAGGCTTGTACAACACAGTAGAAATACATGCATCGAATGGTTTTCAAATAATAGATAAACACTAGACTTCTTTTCACATAGTTATTGTATTTACTATCTTATTTTGTTATATTAATTGTAATAGTGTATGTATTATAGAGCAAGTTGGATGAACAAGATCCATTCATTTATTTTGTATTGGTAGAAGGGTAATGTAGCGCCGCGAGTAGGGACCGGTTTGCTATGAAAGTAATGTCAGTGAATATAATGTTAATTTAATTTTATATAATAATTTTATGATACTATAATTTATTTCAGTTTTTATTTATTTCCAGACTAACAAAGTGTATTCCCATTTTATTTTGTGGAATCACAAGGTGGCTCCTCGCAAATTATTGCTGCAAAACCACAAGCAGGATCTTCAAAACGGAGAACATTATATCCACTGAAGAACAACCACAAACATCAAAGCATAACAGATAACGTTGAACCTGAAAAAGGAAGTACTCTATATGAAAATTTCTAAAATTATATAAGGAATATTTTTGTAATCTAATATTTAATATGTTTTATAATTTTGAATTAAAATTATTCTATTTATAAGCTCATTCAATGCTTAATATATTGCATATAATATAGAGACTAAATTTTTAGTGTCAATTCAGGGAAATTTTATACGTGGTAGAGCCATGCTGCAGTTATATTAGAAGTATAGTTGTAGCACGAATGGGTCGGCTCGACTGGGGAAGGACCACGCTCTCACATAATGCCAGTGTGAAATAGTAGCTTAATGCTGCTGTATTTCGTATGGTGAGTGTAGAGAACCGGAGACCCTTTTTACTGAAAACGAGGCATTCCATCTTAGTTCTCACGGGTGACAACGCATATGCATTTTGATTCGTAATCGAGGATAGATGTGGATGTCTGTGGGCCACAGCAACCACTTACCATCAGGTGGACTGTGTGCTCGTTTGTCACACTATCCTATAAAAAAAAATAGGTGGAGAACCAAATATTATCAAAACAAAATTATTATTTGTGAATTTTGCACTTGTGTGTAGGAGCTTATTTATTAATTAACTTGTTTTTGATTAAAATATTGATATTTGGGTTATTGTAGACATTCTGTGATTTGTGGTTGTGCATATTATCAATTCATCCATGATTGTAAATCTTATATATATTGCTTACTTAAGTAATTGAAATGTTGTAATCAATATTGATTTTCTTTTTATGTTTAAACCCATCAAATGTCTTTATAGAAAGAACTAAGCTGCTGGAGATATTTTGTCTCAAGTTATGTATGCTTTTTTATTTTTATTTTGAATAAATAATTAGAAATATTGTAATTTTTGTTCTTTTATTTAGCGCTGGGATAGGCAACCCAAAAATACCTCAAATAAAAAAACCAAAAAAGACCACGTTCAAATTTCCCGCCACACGAGAAGTGCAGGAGGCTGACGATAGATGGAGCTAGTGGTTATGACTGGGCATACCTACAAAATTAGCGTGACTACCTACAAAAATCTAGCACATAAAATGGCCACCTTTTATAGGTTTGTAACTCTGCAATATGCGCAGCTGATATCGATATTTTAACTTATATGATTTTTTTTCTCATTTTATATAATTGGATTTGTTGCTTAATTTACTTTATTTTGTAGGTATTTACATAGATACATGGCTGAATTTTCAATCGTCAAATAACTTATCTGGTGAATAAATGTGACCGACAGATTTATGGCTTTTGTGTTGATAGAAATTAAATCCTTCTTTTGTGTTTATAGTATTACTGGGATGGTGATCCCAGATCTCATATTATTAATGTAAAATAATAATGATTAGCTGAGTAAAAATGAAATAAACTGTTTTAAAAATCAATACATATTTATTATTAATTTATCTGCTATATAATTTAAATATTATATATTATATTATTATTATTATTTAAAATACGTGACGTGATTTAATTATGCTTCACAAAATTATTTTAATTTAAAAACCAATTGCCGTACGGTAGTTGTGCAAAAACTCAGAAATGCCTCTCAATTAAGAGTTACAATCAAATCAAATTTAGGTGGTTATCTAGTAACATAATAAAATATAAATAGAAGATACACCTACTATAAGATAAGATGAAGGCACTGCACTACACAACAAAAAAACTTTTAGCATTCAACAATTTCAACAGTTTGACAGCAGATCTACCACAAAAACATGGCGACGCAGTCACGCATGGAAGAGCTAATGACGTCACACGAAAGTGTTGTCAAAATAAGCAATTGACAAACTGTTGTTGTCTCTCTTTTCTAATGAATCTACTGCTTTGTTAAAAAGAAACAAAAGTATTTTTGACAAGTGTAGTGTGTGTCGATGTTATAGATATTTGTATAACTATTATTTCTATAGTAGAATACGGCGCCTCCGTAGCATTTCTTAAATTTTGTATGAAGTTGTCGTTCTTCTCCGAAAGGAGTAATAGTGTTCTGTGGTACACTGCGCTGCTTTGTATTTCGGAACCAGGGCTGCCAGATGTACGATTTTAGTCGTACTCCTGCGATTTTTTGGCATTTTTACTCATGTACTATCGCTAGACCAAGATCGTACGGAAAATGTACGATTTTTATATACCTGACAAATCTGGCAACATTTCATAATGAATTGAACGTGCTCAACTGGCAAGTATGAGTTTCGGGGAATTCCCCAACAACCTAACGCGTACGTAGATCTTTTACTTGAATGAAGACTCTTTGTAGAGAGAGATACTTTTTCCAAGAATCGTAAAACCCGACGACATTCAAATGATGCAGGCAATAGATGACGAATGGCGCAGTTTTCCCAACATTTCAGATAAAATTGATTTATCTATGAATACCGACGAGTTTTGGGGCATCATGAAAAAACAATTTGAGAATTATAAAACACTGGCTCAATTTGCCTTAAATTTGTTATGTTTGCCCCATTCTAGTGCAGATTGTGAAAAAGCATTCAGCGAAGTAAACTTAATAAAAACAAAACTTAGAAACAGTTTATCGAATGAAACACTAAAGGGAACATTATTAGCCAAACAATTAATAAGAAGAAACGAAAATTGTACGAAGTTTAAGCCAACAAAAGAAATGTTAAACAATATGACCACAGAAAATTTGTATAATTCTAATAAATAGTTTTTTTAATTGTGTAGTTTTAAGTTTTTTTTTTTTTTTTTGTTTTGTTGTGTAGGTATACATAAGGCATCTGCCAAATAAATATGTTTTCTTTCTTTGTTTCTTTCATTGCATTTCTTTTCTAAAACTAAACGAATATTTGTTATTTTTAATAAAAACTTTGTACTTATAAGTTGTACGATCTTTTCATTTCTAAAGGAGACAATCAATTTTTCTATGGAGAATGGGCCCACTACAAATTTTAAAGATTATCAATGAAATGCATGTCGATTTATTCCTTATAATCCATAGATTACAATAAAATTATTAGTTTTACTGCAGCTAAACGGAGTCCTGAGAAATTAACAAATAAAATATGAATCTAACAATAACCTAAAAACAAACTGAAAGCGATTTTCTAGTAGTATTCATCGGTATTATAAGTTAAAATAGTGGACAATTGAATAATAGTACATATAAAACTAAGCTGTAGGTATATTCAGCATTTATAAATATTTTAAAATCGATGTAAAACCTTTCACTAGTTCGGGCAAAACATAGTGCCTGTTTATGCACAAATGTCGTATGGATTCTAACTTTGACATGTATTGATTGGTTGTGAGTGTAATTCTAAATACCAAGATGGCTAAGGGATAATGTCTTCAATAATAGTACATATAAAACTAAGCTGTAGGTATATTCAGCATTTACAAATATTTTAAAATCGATGTAAAACCTTTCACTAGTTCGGGCAAAACATTGTGCCTGTCTATGCACAAATGTCGTATGGATTCTAACTTTGACATGTATTGATTGGTTGTGAGTGTAATTCTAAATACCAAGATGGCTAAGGGATAATGTCTATTTATATTTATGATATTACCAACACACAGTAAGATACATTTTAAACTGATTGTATTACAAAAAGCAAAATATAATGTAGGTAATTCTATTTATCATTGTAAATCATAATTTATTTAAGTATTCTATTAACAGTAGTAGGTGCAGAAACAGAAACCTTTTATTCAATTTAGATTATAAATAATACTTATTGAAAGTCACTTTTTTAATTTACCACTGGTTCGGAAAAAACCTCTGACTTGAAGAGAACCAGCAAAATACCCAGTAGGTCTTTTAAAAAAAGCCAGCTTACAATCATGTATGTCATAATTAACAACACAGAACAAATTAGAAATAGCTTGGTAGCGATCACCTTACCCACAGGTTATTGTCAGCCATAAATTCCTTTATACTATAATAACCCCTTTTATACAAACTTAATTTAATACATTTTTTGAACTTTGATGATTGACTGACATATATAGACAGGAGCGGGGTCAAGACATTATTTTAAAATGTTTTGGTTGATTAGTAAGTAGTTATATATCATAATAAAATGACTAGGAATTAACATGCCTTATCTATGTTATTACACAATGATAAATAGTGAGGAAGTAAGATGTTTTAAACTGCATGTGTAAGGATTAAAAAAACACAGGCTTAATTTAAATGTATTTATTACTAGCGATGCGCCTCAGCTGTGCCCTGGTGATTTATGGATCTCGACAACAGTGCCATCTACCGAGTCCAAATGTAAATATAAACCATCTAGGAATCCATCCAAACACACACAAACATTTTCATTTAAATTGGTTGGAAGGTTTCTGATGTTTTGTCTATAACGGACATAGGTAGAAACATTTTAGTGTTAGATATATTTCTGAAGGTTTTTTGAAAATAACTTGATGGTAACATGTACATTTATGATATTGTAAGCAATCAGAAGGAATTTTCAATTATAATATAAGACTGTTGTCTTCAATATCCATACACTTTTTGTCTCTGCAAGTTTTCAGCCTGCACGGCATACAGATTTGTTCTAAGCGATCCACCTGAAAAGAAGTTAATGACAATTGTAAAGGTATCTTAACTAAATAATAATACTTATCAATATATTATTTTTTTCTATATTATATAGGAATTAAAAGGACATTTTTAATAATAAGAGATATGAGATAGACTATGCCTTCAATGTCAATAAACTGTATTTACATATTTCTGTGAGCATTTTCTTATATCTGCCTTTTCATATGTTAAATAATAAAGAAATTATTATAAATTATACAGCATTAATCAGCTCCAGCTGATCAAATACAGAAGCAGTAATTATTGATTAACATCAGTAATATTCAACCATGTAAAAGTTGTCTCACATTTTATTTTTACCGGTTTCATGTACTTACATAGTAGACAAAGATATTATTGTTATATTAAGTATATCTGATTCTAGATGACAAAATAATATTCCTTTCTGCACAGTGAACAACACAGCTGTCGAAACATAATAGAAACAACCATTACACTTTTTTATGGAAACTATTATTATTAAACTTTATATTTGCTTTTAGTACAAATAATTACTACATTTTTTACACATAAATATATGTAACATTTATATTGCCTATCTACTATGGCTGGTATAAATCCAGGATCTGTGTCTGGCTTAACAAAAAAGCCATTTAGTATTAAGCAACTTGCTGAATACATAAGGTTACCTATTTGTACACAAATGCAGTTATATGAATTGCTCTTCAAAACACTCTTTTAAGTCCCTCGACCCAAAGATTCTAATTTTCTTTTAACATTATAATAACTTCTTTTGTGCATTCTATTTATTATTTAATTTAGATTTTACTAATAAAATAAACTTAATACTTTGTCACTTTTAAGAAACTAATAAGGTTCTAAGACCTGTTTATTATTTGTAATTGTTTGAGGTAAAATATACAAACAATAATAGATTTTCACAACCTAGAATAGGTGTAAATTAATAAACTCTTATATTCTATTAGCGAATTTTACCACAAAAACTAAAAAGAGAAAAACATACGTACTTGTGTCAATTAATATTTGGCTAACCTTTCTGATAATTGATAATATCCATATTTTCTTAAACATTAGTTTAATAATGCTTGTAAATAAAAAACTCCATTTTGTTCTTACCATAATGATGCGACTCCAACTATGTTTTATTTCACTCGAGTGAATCGAGTGAATTTGTCCAACTCGATAATCGATAGAAAATAAATTTTACCGAGTTACCGAGTTAACTCGGCGCATCGTATAGATTCAGAGGGTGCTATATAGATATTAATTTACTTGTATATATAATAAGTCGCTGCGGGTGACATCACAAGTTGCATCCAAATTCAAACTTGCATCTGGCATGTTGTAAACAAACCTGAACTTAGTTTTATTTATGATATTGATTTATAGTTTTAATTTCATGTTGCCACATATTACTTATTTATAAAGGTACATATTTAAAAATGGTTTAACTAAAGTAATCGCTGATCTCAACTCTAGTGATAAACTTTTCTGTAAATAGTTGATTTACTCAAAAACTAGTGTACAACTAGAATGATATACATACATACTCGTAAATTAACCCGAGTGGCTCGAGTCGCAAAACTCTACTCGAATCGCATCTTTATCTTACGGCCAATGCAGTGTTTGTCTACAATTTAGTGATGAAATCGACTTACTAATTCGAGCAATTTATTGATATATTATGTAATAAATAAATTGATATTAGGTAATATGTATATATTGTTGTATCAATTTATGTTATATATGATATAAATTGATTATATATACTTTGGATAGTCAAATTATTAATAACATTAAGACTTACGTCATAACGTTAGAGTGATATTATTTTATGAAGATGTCGATACGCATACCAAAAATAATATATAACTACCTACTAAGCGTAGTAATAATAATTGTGTTGTATGGAAGAACAATTATAAAAATAATTTGTGAAATATTGACACAGCTTCGTTCATCTAATTTGAATTGTTTAAATCGAGTTACCTGAATTTCAACTCGAGTCGATTTTTTCCGAGTTATCACGGCACATCTCTAAGACAATAATTTTTTAAATGTTACATTACCTTAGCCAATGATCAGAACACGAATGTCAAAACAACTAATTTTTTTTCAGATTTCTTGTTTCCGTTTACATTTTCGAAAAATCTATAGACCATTTACTATTATAATTTGGTGTCTTTTTTTGGTGTAAATACCATTAAGTGACGTTAATATTTCTAGTGGGCCCAAAAATGATTGTCTCCTTTCCTTGGCATACGATTTTTTTTTTGTTGTCGTACGATCACACCATTTTTGCACCTGGCAGCCCTGTTCGGAACATAGGTACTGGTGATGGGTAACTCATCATTTTTATATGAGGTTGAGGGAGCACCTCATTTTACCTCGCGAGGTCCTCACGAGGGACCCCTCATTTGAGGCGAGGAATCGTACGTCAGCGTATTCAATTCACCTCACGAGCCGAGCCCGAGCTCGAGCCGAACTCAGCCGATTGTCCGAGGCAGCCGCAAGCGGGGCGGACGGGCGCGTCGACTCTCGAGTCACGAGCTCTCGTTAGAGAGTAGTATGTTCCTTGGTCACGAGTACTCATGATTCCAATTTTTACGTCTCCTCATACACGTTTTCAACTTTCTTTCGCTCATAAATTTTAGACCGCCAAAATAAACAATCAACAACAAATCAAATCAACAATCTAATGCTTATGTTTTTAGAGTTCATAGTTAACGTTTAGAGATTCATATTAATAGCAGAAATAAAAATATTTTCTCTATTAATTCGTTTTGAGTACCTAATAATGTTACTTTACCTATGTTGACCTTGGAGGTGCACGTGTGGTGAAGTAATTGTTGATATTGTTCTGATTGTGAAAAACGCGTTTATTCCAAACGATTGTTTTTTACACTTTTTATCCTTTGATCTCAATTAATACACTCTGTTTTTTTTATTTGCTTCGTGTGTTTTATTTACCCTGCAACTCATTTCACACAATTTTTTGTATCTCTTCTTAATTTAAATAATATCCTGCCATACATCAGTATCACACACACACATACACACACACGCACATTATTTCATTAAGTACATAACACAATCATAATGTTTACTGTTTTCAAAATTTCGATTCCTCACCTCACTCATTCTCTAATTTATTCTGTACTGTAAATATGGATTTCCAAGTCGGTTCATTCGCTCACTAAGCTCACTCAATTACTCAGCCGCGATGCTCGCGAGTCGCGAGTACTCGCGTCAATAATGTCTATGTCAATTTTTAAGTGAGGACGCGTGAACGAGTGAGGTGGTTCAATGTTGAAAATCGAGTAACTCTTTCAATTTGCAATCACGAGTACCTCAAACGAGGCACCTCATGAGTGAGGGGCACATCTCTATTAGGTACCCATTATTTCTGAAAACTTGGGCTTGGCTTGGGTTAATGAATAAGAGAATTCAATTTGAATTATATTGAAGCAATAAGAAACAGGAATGGCCTTTAGTGAAATTTGTAGAATTTGTTTAAGCGTAAATATACGCATGTGTGTACTAAAGAAGACTGGACTCCAACATTTGTATAAAGCATTGACGAACAGATTTGTAAGCATGGAGGTTTGTAAGTTTGATTTTACTTCAGTTTGTTTTTTTATTGCAAATTGTAGTTGCGGTAAATTGTTGTTATCGCTGGAGAAATACATTGTAACTTGCCTGATTTTTAATGCGATAGATCGGGGCTGGGCTAAGGTGCAGCGTTAAATAAAGAGTCAAATACAACCAGAATTTGAAAACAATAATTGGCTTGGAATCCTGGGCCGATCATAATCAGTACTGTCATTGAAGTAATATCGTAACGGAACCTATAATGGACAGTTTAAGACCAATTTTTTACGTTTTCTACTATCTTTTACAGATAAACGTTCATGTGAATGCAATTGGGGTTGCAAGCGCTTAAAGAACTTATTGGTAATAAGTTCACTTATTGAAAACTACACTATTCTTACAACTTTTAGAAATACTCTTAAAAAACAAAACCATTTAAAAACACCAGTGATGGACAGGGTTAGTTCCAATTTTGGACATCCAATGTTGGAACAACCTCCAGTCATGAACATCTAGTGATGGACACTGAACATTTATGCAAGGAAGAAAATAAAACAAGTAATTTATATTAATCAGTCTTCCATACTTTTTATTGAGCACAATACTGTTAGTTCTTGTATTTAGAAATATAAAAGCAAGTAAAATAATAAACTCTAAAAGAAAAAATACTCGGTAAATATTTTTCCATTTCTTTAATTTTATAGAAGCAATATAGATAAGAAATATAGAGAAGAAATATAGAGAAGAAATATAGCTTATTTAAGAGCAAAGGGTCATTAAATTTATAACATCTTCTGCCTTGTACTATATTTTATCTGGCTGATCTGGCCATCTGAAAGAGTGTCCTACACATAATACCGTTATACTTATTTCGTATAAATTTCGTTCTGTTTTTTCTATTCTACCTGGAAAATATTCTCCCTCTTATTTTACACTAACGTAGGAGCCATTGGTAACACCTATAGTTTTCTTCATACACTAAGTTTTCTTGTTAGAATCTATTTAACTCAAAGGTTCATTTTCAGAGTCTGATTTGCCACTTTGAGCATATTCGGAGTCACCGCTTTCATCATACTCAACTTCCATGTCATCATTGTCATCATCGGTAAACAAATCTTGCTGCCTTATATTTTTCGTTAGTTTTTGTTGCTGTTTCTTTTCCAGAATCATCTTTTCCTTTAATATTTTTCTGTCTTTTCTTTGTTTTATTCGTTTTCCATTTTCTTCTTTCTTTTTTTTGTTTCATTTTAGTTTTTTTCTCATGTAATATCTCCATGTTTCACTATTTATAGCTGACCGTACATGTTACTTGGTTGGTAGCTTCTTAGTTTCATGTTTGGGCCAAAATAAGACACGTTTAAAAGGTGACGGGACTACCCAGTTTTTTGGTAATGTTGTAGAGGTTGAATGATACGACACTGGTGAATTTGTTATAACAGATTTACATTGTTTCCTTGTCCAGTTTGTTGATCAATTTTTTTGTCCTGTCCTTGTGCATTCGGTGTATGCATATTCTGTTCTGTTGTGATCTGTTCTTCTATGTTCTTTCTTTGTACATAAAAATTTGGTGCTTGTGTTTTGCTCTTGCATTCTGTTTTTCAGTGTTCACTTTTATAATCTACCCAATGTCATTTAGTCCTTGTGTATTATTTTCTGTTGGGATCTGTACTTCCGCACTCTGTTCCTCTTTATGCTCTCTTTGTGCATTCAGTTCTAGTGTATTCTGTTCTGGCGTGGTCTGTCCTTATGTGCTTAGTCTTTTTATGGTCTGTACTTATGTACTCTCTCCTTGCATGTACTGTTCTAGCATTTTTACTCTTAGTCCCAGTTATGGACAGGCAGTAATTGATATGGTTGTACATTACTGGATTACGCTATAATATCTTAAATATTTCAAGGATAAAACGTAACATATTTTTGTCAGAGTTCACGGAATACAAAATTGGCGAATTTGTTCAAAAATCCAGTAATGAACAAAATGTACATGACTGGGTAGTAACATATTAGAGTATCCAGTGTTAAACATAGCCTTTAATTATTTATTATTCTTGCCGTTTTAAAATATGCTTAATAAAATATGCATAACTATTTCAAAAAAAACGTAATTGTTGAACTCACCAGCATCACGATGCTTACAATAATTTAGGATTTATTCAACTAAACGTCACGACCACGTTTTTGAACTCTTCCTGTGAACGAAAAAAATGTCTCACATACTGTGAAACGAAAAACATAGCTTCGGTTGGGTCTATCAATCGTGGATAATATTGCCAGTTATAGGAAATATTCATAGTTTGGCTATTTTTGACAGATAAAGAACGAAATGTCCATCACGGGTGCACTGTCCATTATAGGTTCCGTTACCTTACTACGTATTCAAAGTGACGTCGAGATGTAGTGTTTGCAACGCGCGTTGGGGCCAGCGGGCTCAAACTTACCGAGTCTGTTGCCTCCTTCTAAGCGACCCGCACTGTTGCATAGATTTGTTTGCGGTGTCTGTTCTAGTACATGTTACTTCAATCAGTACTATTGTGAATTTCTTCCAAAGAATTAACATCCACCTTAGTTTGGTGTTTCATCCACTTATAACAGTTCTATCAGACTTTTAAATCGGGAGATTAAGAATGTACAGAAATTCTCTCATATTTCTCATATTCCTATCAGACAGAAATCAGAAGAGGGAATAATCTGCACATTAAAATTAATAAATATAGGAAATCTTCACATGTGCTTGCTTACACACACACTCACACATGCAATATAATCCTGTCCTGCACTGATGTATAGTCTCTGTTGTGACCAAATGCTGTCTGTAGGAGATTATTATCATTGTTGGGGGTGTTACCATGTGCTCACAGAATACCAACATAAAATAGCAGCTTAAAGCTGTTCCAATGGTGAGTGTAGAGAATGGGGGACCCTATATACTGGTAGGTAGTGAGGCGTTCCGTCTTGATCCTGAGGGGTGACGATTAATTGGGGATAAATGTAGATGTCTATGGGCCACAGTATTCATTTACTTGTGTGTTGAAATATTGGAATTACATATATTTAAAATGCAAATACAAACTGCAAAATACCTATTTTTATATTGCATTTGATATCCCTTTTTCTTTAAATCTATTTTGTATTTTATTTAAAACACTTTGTATTAATATTTAGAACATTGTAAAATGCAACATGGTTTTGTAAAACTTTTAATATTTTCAATATTTCATTGAAATTGACTTTATTTATATAAGCCAGCCATTCTAAACGTTGGGGACAACAATAATAATGCCAACATTGCAAGTCAAACAAACTCTTGGAACTGCAGCTTGGCTTGGAACTGTTTCTGTATATTTGTCAATGTCAAACAAAACGACCAATGATAAAATTAAGTGATGCTTGATATAAAAAAGTCATACTCATTACACATACATATTCAAAAGCTCTTTCTTAAATATAATAATTGCTTACCAAGTACTGCACCTGTTGAACAACTGTTTTTGTTTGGTGTAATGATTATGAGAGGCCACATAAATGGAATATGAAAGATCAACTCTTTGAACAAATACTAGTGTCAAAATCAATGAAATATGGTATTTTATTTAAAAAATCTATTTTGAATACATATTTTGCATTTTATATTTTTAAATACTTTAATTGAAAAATAAGCTAAGCATTTGCATTTTGAATTTAAATATGTTTAATGAACTATTTTGCATTGCTCTGGTTTCAAACTTTTAGTTGTTTTATTTTATTTTATCCAATCAGTTCTAAAATTGGTTAATGATTTGTGATAATATCACTTTTGATAGCAACTAGTTCCATACTTCAACCACTTTATGGTAATTTTGCGACCTGGCTTTAGTCAATTTGAAGTGATGCCTCTAAGATGTGTGTTAATTGGGTACTGGAATAATAGTTTGTCAAATATTTCTAGATTATAGTGTCCATGTATAATGTTTTCATCAAGTATCCTCATTTTCTGTGATCTTTCAGAGTTGTAAGTTTTCAGACTTTCCTCATATGGTATGTTTTCAATGCTCTAGGAACTTTTGAATATCTGTATTGAACCTCTCCAGCAACACTCGGTATTGTGTTATTTGGAATGCATATTCCATAATAGGTTGAATATATGTTTTATATATTTTAAGAATCATTTTTGGTGTTATTATTATTTACTATAGTTGCCACCCTAGGCTAGGCGGGTTGGCAACTACAGTTTTTTTAATTATTCTGACCTGTTATGTGCGAAATGCTGCTGCCAATATCCTTATGAAATTAATTAATCTAATTGTTAGATGTCCAAGTTTATGTGGAACTTAACTTATACTGCAGTTGATTTTTTATAGTTTGTGTCTCTGCCTGAAGGACATTGAGAGCCAGTGTATAGCAGTAGGCTGTGAAGCATTACATCTTAGTCCTCAGAGGTAACATCGCATCTGTAGCTTTTGTTTGAAGTTTGTTTTAGGTGCTTATGTGCTGTGGCAGCCACTTACCATCAGGTGGATTGTAGGTTTATTTGTCACTTCAATCTTATAACAAAATGATGTTGAAGAAGAGAGTTGTGGTGGCAAATATATTTTATTACAAAACTGTACATTTAAGTAGTTTCCTATATTATATTTATGATGAATTTTCATATTTTCAGATGGATGAGAATGAGGAGCCCGTAATTGTCTGTTTCATTTGTCATGCAAGACTCATTCGTTGCAGGAGATTGCAACAACAGGCTATTGAGTCAAATGCAGTTCTGGAGCAGTTGCTTGCAGGAGGGTCCATGGTATTATCTATTCCATCCATTAGTACCTATAAAAGTCTGTCAGAGATTGCTTCATATCAGCAATTTTGCCAAAAATCTCTTATTTAAAAAGAGTTTGGTTTCAGTCAATACCAAAACCTCTTGCGGCTAGAGATGAGATTCAATTCACACAAATTAATCATATAGATATTTGGCCAGTTGAGTGTGATATAGAAAATGATTGTAATGACGACATTCTTAGCTTTGAATCTGTTAACTTTGAGGAAGAGAAAATCGAAAAAGAGAATTTCAAATTTGATGCAAACTGGAGCCATGAAACAGGTAAGATATACATGTTTTGTGATACTATTAAATTAAGGTACAATTTACATAATGGCAAGTGGTTACTGTAGCCCATGTACACAAAATAAAGAGGGCTTGGTGTGCAATGTACTGATTTGCCTTTGCCTAAATTCAAAGTGCAATTGAAAAGTGCTCATGGAGAAAGAAAATAACAAATTAAATAATTATTTAAAAGATAACCATACATGGACATCATAATGAGCTTTGTTAGACATTTTCTTTCACTTATGTATAAATATATTTATAAATATTTTTATGTTGTATAAATGCAGCCAGTATGTTTGTACACTAAGATGTATTCACTTCATAGGAGTTAATGATATACTTACAACTGGTAAGCTACCACCTATCTTTGCCAATTTCTAAACCCAGATGGACTCCTCCATCCTCCTGTTACCTATTTCTGTCGTCAAATAGCAGTGCGTGCACTGCTGTGTGCCAGTCTGAAGAGTATAGAGTCAGTATAATCACAGGCTGTGGGGAATTGCATCTCAGTTGTCAGAGGTAGGCTTGTGAAAAAAAATCGATTATTTATTTAATCGAAGTTTTCGATTTTTCGCAGCAGAGAATTAATGCTTGAAACATTCCCAATTTATACTTTATTGCAATCATTTTGTTCAAATTTTATGAAAAGCAATAAATGTTAGTCTCCCATACAGTATTGTTGAAGGCGAAGGTTTTCAAAACCGATTAAGTTACTTGCACCCTTGTACAATATACCATGTCGGAAAACAGTGACAGACATAATAGACAGAAAATATGAAGAGAAAAAGGCTACAGAAATTGGATTCAGTAAACAATATATGTTTCACAATAGATGAGTGGGAAGACTTGCAGATGAGTAGCTTTTTTGGTGTAACTATCCACTTTGTTGAAAATTTTAAAGTACATAATTGCATTCAGCATTGCATGCGGATCTCTTACTGAGAACCACACAGCGGATTATTTAGCTAGTATTTAGTGAGAAAAGTTTGCAATGAATGGGAAATAAGTGAGGATAGAATTGTTAGTGTCACTACAGGTAATAGTGCCAATATCGTTAAAACTATAGAAATTGCATATGGAAGAGGAAAACATACAAGATGCATAGGCATAGCCCATAAGTTGAACCTGGTCATGGGAAATTCTATTTCTGCAATAGATTTAAAAAGCTTTCTAGAAAAAGTTCCTAGAATGGTGACTTGGTTTCATAAAAATGGTGTAGGTGCTGAAGAGTTGAGGAAAGCTCAGAAAGATTAAAATATTGCGGAAGGAAAAATAAAGCGTTTGTTAGGTGATATTTCCACTCGCTGGAATTCTCAACTACACATGATTGAAAGATTTGTCACATGATGAGTATTACTATCGGATCCATTTTAGTAAACCACCCTAATGCATGACGGATGCTTCAAGCAAACGAAATATAATAGTATTGAAAGAGTTAATAAAAATACTAAAGCCCTTTGAAAAAGTTGGCCATGTAATGAGTAGTGAGAAATACGTCAATGGAAGTATGGTTATACCGATGATAAAATGTCTGCAAGAATATTTAAAAACAGTAAATCCAGTTCATGGATTGGCTATTGATTTGAAAAATTCATTGTTGAATGAAATAAGAAAATGCTTCGAAAATATACATAAAGTTCTCCTTTTTAGGGTTCCGTAGTCAACTAGGAACCCTTATAGTTTCGCCATGTCTGTCGGTCCGTCTGTCCGTCCTCGCTTAATCTCTGTGACCGTTAGCACTAGAAAGCTGAAAGCTGGTACCAATATGTGTATCAATCACGCCGACAAAGTGGTAAAATAAAAATTGGAAAAAAATGTTTTATTAGGGTAGCCCCCCCATATGTAACGTGGGAAGTGATTTTTAGGATCGATGATGATTGTAAAATCTGGCTAGCTCACCAAAAGTTAAAAACTGCTTCACATATCAGATCCGAAGACGCCGTGATGTTGGATTTATATATCGCAGCGCCATTGGAACATTTAACAAAGGATCTTTATAGCTATAGTGGCCTAATGGCAGGGTGCGGACCGCGAACTCAAAAAGGTCGTGGGTTCGAATCAACCATTCGACTACTGGCGTGTACCATTCGTAACACAAGCTATTTAAGCTTACCACGATTGATTAAGGGGAATATTAGTAATGTTTATAGCATTGTTAATATTCTTTTATTAAAAAAAATAAAAGTACCCCCTACATGTGTGGAAATTGTATGCAGGAGTGTATCCAAAACTCAGAATTGGCCTGCAAGCACCTGGTCCATCTTCATCAGCTCCCGCAGAAAGGCATTTCAAGCAGAATATATTGTTAGAAAAAGTAGGAGTCATATTTTAGGGAAAAGATTATCACAGTTGTACGCAGACATGGTCGCGTTAAGACAAGGTCGTCTTAAAGAGAAAATAAACAGGCCAAATCCAAATCACAAGCAATCAATTCCATTAAACGAAGCCAACTTGGTCAGTACGAAATTAACACGAACGAATGGAGAAAGATGCGCAATAAACGAAGGAGCGTAAAGTGCTGAACTTAATTTTGTGTGCGACAGTGAAAAAATAGCGTCTCTATCTGTCTCGCTCAAACTCCGTAAAACTACTCTCTCCATCTTTGTCGTAACGTCGCTATCTGTCTCGCTCACACTTCGTCAACTGGTTCCCTCCGTTTCACTCAAACTAGACTTGAGCAAGTAGATGAGTTTGTATATTTAGGATGTGTATTCAGCAGGGATGGGATATATAACGACGAGTGAACGTAGGAAATAAAGTAAATGGGGCTCTACTTTATTTCCACTCTATTGTGAAAAGTCAAAATGTGTCAAAAAAGGCACGTATGGCAATTCACAGTGCTGTGTTGGTCCCTACTTTAATGTATGGTAGTGAAAGTTGGGTGTGGCAGAAGAAGCACGAGAGTAGAATAAATGCAGTAAAAATGCGGTGGCTAAGGAGTATGTTAGGGCCGAATCTGAGTGACAGGGTGAGAAATTGTGTGATAAGAGAAAAGTGTGGTTTGCAAGTTGATGTTATGACCAGAATTAAAAAAGGGAATGCTCCGGTGGTTTGGTCATGTAGAAAGAATGAATGAGGAAAGAATGACAAAGCAAATTTATGTTGCAGAAGTGAATGGAAGAGTCGGAAAGGGACATCCTAGGCGAAAGTTTACCCACCAAATTGGCGATATATTGAAAATGGGCCAAATTAAGAGTACCCTTAACCGACGAGCATATATGCGTAGGTATATGGATGTGGAGGAGGTGAGAGTGGTGTGTCAGGATCGTGCCAAACGCAAGTCTGTAGTCTCTGCCTACCCCTCTGGGTGACAAGCGTGGGTGTTTATGTATGTTAAGTTTATGTAGAATCTTAAGTAACGGGCTTGCGGAAAGCCTTGGGGTACACAAAAATTATTTTAGACAAATAAGGAAAGTTAATTTACAACTGGGTTTCTTTAAAAAAAATTCCATAATTTAACAAATAGTCTTGCAAGTGTTATACCAGTTTGGAATCCTTATGAAATGTGCCAACTTATAAAGTTACTTGCCAAACTCGTGTAGTATATTATTTCTTTTCAGTACAGTCGTTTAAACCTGGGCAAGGAATTAATTTTGAATACATGGTTGTGTAAAAAAATTACATATCCTTCTGGACTGTAGCAGTTCAATATATAATTATTCAATAGGTATATAAGTAAATATTAAGCCGAAGCATTATTTTCAGAAGAATTGTTCAGGATTACATAATAAAAAGAAAATTAAAAAATAATTGAAATATATAGCAACAGGAGTTAAAAGACCTTTACAGGATGTAGATTTTCTCGATTTTTTTATAAATGCCTGTAATTTTTAAAATACATAGCTAAGATTTTTTTTAATTTTTCTGTTAACTATTATGACTTAACCGATAACTGAACTATATACACATACAGATAGAAAATTAACAATTTTATGGGTGCTTGTGGAGAACAAATCAGAGTTGCTAGCGTGCTGTGAAATTTTATGGCAAACTGCTGGCCCCTGAGCTATCAGGGCTTGTGTTGTGTCTTTGTATGGCCTACAAATAATTCCTCTATCTTAATCGTCCCGTAAACTTCCACTACTGCACATGGAAGGATCTCTCCCGATGTAGGGAGGTCTTGCCTCAGTCGTCACGCTTGGCATAAGATTGACGATCGCAGAACCAGATGTGAGCACCTCTGGCAATGTTGCCTGTCGCCGGTCTGGATATTTTACATCTGAAGTAGAAGGTGTTTATACCGCCATCTGTCGGAAAACCAAACCCAAAATCGGCTCTTACGAAACTCACGGGATAAAATGTGATGATGAATTCTCTTATGCCGCACTTACACGAAAACTTCGTCTGTACTTTGTATGTAACACTAGTTCTGTATGGAATTCGAAACAGCAATTAGACAGATAGATAAAAAATACTGGTCAAAATGTATGTATGTATGTATATATATATATAACACTCTTTCTGTGTGGGATTTGAACCAGCGATCATTACATTAATATAATTATAACACGGTCAGAACAACGTCAACATTATTATTCAAATTTAATTCTATTCCATTCTTTCCCACCAAAAATGAATGTGTTAAGAAATTGGCTAAAATACTTTATATCTAGCAACATTATTTAGTATAATTATCTAAAATATTATAATTTCTCTATATCTCCCTGGGTTGACTGACAGAGAGAATGCCAAAAGACATAAACTCCGCCTAATGTAAACCGTCTAAGTTATCTTACAATAAAGATACAATTTCTTACAATAAATAAAATGTTTGATTCATTTGTGTTTCAGAACAAACCTGCATACAAACAAATATGTTTTCGAAACCGTGTGAGATTAAATCAAATTCTACTGATTGTAACATAAATGATGTTCGTAAAAGAAACCTCGATTTAGAAAGGCTTGTTGTTAAAACAAAGCCTAAAATGAAAAGAGATACTAAACCAGTAATTAAAAAAGGGAAACATCCTGCAAAAATCATGAAAAAGAAAATTTTTAAACAGAGTGTAAATGTACTGACGGAAAACACATCTGAGGCATCAGCAAAATACATTTTTGAATGTGATGATTGTAGAAAAAAGTTTTTAACAAAAGATATTCTCGCCGACCACATATCATACAGTCATAAGACGCAAAAGAACTCGGATGCAGTTAAGGCACAAGTTGAACGAACTCCAGTACCACAACTAATTGATATATATAACTGTGATATTTGCGAATTTAAAACATCTTATAAACGTTGCATTTTAGCACATCTTAAAGCGCACGTCGCTAAGCAAGTGTACTGTTGTAATAATTGTGATTATAAATGTACAAATAAAGGAAATTTTCAAACGCATATGAAAATACACACCGGAGAAAAACCTTTTTCTTGTAATATCTGTGAATATAGATGTATTAGAAAAAGTCATTTGCAAACACATATGAAAATACATACCGGTGAAAAACCTTTTTCGTGTAATATCTGTGAATATAGATGTATTAGTAAAAGTCAATTGCAAACACATATGAAACTACACACCGGTGAAAAACCTTTTTCGTGTAATACCTGTGAATATAGATGTATTAGAAAAAGTAATTTGCAAACACATATGAAAATACACACAGATGAAAAACCTTTTTCGTGTAATATCTGTGAATTTAGATGCATTACAAAGAGTAATGTGCAAACACATATGAAAATACACACCAATGAAAAACCTTTTTCGTGTATTACCTGTGAATATAGATGTATTAGAAAAAGTCAATTGCTAAGGCATATGAAAATACACACCGGTGAAAAACCTTTTTCGTGTAATATCTGTGAATTTAGATGCATTACAAAGAGTCATTTGCAAACGCATATGAAAATACACACCGGAGAAAAACCTTTTTCGTGTAATATCTGTGAATATAGATGTATTACAAAGAGTCATTTGCAATCACATATAAAAATACATACCGGTGAAAAACCTTTTTCGTGTAATACCTGTGAATATAGATGTCTTAGAAAAAGTCAATTGCAAACACATATGAAAATACACACTGGTGGAAAAACCTTTTTCGTGTAATACCTGTGAATATAGATGTATTAGAAAAAGTAATTTGCAAACACATATGAAAATACACACAGATGAAAAACCTTTTTCATGTAATATGTAAGGCATTTGAATATACACACTGGAGCAAAATCTTCTTGTCTGATAAAATATGTACAATATTCTAATAATTCTTCTTCTCTGATGAAATATGTACAATAACTGTGAAAACCCGCTTCGCTGGGTTAGTTTTTGTCGAATATTTATTCATGTGTGTGTATATTTTATTAAATAAGTTATTTTTTAATTCAGAACACGTGATTTTTCTTGTTAAATTTTTAAGTTTTTTCTTCTTACATATTTTTATTCATTGTACAAAAATACTTTACAGATAGTCATGTACTGAATACCTATATTACAATACATTCTTACGCACTACATTTACTGTCTTATATTCTGGTGCATCTGGTGAGTTGACCATGTGAAAAACGGTATTCTCCCAAATTCACTCCACAATATTGGAACGTTTGGTCTTGTGCCTTATTGATAGTTATACTGTAAGCCTATCGTAGAGGAAACTGTAGCCGCTTAAAACAGAATGGTAAATCATTTGAAATTAATTGAATTCGTGGTATAAAAACGGATTTTCCTTTTTCCTTGCCAGTTAGAATTACTGCCTCAATAATGATGTTTAGAAGTTGTTTTATCTGCTGACATGACCCTGTTAACCACTGGTTTACAACACATTTCCTCCCTAAACTGACCTGTTAACTCCTGGTTAACAATATTTTTCACCCGTAAAATGGCCTGTGTAGCAGCAGTTTACAAACGTACATTTGGGTATAAAAGTCGTTAAAAAAAGAGCTATATTTCAATGAATATAGGTCTTATTCATAGTATCGTACTTGTTGCCTTTTAAGTATGATATTTTACGCCTTTAAGCTTTAAACGACCCATCTAGAGCCAGTAAACACGTCGGATTTTGTACCTAGTGTGTACCCGACGTTATCGCGCCTTACTTTGCGACATTTTTTTGTTTTAAACATATTTGTTTGATAACATACTCACAAACTATACACGTGATACCTTTTTTGAAAGGAAATTAAAAATGCTATTTAATAAGCTTAGAATTACTGCCAATTATTTACATAGGTACGTGGTACAAAATTCGGAAAAACGGCATTTGATTTTCTTTACCTATGAGAGTATATTCACTAATTCTAATGTTTCTCAATATTGATAACAGATACAACTACAATTACATACAACTACAATTTTTATCAGTTCTGTTAAGGATGAAATAACCTTTGCATTAGTTTCAATTATTTGTGAATATATGAGTTTTTATTAATGCTATAAATACCAGTTGCGTCACGAACGCGCGATCGACAGGTTGCGCACGAGATTAAAAATGGATGCAGTGAAGTGTAAGGAGTGCAATATTATTATAAACGAAGTGCTAGCATACTTGCAGAATAAGTTGGAGGTGTTAACTGAAGATCAAATTGTGAGAATATGTTCAACTGGTTTTTCTGCGGAAGATATTGAGAAGGCGAAAATTTTATTATTTTCTTCGGTGACATCGTCATCAACGAGACGACGTGTGAGAAAGGGCTCCGGAAAACATGTTCGAGATATAGAGGATATGATTGCATTTTTTAAGTGCAATGATCCAGAATTATTTCCTGTATTTGTTGCTAGGGACTTGAATAAATTACCCCCTGTTAGCTACGATCATATAGATGTGACGAAATTGGTCAAGGATATACAAATATTAGAAGCGGAAATTTCTTGCATAAAGGAATGCTATGTTACTACATAAGAAGTTAATAATCGTGTACAAGAATTAAACAAATTTGTGCCCCGACAAATCTTTTGGATGTAAGCGTTAGCAAAAAAAATTGGAGGGTATATGTCAGATAGCGGACCGACTGCGCTATCGTACAATGAACAATATGAATGCAGTAACAACGGACCTAGCGCCCCTACGATACAAACTCACTCGAACACTGAGGCTGTGACGTGTGACGACGGTGCTGTCTAATATAGCGTCTCGAGTCGCTAAGCCTACACGAGTTTCGCCACCGCCGCCGCTGAGATCGCCACCAGTGAGTACCGAATGTAAACAAGCCTAGTATGGCAGAAATGGTACGTAATGAAGGAGAATGGAAAATAGATCGACCAGCGGACGACTGGATTATGGTACAGAGGAAAAGATATAGAAATCGTTTTATAGGGCAGAAAGGGAAAGCAAGTGTTCAGTCCACTGAAAAGTTTAAAGCTGCGGATATAAAAGTTCCTTTGTTTATCTCTAATGTCCATAAAGACTGCGCCGAAACGGACATTATTAATTATATACGGGCAAGAATATTAAGCGTTCTGAGGCATGTGTGAGGTCACTGTGTCAGTCACCTGACGAGGTTAATGTGTGATGATCTTTCTTTTTTGAATACTATTAGCGATGAGTTTGCGGGCACCGGTACGTCGGCAGTTAATATTTCTGCTGGTTTGCTTCGCGGCAGGCCGTATGGGGGTGTTGCGATCTTGTGGCGTAAGGTGGCGTTTACTTCAGTGACAGTGATCGACTGTGAAAATCCTAGGGTATATGCAATAAAGGCCGTTAGTGATGACCGATCCATATTGGTTTTCAGTATTTATAGGCCAGTGAGTAAAAATGAAAACATAATTGAGTTCACGGAGTGTCTAGGTAGAATTAGTGCTATCATTGAGAGTTGTGCGATAGAAACAGTTTACATTGTTGGTGATTTCAATGCTCACCCAGGTGAGCTATTTGGTGACGAATTTTTAAAGTTTTGTACGGATCAGTGTGGGCAGTGTGCTGATATGGACAAACTCGGTATGTACTCTGACTCTTCTACATATGTAAGTGATGCACACGGTAGTAGAAGATGGCTCGATCACTGTGTGACTGACTACTACTGCCGCTTACCAAACTGTGCAGTGTCGAAATTTTACACAGTATTTATTGGTCGGATCATTTCCCTTTTGTGACCTAGCAATGGAGAAGATAACAAGGTAACAATATTAGACTTTTAAGTACGTAGGTAAAAAATGTAGACCAAACACATAATTCTAGTTGTTATTTCACATCGATCGGCGCACTATTACCGAAGTTATAAGCGTGGAAAGTTTACGTACATTTTGAAAATTTCGCCCGTGCCCGCGAGTAGCGGGTGTGTCATTGATTCCATGCGGCCGGCCGGCACGATTGCAAGTTTCTCTAGAAAGTGAAGATTTTTCTTCATAGCTTGAAGAACTTACTACATCAAATTGAAGAAGTTTCTTATTCTCTTGTACTGGCCGAACATATTTAGGAAGTTGATCTACCGTCGGGCGAGTAATGTTGTCAATGTAGTGCTCTAATTTGCTTAATTTAAAATAATTATCTTACATTTAAAGTCATAAAAGTGAGTGTGTATAACAATTTAGAACATTGTGTAGAATACTTAAACGTTAGTTAAGCGAAATCAAAATAAATAACATTAAAATTAAAAGTGCTAAAATAAAACTATCAACGATATCGATCTACCGCGTTATTCTTACTAAATGTTAACTTAACTCTGTTCGTGTTACATATTCATTTGTTAACAAACATAATGTTTACTTTTTGTTCTGCAATAATTACTGTTTTATTGAACTCTTAAAGTTTAATTCTAGATTATTTATAATAATTATAAAATATTGACAATGATTGTTGTGTTGTGTTAACCATAAAACTGGTCAGTATTGGTAATCAATAGTTTTGTGTTTATTGCCCTCCTCGACTACTGGTAGTAAGACGCTGCAACGTACATAAATAAATAAACGCGATATAAATAAGTATCTCAATCAACTGCCGGTGACAGATGGTATTATATGTGGCAAATGTGATGTAGCCTATCATCGAGGCTGTCTGAACCTCTCTGAGAAGACGAAGATATCAGCTTCATGGATGTGTCCTGCTTGTAAAAATAAGGTTCCTCGTACTGGAGACCGTTCCAACACACCGGTTAAGTGCCAAGAAGTTGGCGAATGTAGTCCTCTCCATAAAAATATTGATATTGGTTTAGAAATTCGTCTTTTTCGAAATGAGCTTAGCGCTATGAGGAATGAGCTGAACGAAGTCAGGGACAATATAACTATGGTAAAGGATACAGTTCTTGCGTGTAATAAAAGCCTGGAGGAAATGGATTGCAGAGTCACCAAGTTGGAAAAACTATATGAAGAACATATGATTAAGTGCGACACTAAAATACTAGAGGACACGATTAGTGAACTTAGAGTCCAACTTAATGAGAGAGATCGGGACCTCCTCGTCAGTGACCTGGAGATATCGGGGTTATCGGAGCAAAAAGGTGAAAATCCTATCAATACCGTGGTGCTATGCGCTAAAAAGATGGGTCTCGATATTGATCACCGTGAGATAGTTCATGCGGAGCGTGCTGGTGTTTTGCGTACATCTTATTGTAATAACAATAGCGCTCAAAAACTGATGTCTACTGGACCCCGCAAGATTGTGGTGCGGATGAGTCGGCGTGCAGTTCGGGGCGAGTTCCTACGTTGTGCGCGGGTGCGACGCAACATAACAAGTGATTCACTGGGGTGGCCCGGAGATCCGTGTAGGATTTACATTGATGAGCGGCTCACTCCCGTCAATAGGAAATTGTTTGGAAAGACACGTGAAGCAGCAAAAATGGCAAGTTCGCGCTACACATGGACAAAGGCTGGTCAAATATTCGTAAGGAAGGAATACGGAAAGCCCGTAACACGCATCCGATCTGATACAGATCTAAGTCGTGTTTTCTGCTAACTCTAAGTTGTTTGTTTATACTATAATGTTTACGTGCTACCTTTATTTTTGTTTTTTTAGTAATAGTGAGTGTTTGATTGGTTTCGGAAAGATGATAGTTTTTCCTTTAAATATGTATTTTAATATTATGTCTAACATATTTGTATTACAATGTGACATTAGGGACACAGTATGTTATGCCACATTTAACTTAATTTTATTGTTTAATGATCTATATAGCTTTTTACCGACGATATTCTTTATACACGCCTTATTTTATTTTGCAGTTATAGGAGTAGATAGGCAGTACCACTTCTGGCTCACTGAGTCAGAAGTGGTACAACGTTCGTCGACTCACGATCCTAAAAAAAAGTTTTGGCATGCTCTGATCACGAATCTGAGGTCCGTTTTTGCGTAGGATGCACGGTTCCGGAGATGTGCAGATCAATTAACTCTTATCTAATTGATATCCGGTGAGCGCCTCCACCGCCATTAGCGCCCCATTGTTCTTATCTATTTATCTATTGTTCATTGAATACCGTCGTTGTCTATTTTTCCTCGGCGTATGCGTCGGCTTATCAGTGCTATTGTATTATACTTCTTTGTTCCTATCTACAACGCTAATCTGAATCATCAGTAAAACACATTACTTAATTTTGTTACAATTTTTGTTTACAAAATACAAAATCTTATTACTTATTATGTATAAAATAGAAGCGAAACATCTCATCCACCAAAATATCGTACAATGTGTTCCCTGTAAATATACTCGTAAAACTATGCATCGAACATCCCTGAAACTTATATAGCAAATACATTAAGCAATATTCGTAACAAATTGAAGTCCACTAATTCTGAATCCTATCAACATTCCAGTTCCATCTTTTACAATTCCTTTTTAAAAACTCTAGATGACATCATACAGGTGATCGTCCATATGAATCAAAATATTGACCGACGTCATTCGTATCGATATATAAAGCTACCCAATGTGACCCTGGTTTATCATCTGTATCCAAATTGCATATTATGTACGTTGGTACGTGGGTGTACATGGGCAGTTTATTGGCAGCGTAAACATTATTTTCTAGACTGGCGTGAATCTTTTTCAGATGTTGTACATCTAGTGTATCCATGATATTACTGCTATTAGTAGATTATTACAGTGCCAATCTACTCAATGACTAACATAGGAATGATCAATTATAGTGATTTCTAAATATTAAATTGCCAAAATTTATCGCGGTTAGTTAGTAAACAAATTTCAAAAGACGGTCACATCATGTAGGTACATTTGCGGAGCATGTCTACTTCATTTTCCATCTCAGGAAAGGTTAAATAACCATGAACAATACGATTGTGCTCACATTTGTACAGAATTACCAAACAGTGAAACTTTAAAAAAAAAAAAAGAATTGGTTTGGTCAACCTATTTCAAACGATAAAATTAAATTTGATAGTTATGAAAAAAGTTAAAGATACCATTCGTAGTTTATGCTGATTTTGAAGCATTTTTAAAACCAATAGAATCATGTTCTAACGATCCTTCCAAACCTTTCACACATAATATTAAGAAACATGAGGTACATAGTTTTTGTTATTATATAAAATGTTCATATGATGATAAATTATCAAAATATGTAACATATTGCGGACCCAACTGTGCACAAGTGTTTATGGAAAGTTTTTATTAGTTTAGACTTCAAAAATATCCTCCACTTCCACTAACAAATGAAGACAAAAACCAAATATCAAATGCAACCTTTTTGTCATAATTGTGAAACAGAGTTAGCAGAACATTTTTATGATTTTGATTGGTACACCGGTAGTTTTATAGGTGTTGCTCATGAATCATGTAGCTCGAAGTACAGAACACCTCGTTATATACCAATATTTTTACACAATCTTAGTCATTATGATGTTCATTTTATTGTTCACGCGTTAAACTTTTGTGATGGTGAAGTCGAAGTTATCCCTCAAAATAAAGAAAAATATATATCCTTTTGCAAAAAATTAAAAATGAATAACCACGAAATTATATTGAGATTCATAGATTCGTTTAAGTTTTTATCATGTAAATTAGAAGAATTGACCAAAAATCTCAGTAATGATCAATTTCAAGAATTACGTAGAAATTACCCTAATGATGAAGATTTCTTTCGTTTAAAACGGAAAGGCGTTTATCCATATGAACTTATGACTAATTATGATAGTTTAAGCCTAACATCGCTTCCTGAACAAAAAAAATTTTATAGCTCGCTCACAGATTCCCATATTTCAAACGATGATTACAATCATGCTAAAGATGTTTGGGAACACTTTGGGTGTTGTAATATGCTAGAGCTTATTCAAACCTGTATTTAAAAACAGACGTTTTACTTTTATCCGATCTATCTGAAAACTTTAGAAAATTATGTATTAATACTTACGATTTACACCCTACCCATTATTACACAGCACCCGGTTTAAGTTGGGATGCAATGTTAAAATATACAAAAATAGAATTAGAACTTTTAACAGATTATGAGAAAATTGCATTTATTAGATCAGGTCTCAGGGGTGGTGTATAGGCAGGGTGGTTCCAGGAGGCCATGTCTGAGATATGTGACGTGGCAATGCCCCGCGTCCGGCCAGGAAGCGCCCGGCGTCAGGTGTATTGGTGGTCGCGTGAGCTGACGTCTCTGCGCGAGGCGTGTGTCGCCGCGCGGCACCTGTACACCAGACATCGCAGGCTCCGCATTCGTCCACCGAATGCGGCAGCCATTGAGGCGGAGCTGTACGAGGGATACAGAGCGGCGAAAAACGCCCTCCGAGAGGCTGTCCTGCGGGCCCGGAATCGGGCCCGTGAGGAGATGCTGGAGACTCTCAACAGAGATCCGTGGGGGCGCCCTTACAAGATGGTGCGGGATAAACTCCGCACCTGGGCCCCCCCGCTGACGCAAAGTCTCCGGCCCCAGCTCGTGGAGGACGTGGTGAGCGCTCTGTTCCCTGCGCGACGGGAACATCCGCCCCCGCCTATGGCTCCGCCACCTGCGGTGCCGGACCACCAGGACGACGACGACGACATCCCGGAAGGGACCGGGGTAGACCTGAGAGTGGCGGTACGTAGGCTCAAGGCCAGGAATACCGCCCCAGGACCCGATGGCTTGCCTGGCAAAGCCTGGGTCCTGGCCTCGGAGGCTCTCGGGCCCCGACTGCAGGGGCTCCTAAGCGCATGCTTGGAGAGAGGCCAATTCCCGCTTCGTTGGAAGACGGGGAAGCTGGTCCTCATTCGGAAGCCAGGGCGCCCTGCGGACTCTCCGTCCGCATACCGGCCCGTGGTGCTGCTCGACGAGGTGGGCAAGCTCTTTGAAAGAGTCATTGCAAACCGCCTCGCCGAGCACCTTGCGGGGACGGGGCCGGATCTTGCGGAACACCAGTTTGGTTTCCGCAAGAGGCGCTCTACGGTGGACGCCATCATGCGCGTGAGAGCCCTCACGACGGGGGATGCAGTGGCCAGAGGGGGGGTTGTCTTGGCGGTGTCTCTCGACATCGCCAACGCCTTCAACTCCATGCCCTGGAGCTGCATTAGGGAGGCACTCCGGTATCACCGGGTGCCGAACTATCTCCGTCGTATAGTCGGGGACTACCTGACGGACAGGGCCGTCATCTACCCTGGTCGCAACGGTGAGTGGAACCGGCGAGAGATGTCGTGCGGTGTCCCACAGGGTTCGGTTCTGGGGCCACTTCTGTGGAACATCGGTTACGACTGGGTGCTGCGCGCCGACCTCCCTACCGGCGTCAGCGTAGTTTGCTACGCTGACGACACGCTGGTACTGGCACAAGGGGGATCGTACGAGGCGGCGGCGGAAAATATGACACGCGGGGTTGCGATAGTCGTTGAGAGGATTCGGCAACTGGGTCTTGAGGTGGCTCTGCACAAGTCCGAGGCCATGCACTTCCATGGTCCTCGGAACAGGCCACCACCGGGATCCTCAGTGATGGTAGGAGGGGTATCCATCGACGTCGAGTCAACGCTGAAGTACCTAGGACTCGTCCTCGACGGCCGATGGAACTTCGTTGAGCACTTCCGACGTTTGGCTCCCAAACTGGAACGGACCGGGGCTGCCTTCAGGCGGCTCCTGCCGAACCTGGGAGGGCCAAACGCCTCCTGCCGGAGGCTCTACGCGGGGGTCGTGCGGTCCATGGCCCTTTACGGGGCCCCGGTGTGGGCGCGTGGTTTGGCGCGGCTTGCCGTCCACCACCTGAACGCGCCCCAAAGGGTGATAGCCGTGAAAATGGTTCGCGGCTACCGCACGATCTCCCGCGAGGCGGCGAGCCTCCTTGCCGGATTGCCGCCATGGGATCTGGAGGCGATAGTCCTCGCACGCCTGCACGAATGGCGTGCGGAGGCACTATGCCGTGGGGAAACCCCGCTGCCGCGGCAAGTTGTCGCGCAGCGGACAGACTTCCGGCACGATCTCATGGCGACATGGAGACAGCGACTGTCGCAACCCCGTGCTGGGCACGCCACTATAGCGGCGATAAGACCCCTCTTTGAGGAGTGGCTTGAGAGACGCCACGGCATCCTCACGTTCCGCCTGACGCAGGTCCTCACCGGACACGGTGTGTTTGGGAGGTTCCTGCACCGAATCGGGCGGGAGGAAACGCCCGGGTGCTCCCACTGCGAGGATGGACCGGAGGACACGGTGGAACACACCGTGGAGGTGTGCCCTGCTTGGGCGGAGCACCGCCGTGTCCTCGTAGCGGCGATAGGCGGCGGCGACCTCTCGCGTCCGGCCCTGGTCGAAGCCATGGTCCGGAGCGAGACGGAATGGGATGCCGTCACCACCTTCTGCGAAGCAGTGATGCTAGCGAAGGAGGTGGCGGAGCGGGAGAAGGAGAGAGCAGCAGCTTTCCTCCCCGGCCGCCGCGGGAGACGCCCTGGGCGTCGGGGGCTACGTCGTGGCCCCCGGCCACCGTAGGCGCAGGCCTGTGGACGGCGAGCAATGGGTAGCTCGTCGTCCGTCCGTCTAATGACGACAGGCCGTGTCGACGGCGCGTTTTGTTCCACGCGCGCCTCAAAGAGCTGTCAGCAGCGTGAAGGGGCCCGCAAGGGCCGACGCCTGCCGGGGCTGCGGGCTGTTCGAAAGAGATACCGCGGCTCCGGAACGTAAGGGCACTGAAGGAACACGGATGGTTTTTAGTCAGTAAAAGTCTGACACTCCCTTACGCTCCACCCAGAGCGAAAGGGGTCATTAGATGATTTTCCATCCGCAAAAAAAAAAAAAAAAAAAAAAAAAAAAAGGGGTGGTGTATCGGTTGGGCTGTGTCTCAATGTCTTCCTACTGGTGGATTCGAATGGGTAAATCCGAATACAGAATTTAATGTGTCTGAGACATCGGACTTCGGTTTTATTTTAGAAGTTGATTTGGAATATCCGGATGAACTTCATGATTTACATTCAGACTTTCCTTTATGTCCAGAAAACATTTGTGCAGGCAATATTAATGAGAATAAACTAGTCCCAAATTTAAATAATAAAGATAAATATGTAATTCATTACAGAAATTTAAATCAGTGCATAGAAATGTGGGTTAAATTAACTAAAATTCATAGAGTTTTAAAATTTAAACAGTCTCCCTGGTTTAAGATGTACATAGATCGTTAGTAAGGGTTAACATAAAATTAGTTACACACCGGAAGAACCAGGGTAAAGCTTTAGGTGCTCAAGATCTAATCGCTAAACCACAATTTCATAGTCTCAGTATTTTCGGATAACCTAGTTGCGGTTCAGTTGCGAAAAACAAACTATAATTAATAATTAATATATAACAAACCAATTTATTTCGGGTTTTTCATTTTAGATATTTCAAAAACATTAATGTATGATTTTCATTATAACTATATGGTTAAAAAGTTTAGTAAAATCAAATTATTGTATACAGATACGGATAGTATATAGATATATAGTTTAATATATCATATATTTACAGATTTTTACACTGATATAAAACCTGACCTTTCATCATACTTTGATACCTCAGATTATGATACAAATAATATTTTTGAATATCCAAAATTAAATAAAAAGAAATTAGGTTTTTCTAAAGATGAAAATAATGGTAAAATCATGAAAGAATTTGTGGGTTTACGATCCAAAATGTACGCTTTTAACTTAGAGAATAAGACTATAGCCAAGGCAAAAGGGGAAATAAATGTATCACTAAAAAGATGACAATGAATAGTTTTAAGTCTTCTCTATTTAATAAAAAAGTGCAATATTATAGTATGCTTAGATTTAAATCAATTAAACACACATATTTTACACAAAAATTAAATAAGATTGGTTTATCATATAATGACACAAAGAGGCATATTTTAGATAATAATATTGAAACATTAGCTTGGGGTCATTATAAACTGCGCTAAGTGTTGATAGTTTTTACTTTTATGTTTGCGTGTAAATAAAATTTGTATTGATTGTAAAATTATGATAATACTATTATATGACGTAGAGTTTATTACATATTTAATCATTGTTTTATTGGAAATAATTTAATTGTTGTTTATATTTGCGTGTGTGTTTATTTATTTGAGGTTGAGTTGATTGTAAAATTATGATGTACTAATTGTGTTAGAAATAGTATACAGATCATTCTGTTTTATGTAATTTTTGCAATATATATTAATTGTTTACACCAACACTTTCATTTTTTATTTCACCCCTTAGAACTTTAGACGTGTGTAATGTTTCACTTTATCCATCCGTTTACTGCTATTGTGGCAGAACCGAGTGGATGTGGGAAGTCAAATTTTGTAAATAAAATCAGTTACCGAAATATGTAACTGTGATTTTAATCAGATCACATGGTGCTTTGATGAAATGCAACCTTTATATAATTTACCAAATGTTAACTATCATCAAGGAATTCCAAATCTTAATATGTTTGATGGTGAAAACCCACATCTTGTTATTATTGATGATCTAATGAGAGAGTCCCATGGAAGAATTGTGGATATATTTACAAAAGGTAGTCATCACAAGAATCTTAGTGTATTTTATTTAACACAAAATTTATTTCAAAAAGAAAGGTAAAGGGCAAAGAGACATATCCTTAAACTCAAGTTATATAATACGAAATTAAATTAAATTTATTAACATACATTACATTATTGTTACAATTATTTTTGAGCTCTGAAGCCTGTGTTAGCAAAAACTGTGCTACAGGCCTCAGACTTCCCCATCTATTGTCTTAGTATTATAATGTAAGTATATTACTATTATAAAGAAATTTGTTAGTAAAAAATAAAATGATTATTAAAAAAGTGATAATACGGTACTAATTCTAATGTAAGGCCAAATTGCGCGCGCGCGCGCGCGCGTGTATGTGTGTGTGTGTGTGTGTGTGTGTGTGTGTGTGTGTGTGTGTGTGTGTGTGTGTGTGTGTGTGTGTGTGTGTGTGTGTGTGTGTGTGTGTGTGTGTGTGTGTGTGTGTGTGTGTGTGTGTGTGTGTGTGTGTGTGTGTGTGTGTGTGTGTGTGTGTGTGTGTGTGTGTGTGTGTGTGTGTGTGTGTGTGTGTGTGTGTGTGTGTGTGTGTGTGTGTGTGTGTGTGTGTGTGTGTGTGTGTGTGTGTGTGTGTGTGTGTGTGTGTGTGTGTGTGTGTGTGTGTGTGTGTGTGTGTGTGTGTGTGTGTGTGTGTGTGTGTGTGTGTGTGTGTGTGTGTGTGTGTGTGTGTGTGTGTGTGTGTGTGTGTGTGTGTGTGTGTGTGTGTGTGTGTGTGTGTGTGTGTGTGTGTGTGTGTGTGAGTGTGTGAGTGTGTGAGTGTGTGAGTGTGTGAGTGTGTGAGTGTGTGAGTGTGTGAGTGTGTGAGTGTGTGAGTGTGTGAGTGTGTGAGTGTGTGAGTGTGTGAGTGTGTGAGTGTGTGAGTGTGTGAGTGTGTGAGTGTGTGAGTGTGTGAGTGTGTGAGTGTGTGAGTGTGTGAGTGTGTGAGTGTGTGAGTGTGTGAGTGTGTGAGTGTGTGAGTGTGTGAGTGTGTGAGTGTGTGAGTGTGTGAGTGTGTGAGTGTGTGAGTGTGTGAGTGTGTGAGTGTGTGAGTGTGTGAGTGTGTGAGTGTGTGAGTGTGTGAGTGTGTGAGTGTGTGAGTGTGTGAGTGTGTGAGTGTGTGAGTGTGTGAGTGTGTGAGTGTGTGAGTGTGTGAGTGTGTGAGTGTGTGAGTGTGTGAGTGTGTGAGTGTGTGAGTGTGTGAGTGTGTGAGTGTGTGAGTGTGTGAGTGTGTGAGTGTGTGAGTGTGTGAGTGTGTGAGTGTGTGAGTGTGTGAGTGTGTGAGTGTGTGAGTGTGTGAGTGTGTGAGTGTGTGAGTGTGTGAGTGTGTGAGTGTGTGAGTGTGTGAGTGTGTGAGTGTGTGAGTGTGTGAGTGTGTGAGTGTGTGAGTGTGTGAGTGTGTGAGTGTGTGAGTGTGTGAGTGTGTGAGTGTGTGAGTGTGTGAGTGTGTGAGTGTGTGAGTGTGTGAGTGTGTGAGTGTGTGAGTGTGTGAGTGTGTGAGTGTGTGAGTGTGTGAGTGTGTGAGTG